>JARHVA010000684.1:2935000-3535000 GCA_037957365.1 Torreya grandis | reverse complement strand
GAGTGTTTTGGCCTAAATCTCACTTTTCCTTTTTCTCTATTTCCTTATTTTTCAACCCATTCATTGATTTTACACTCAATCATGCTTCCAAATGGTTTTTCCATGAGAGGATTGACCATAATAGTTCTATAGTTAGATGGGTTATGGACCTATCCACTTTTGAAGAGAGGTATGACTAAGCTAGTAGACCACTCTATGGGGAAACCTTATCAAGTGATGTTGTTGAATATGTCTCTTATTTTAGGTGTCAAAATATATATCCCCCATTTTACATGTTCATCCTATAGACCATCTATGTCTTGTGCCTTACCACTTGCTAGCATATTGATTCCTTTTTTAACTTCCTTTATATTAAATAACTTCCCTTGTGTGTTTATTATTGGGGGGTTATCCTTGTATTCTCCACATTCATATAATATTCTCACGTACTCTAGCCATTATAATGGTGTAGTATTTTTATTTGTTTGCTTTTTAATTTTTTGTATTTCTTTCCAAAAATGTTTAAGGTCACATTTCCCAAGCAAAATCAACTATTCTTACCTTGTTTTCATGTATACCTCCTTTTTTGTTTTCACCAATTTCATGTATGTTTTTTTCTCTACCTGCTTTCCTATTTCCTTGAGATTCTTCTTTTTTTCCTTACATTCTTTGTTGAACCAAATATTTTTTAGAAAATTGACTATCTTTTATGGGTTTAAATTTTTTGCACTTGTTTAATGCTTCTTCAATTATACCCATTAACTTCTTGTTTTTAATGTTACCCCTATGAGACCTATATTGTCTCCTTCCTAACCATTGTATGGTGACTTTCAGAGTTATTCTAAATATTTATTTCTTTTTTGAATCATGTTTATGCTTCCCTTCCCATGTTATCCCTTTTGATTGTCTTGGGTCTACTTATGGTGATGTTTGGACCCTAGCATGCTAATTACCAACCCAAAATAAACCTTTATTTATGGTCATATGCTCAATGTGACCTATACTCCACTAATGGATTATCCTTATGTGCTTTATCACTTGATCTCTTATTCAACCACTTACAAGCCTCTCTTCACTAGAATCCCATAATCTTCAAATTAAGCCAAAATGAAGGACTCTAAAGATGAACAAAAATGGATCATTATGAATTTTTCATTAGGAATATGAGAATGTAATGATATCTAGAAAAAATTTCACATGATTAGGTTTATTGATGTTTGGACCCTAGCATGCTAATTACCAACCCAAAATAAACCTTTATTTATGGTCATATGCTCAATGTGACCTATACTCCACTAATGGATTATCCTTATGTGCTTTATCACTTGATCTCTTATTCAACCACTTACAAGCCTCTCTTCACTAGAATCCCATAATCTTCAAATTAAGCCAAAATGAAGGACTCTAAAGACGAACAAAAATGGATCATTATGAATTTGTCACTAGGAATATGAGAATGTAATGATATCTAGAAAATGTTTCACATGATTAGGTTTATTTTATAAACTAATTTTTTACTATATAGAAATATCTTACATTTGGAGAGCTTGTGAACCCAATCTCTTTACACAATTTCCTATAGTTCCTAGATTTCACAATGAATACTTGTCTAAATTCAAAAAATCTCCTTTAAAAATTAAATTTTGATGGATTTATATTTTTCATCACAAAGTTAAACCTTCACATATGATGAATTATGACAAAACACTTTGTGATTTACCAACTCTTCCCTATGCACCCTAGCAACTTGAAAGTAACAAAACTTGAGTTTTACACCTTAACAACCCTAAATTATAATATCATGGTATATTATACACATGGGTCCATAATCAAAAAAATAAATAACTCCATAAGTGTAAAATAATACAAATTTATGATGGTATCAATAGATACATAAATAATAATCACTCAATGTAATAAATGGGCTAATATAAAAGATGATAGATATGTTGGATTAGTACAAAATATGATTGATAGATAATTAATTTTAAAATAAAGTCTTGGACCCAAACTAAGACACTCTCTTATATTTTCACCTCCCAATATAGAAAAGTGCATGCTATATATTGACCTACACATAACTAAATGATCTATAATAATTATAGGTAATTATAAATGACCCACGAAGAGGGTTTTCACACACTAACATTTATTTTTATTGGGGGTCATTTCGATAAAAGGAAGCTAAGGAAAGTGGTGTAAATATATAAGCATCTAAAAACCTTGAATAGGGATGATGGGCTAACCCTACGTCAACTCTCGAGACTAATTATTCTCAAGTTAATAAAAAATTAAATAATACTTAATGATTTAAGTTTAATTAACTTATTAATGATCGTAATTAATTTAAGATAGTGATCCACTATTTAATTTTTACAACAATTATTTTAGATCCACATGGTTATTATTAATTAAAAATAATAATTAGTTAAATTATATTTAAGGTAATTAATATGTGCCTCAATTAAGTTATTATGGAATCTCATGCAATTCAAAATAATTATTGATATGAGGAACTATGTATATATGATCTTAGCATATGTTCTTCTTGGTGATGGATCATGTAGTGTGCTCTAAAACTTCAATGAAATTTATCTTCTCATACATAGGTTTATCCAAAAATATTTTTGTATTAAATTAATTTCAAGGAAAAATTAACATTTACCTTTTCCCATATAGAAGATAATATGACCAAAAAATTCTAAATAAAAATAATATATAGCTTTGAAAACCAACTCAGAATTACTAGTTTGACATGATGTATATGTATATATGTGTACACACATATTTGTGCAAAAATATAATTTATATGCTCAATCCATTTGTTGTATTGTGTTTCTCCCATTTGTTAATAAAAATTAACCAAAATCAACTACTAGTGTAATACAAATATAATAGGGGATTTGGGTGCCAACTAATGTTATAACTTGGCCAATGTGCATTATGTAAATATGAGTCTCCCTTGTGAGAATAAGGGAAATCTAAAATTTATCCAATATATTCTTTAAACTTTTAAGTTTATGGATTTTATCCTTTAACATATCTTTTTATAAATCAAGTCTTACCTTACACTTTATCCAATATATTGATAAAACGTTTAAGTCTGTGGATTTTTATCCTTTAGCAAATATTTTTATAATCAATCATTCCCTTTGTGTTTAAGGTTGAGGTAAAAAAATCAATAGGGTTTAATCTCTTAACCACCTCTCAAAGGATATACACCATACCATACTACTCACAGAAAAAATAACACAAACTTAAAAGATGATTATGTAAAAGTCAAGGTAAAGTTGATTGTTTATTCAAAACCTAGCCACAATATTAAGTTGATGTATGACATCAATATTGTAAAAACACCCTAAGTATCAACAAACACAATAAAATATCCTGAGGTTATCTTTGTCACAATTACCCACTATAAAATATATTCTAGTCCATTCACATCCAAGTATCGTATAACTTTAGTAAATTATAGAAAACACAACATTACACTTAGTAAATTACTCGTAGTGTGGCACTTCAAAATTAAAATACATATATGGAATAAAAACATAACATTGTGAGATAATTTTTAATATGAGACCATGTCTAATCTCAAGTGGATGATTTTGAAAATAAATGGACAAAAATATACCACGACATTGAATGACTCTAAGATAAAATCTTAACAATTAAAATGGATAGAGTATTTGAGAGGTGCCTTAAAAGAGATAGACCATTTGTAATCAAGCTTCTAACTTTTGCTTATTGGTCCTTTAACCATAAATAAAAATCTCATAAACATATCACAAAAATAATACTTTGTATTGGAAAGTATATCAAGATTAACATTTTTTTAAATATAATTAGTTAAAAATAGATTATAATTAATTATACTATAATTTTTTTCTATAAATTTGGTAGGTTTGTAGGTTGCATATCTTCTAGACCTTAGTTTCTAAATTCATAACTAAAAATAAATACAAATTCAAACATGGCCATCTAAGGTCTAATTTGATTATACAAAAGTATTTAGATCTTCTTTCCACATTCATTTTAACCAAATTTAACTATAGGTTCATCATAAACTACTCACTTTTCTTATCCCAACAACACTAAATGTGTTTGACCCAAATTTGTGCAATTCTCCTATCATATCCAACTCATTTTGTCCTCATCCTTCCAAATGCCTTGAACATTGAAGACATAAATTATCTTCCTAGTTTTTTCATCATAGAGATTATAAAATTACACAATATCATATTTGGAATGGGGCCTTTGTATATTACAAAATGACCTTTCGAAAGATGAAATGAGGGATACACAATGGTAATTAAAATCAACACCTACACCAAAGGCACTCTAGATGTTTTTATTGATAAAGAAGGGGGCATGATTTCATAATAAGAAGGATATAGAAATGAAAAATAAATTTACCCTCATTTTATTATAAACTAAGGTTTAAAATACATTTAACCAATTTGGATTAGTGGGAGACTATGGCTTTGCCTTTAACTCTTCTTTATATTTAGTAGAAATGTACACTAATATTTTGTATGTTCATTACTAATCAAAAGAGGATTTAACTTTATAATCATAGGTAATATATATGTTGATGGGTCATTAAACACACCAATTCTAAGCAGAAACTATAACCTATCCAACTTATCTTGGAAGAAGGCATGTAGAGCCTCCCCAAAGTTTATTATTACTAGGTCATGCCATATTAGGTGACCTAGTTGGGCTATGTAGAACTGTTATAATTCAAGGGGCATGTTGGTTTGGAATATTTAACTTTGATTTCACAATGTTTAGGTCATTTAGTGTATTATATGGAAATTTAGGCTTAGTTGTTTCATTCATGAATATTTTCATTGTGTTTTAGGAAATAATAGAATCACGCATTTTAAGATTTGCCTATGTGATGAAAATCAATGTTTACAAGTTTTAATTAAATGTAAGTGCGACTGATTCAAAATTCCATTCTTTTCATTACATATATATTTAACAATACATTTTTAATAATGGAAGATATCTTGCAATCAAGATAAAATAATAATAGTAGATTTCATTCACCTACACTAACCCTAGCTAACAAAGAGATAAAAAAGAGTAAAAGAGAGAGGGAAAATAGAAGAAAAATCATACAATAATGAAGACAAGTTTGATTCTCTCGATTGAATGTGCCCATGAAATTAGTCACCCACCTAGTCAGTGTATACACAACCATCAACAGATCTAATTTAAGATTTTGAGGAACACATGATATGAATAAAGAGACTTAAAACCATTTTTTACATCTGCATATTAAAAATAAATAACTTCATAGTTTTTTATTGATCAATATGTTCATTTTGATTACAAATCTTGAGTGATTATAATTATTTGAATATAAATTTTACTAGTATAATGATAGGGAATAAGAGAGGGGGATAGAAAATAAATAAAATTAACTGGTCCATAATGTCTTGAAGGATTAAATATGACCCAACCCTTTGAATGGGTAAGCTTTGGCAATATATAACACTCCTCTAAATGAGTGTTGACTTATTTTCACACCAAAAAGAGCCTTCACTTTCTCCATTCCCACCAATTATTTACCTTTCACTTTAAAATCCTTCAAAAAGGCAAAAAACACATTAAATTTTTCTAATTAAAATCTTCTTATAAAATTACAAAAAACTTTTAACGCAATTAAAATTCCTTAAAAGTGATGGTACCATTTTGACTGGTCAGTGTCACCTTCCCAGTACTGTAAATGACACTCAAATCTAATAAACGGGGTGAATGTTATGTACAAAAATCTAACACGGGCTCCAAAGTTGGCCTCCTATACCTAAATGGGATTTTGGGAGGCATAATTCATTTTTTTGAAATTTTAAAACCTCAATTCTAATCGAGCGTCAAAATCTTGATTAGCATTGAGATAAGAATTTGAGGTTAATTTAGACCTAATTGGGAGATTAAATCCTAATTATAACTATATAATTTAGAACTAGGGGTCTGAAGACCTAACTGGGTCTTATAACCCCAAGTAAAACTATGCTTATATTCTGAAGCCTCTCTATTTTCATTGGGTAAAAATACCCACTTTGTACTTTGGTTTGGATGGAAGGGCCCCACAAACCTAGTCGGGTTTGCACGCCCAATTATTAAAGGAATTTAAGGTTCCACATCTCTATGGCATATTTGGAGATTGAGCCCTGATTAGAAAATGATTACTAGGTGGGAAAGTCCCTTAACCTATTTAGGGATGAAATCACCACTTGAACTACGTGGAACCCAAAGGCCCCCCATTGACCTAATCAGGACTAAAGTCCTACATAGAAATAAGCCTACCCCTTGATAATTTTTCCTAACCTAAGCATAATTTTAAGTCTAATTAACAAATTAAACCATAGACTCAGACACCCTTGACCTGATCATGATAAAAACCTTGATTAACATTACAAGTAAAAGAAAGGCCCCTCCCTAGACCTAATCATGGTTTTGAATCCAAATAAGGTCTATGTGACTTATAAGTTTCAAACACATACCTAAATAGAATTAAATCCAATTAGTAGTGGGCAAAGAGAAATTAAACCTTGAATACCTAATTAGAGGTTGAAATCCTGATTAGGTTTGCAACTTAAGATTTTATAGAAGTCATTTTTTGACCAAGTGTAAAATATGATATTTTCTCTCCTGATCTTAGTTGTCTAAGTGGGATAGTTTTTATATGTTGAAATGGAAATAAAAATCCCCAGTCTGACTCTAGAGAGCTGAGAGAGCAAGGTTTTCAAATGTAAATTGGGAGATTGAGAATCTACTTTCACACTAAGTGCCTTATATGAAGTTTTCTTGCACAAACATGGTCTCTCCAATGGAGGTGATTATAAGGCCCAATTTGACATGTAAAATGATATGGCCCACCAAGGTAACTTGAGAGTATTTGGACCAACTAGTTGCAAGCATAAGTAATAGTGTAGCAAGGGGCTAAAAAGGGGTTCCATGATTCTTGAGGAATTATAGTGTGTTGTTCAAGAAAAAAAATATTATATTTTGGTTGAGCTTCTTAATAGAGATAAAATGGAAACAATCCTATCAAATATAGTTTTTTTTCACTATGTGCAACTTAATATGTCCTTGGAATGCCTTAAATGCTTCCACATGCATAGTAATGACCTTAATTAGGGCCCTTTAAATTCCCTCTTTTAATTCTTTAATATATCTCATCTCTTTTAAATATAAGTATACCTAATGGCACAAAAATTCATGTTACACTAATTTATTAATTAAGCTTAAAAATATTCTCTTGTAGATTGGTATATATTCAACTTATAAAGTTTAATTATTATATAATAACATTTAATCATGAAAATTTAAAAAATAATTATAAATATAATAATGTCAATAGATAACTTGCCAATCACTCTCTTCAAATATTATGGCCTAGTTATTCCTTCTAGCATTAAATATGGTGCAATAGTTCCCTTGTGTTATGTGTATATCCCTTTGACTTTGTAGCAATTTTATATATTTAAAAAATCAATTACAATAAATTAACCCCTCATAATAAATAAAGTGTAGATTATTTCTTCTATTAACACCTCCCAACCTTCTCCATATCTACCTTTTGAA
This sequence comes from Torreya grandis, assembly GCA_037957365.1. Lineage (NCBI taxonomy): Eukaryota > Viridiplantae > Streptophyta > Pinopsida > Cupressales > Taxaceae > Torreya > Torreya grandis. The sequence goes on along the minus strand of JARHVA010000684.1, from coordinate 3,527,422 downwards.
CATATGATTAAATTGAAAATAAAGTTAAAAAGCTTGTAAATAATATAATATTTGTGTTCTAACATACAACTTGTTAAACAATACTATGTGCACATGAATAACACACATTAAAATATGCACTCAAATTTCCATGGTCAAGATGAGGCAACCAAGTTATTGAATGGGTTATGGATTAGGTTGGTTGTTAGGTGGAATGAGATTTAGAAGGAGTGGTGGCAAGGGGTTATCGTCATGGGACCAAAATACCTCAACATTATCATAGTGTTCATCGAGATCGTCAATCTATGTGGAAACATAGTTTTAGGGTCCTTCAGTCTCTAAGATCACAAGGAGGTGAAGCTCCTAGTCGATGCTAGGACTAGGAAAATGAGGGACATTAGGTTGAATGAATCATGACATGAGATCCACTCAATAAATTTGGATATGTTAGTCAATATCATCCACAAGTATGAAATATATAGGATGAGGCTAGACCCAATGAGGAGAGGGAGATGAGAATGAAAAACTAGGCCATTATAATGTTGTGATGATAGCATTTGTTCCAAGGGAGGACAATAATCAGTAGATCAAGAGTTCATTCTTATTCATATAAGGCATTGAGAAAGTCAATAACCAGGTGGGGGATTGGGTTGTAAAGGAATACCTCTCTCCTAAGCTTGGTTTTGATATCATATTATATGCAAAATTTGGGATTGGGTGTTCTGACCCTTAGGAAAAGACCTCTAACAAGACTGGGTGTTTCAGTGTCATCCAAGAGGGATTATATAATGTGTAAGTGTATGATAATATTTTTATAGGTTGTGTGAGAACTTTCTACGTTTATATAAGTAAGGTTTTGTTTGGCTTTACAATTGGATAAGGCTTTTGATAGTGTTTTGTTGTTTTTGTTTATTTTATTTTGTGAGTGTTTGACTAAAATAGAAAATTATTACTTGCTGAAATGAAGTAACTAGAATTAAATATAAATAAATAAACTGAAATTAAATAACAAACACTTATTTTTTTATTTTTCAAATTCTTTTTAATGCATACAAATCAAGAGAAAGAGAGATGTTTTCTAGATATGCAAATGTCAATTTTTAGCCTTTCTATATGTAAGTTATATGAAGTTGTTTTTGTACTTTTTTATTTGCATGTGAATGTATATACTATGAAAACTATGGTTTTTTAACGTGCAATTGATTTAATAAAAGATCTAATCTCTAAACAACAAATCCTATGAGGTTCTTACAATTTTTTCTCACCTAAACAAGTCAAGAACAAGTTTAAGCCTTTCTAGGTGTTGCACACTAGCTATGAATAATGTATTTGAAATGAAAATAAATGATCTAGGTTATGATTTTTCTAATAAAATTATTTAAAATAGCATACTCATTTGAACCAAGGAAATCAAAATCAAAATCACAATGATACCACTTGTTTACCTAGGTTTGTGTAAGGTCTTTGCTAGCCACTAATTACTTATTTTGAGAATAAAAATACTCTTTCCAGAGATGAAAACTAGTTATTGTAATGCCTGGAAGTTTATAATCTAAATTATAACATTCACCTAAGATCTAAGTGTAGGATTATGTTGTGAAAATAATATATTGAAATCAATACAAACAAATAATGAAATTAATTGTTATTTTTATGCAAGGATAGGAGAGAGAAGAAATATTTTTCTCATCATAACTTGATTTTTTAAAATAAAGATTAAACCTAATACAAAAATGAATACTAATCTAATCTAATCTATTTAATAAATAAATTTAAGTTTAGAACCTCCAACATGATCTTAATATAGACCAGATGAAGGCAAGATATTTGTTGTATTGTGGTTCTTAGTATGTTGGCTCCTTTTACTCAAATGAATATTTTAGGAACTCTCCAAAAATTAGAGTGAATAAATGATTGTAAAAAATTAGAGAAAAATAAAAGAGACACAACTCCAAACAAGGAATAACTAACTATAGTTGGTTGAATACACTATTTGTAAAGACTTGGTTTCAATAATAATGGCTCTCTATATATATAAATAAGTAGTCAAATATTAAATAAATCAAATCAAAGCTCTAAATTAATTTTAATAGGTTTAGGCTGTAAAGGATTCAAAACTCTTAAGCTCGAATCCAAATTCTTGGATCTAAAATCAAGCCAAAATTAGCTTCTTGTAGAAAATCAATGGAGCTTGTATGAAAGAGTTTAAGTTGAACTGGGAGTTGAACTTAAGAGGGACTCAAAATGACTACAAATAGAAGAGGGAGTGAGATATACCTGATTGGAGGAGAACTTCGGATGGAAAAAAAAATTCAATAATAAGCATGAAAAACATTTCAAGGAATGAATCACAAAAACCAAATTTATAAGGTAGAATAATGATGACATAAATTCCCCTATTTATAGGGATGATTACATAACCGTTGCCTTTAGGGAAAAAACCACTTTTATAGAATAAAAAATACCCTTAATTTAATACAAAACTATCCTCTTATGACATAACCATCATGGTAGTTTACATAATTGTTGTGATGTGCCTATCTCTAATGCAACATTTTTGTAACCTCATAGGGTGATTCCATCACTTGATAGGACACTTCCTTCACTAATGAGAAGTTTTTAAAAACATGCTAAGGAAAGCTACAAGGGATAACAAAAATGGGTTTTGAGGGACCTAGAAGAGAGAGAGGGGAGAGTGTTAAAGAGTTCTTGTTTGAGTATTATTAGGAGGTCACTACATCATCATTTGACTTGTCATGTAAAAATTGTCACACCATGTAAAATTTATGTGTATACATAACTCCCACTCAAGAGGACATTTTGTCATGAATTTATGATGGTGTAGTCCTGAGATGTGGCATGCAAAAGGGAAATAAGAAGTTAGATATACTTACCTTAACAATGTAGCAAAGCCAGTCGAGACTCCGTACAACCTATAAATAAAAGATAATAATCAAATGTAGCATGACTCAAAAATGGAAAACAAACTACAAAATCAAATATGGATAATAATATGTATTATAAATGTGGATAAGATCATACTACCTAAACCATCCCATCGAGGGATTGAATCCGGTGCCAAGTAGTTAAGAACTTGTAAAATGATAAAATGTGTTACGAAAGATAAAAAGCTATTATAATGTCAATTTTAAAACATGAATTACATATTTTATCAAGAATACAATTTATAAATATGAAAATATGTGTAAAATGTCTGAATATACCAAAATTGAAAATTTTTTAAACTAAAATGGTTAGTTTGGGAACCAATATATTAAAAAACTTACTAAAAATTAATTCATTTATGTTAATTGCTTGTGAGATTTCTTGAGCTCTGGATTGCCTATGACCATTTTGAGTGAGAAATTAGTAAATTAAAAGAGGAATATGAGAAAGTAGTTAATGAGAAGAGTGATAAATTGTCAAGAGCTACAAGGTAAGATCAGGTGAGTTTTGTGCCATTTTTTCCTTTGCCCCATTTATTAAATTTTTTAATCATATCCTACTAGAAATCCAAAAACATTTAAATAAACATAGTTTTAAAATGTTCATGGGGAATGGTAGATTAAGAAAATGTATAAATTTTACCAATCATGATAGATTTTTGGGGGTTTTGGGGGTTTTGGAGGGCACATAATTGGTGGACAAAATTGCCATTTAGGGATGGAACCATCGACCTTAGTCAGTCAATGATTATGTAACCACCATGATGGTTTCATAATCATCATTATCTATAGGGGAGATATTTTTTAACCACCACTGAGGTTGGTTACACAATCACTTAGGGTGGTTACGTAACTATCATGGTAGTTGTGTAGCCACCACTTACAAACATGGGCAGTTTTGCTTATTAGAGTTGGGATTTGAAACTTACACTTCTTCCTTATTTTGATAGAAAAATTTATTCTATGAGATAAATTTAGGTATTTTTTGTTTTACAGACCTTACATATGTTGGATTAGATCTCTAAAGTAGGAGTGACTCCCTCAAGTCTTGTCACTTCTGACTATTGATGAGCTAGCCATCCTTGATTGTGAAGGAATCTTACAGATTTCACATCTGGGGATCATCCAAACTCTATCTAGTTACTTTTTGATATTTTAACCTATTAAAATCCTGATCAAAACACATTTATATTATCTCATGCCCTAAGAGAGTGGATAGTCTCTCTCATTAATGTTTACCAAATCATGCACCTCCCCATGACTGGTTGGTTAGTATCTATTTGATCTATCAATAGCAGTTATGAGTCCTAAAGTTGGATAAATCATTTTAGAGATGTTGACACATCAGATGTAGGTGTGAAAATTGGTGTGATGCTTTCTTAGGTTGATGGATCAGTGATCCCGAACCTATGGAAGGCCATTATTGATATCCTTACCTCTTGGCTACTTGGAGACAAGGGTTTTGACAGTATACTATTTAGTTGGACATTGATTATGTGGCATATTGAGGAAAATGGAACATGTTACTATTAGAGCTATGAGTTGCTATCTCATACCTATATGGACCTTTATCATGTGGCTCTTTTATGACCCCTTTTAATTAGGCCCCTGATGGTTGTCATGGGATAGACATATGAGTGGATAATCCCTTACCAGAGGGGAGTGTTGATTGGAATGATCAAGGACATTCATACTACTAGATAGATGGATATGGCACCGTTATGTGCTTTAGTCCAAGCAGTGGCAACTTGATAGTGGTTGGCATGATTACCCTACCCTACCAAGACATGGTTAGACAATGAAATGATGAGGGGGATTATCTTATGGCATCCACAAGGGCCATTCATGTTTAGGATATACTTTCATAGTTTGAGATATACCCTATAGATAGGGCACCATAATATTTTGGCATGACCTATGTGAATAATCTTCCCAACCTTAGGGTTATCTACATGCACATATAAAAAATGAGATTTTCTAGATTTGGATGACTAGCATGGCATGTATTTGTAAAAGGGGTGCCCATCACCTGACCAATTTATCTAGGAGTGGCACAGGGACCTCCCCCATAACTAATTGAGGAAGGAGGAGACCATAGTTTAGTAGTAGATGGGCCCACCACCACCACCATCATAACAAGGCCCTGATTAGGAAGACCCCATACAACAACAATAACTGGTATTTAACCTTAAAATATAGATATGGGGAATCTAAGGTTAAAAGGGTAGAGATAGCCTAGGCAACATGGGTAATAGACTATTTCTAAAGCAAACTAATTGTTATGAAAACATATACTGAATTTATTATGCTAAGATGATAAAGATAAAAAGTACATCTATGCTAGATATTACAATCATAAATAAAATAAGATACTTAGTTGTTTTTGGTACTAATATAAATTTGGATTTGGATTAGGCAAAAAATTAATTGGATCTAGATTCTAAAGTAGTTGTCTGATTCTACAAATTTTATATTTGTATTTGTGGATACTTGTGTTGACTTAGGATTATTGATTTGACACTATTATCTAACTTAGATTCATGTGTCTTGTATATAATACTTGTTAAAACTAAATATGACTACTTGGATGCTTCTAAGTTTTGTGTTGCCTTCACTTTTATGGATTTATATTTGGGTTATGGCTTGTTGTTCCTTATCAAATAGCAAAACCCGAATTCTTCACCTTTATATTGGTTGTGGAAAAAATAGGTTAGTGAGAACACATTTTTGAGCTACTTAAAAAAACCCTTTATCAATGAGTATTTCCTAAATATCCAATACTCTGAAGAGGGCCTCAGACTTATGTAGTTTTCCCTTACATGTTAGTTTATATGTAAATCATGCAATGTGTGATAAGTAAGTACAATAGTGGTCTAGATTATAACTTAGTAAATATAGATCTTGGGTTATTCCTTCAATACTTCAAAATGATATATGTGATGTCCTTATGATTGATATGTAAACATGAGAAAATAGAGAATATTTTCTCAATTGAATCCTTGATAGAATAATTTTGGTAAGTTACCTTGTGAGTTGCTAGGTATTTTCCAAGTATGTGTTATGTGAAGAATGAATGAGGGTTGATCTTGTAATTATATCAATCCCTTTGGAGAATATATCACATTAAATAACATAGGTTGACCATAGGACTAAATTTCATTTGAAAATTAGATGAATTTAGGGTTTTGGACACTTGCATTAGAGTGGGACACTTGTGTTGATGTAGGCATCTAACTGGGATGCAAGTGTTCAGGTAACTATAGAATAAACATAGGTTTAAAACTTATGGAGTGGAAAATAATCAAGTTATAAAATTTTAGGAAAGATATCATGTTTGATTCATCAAAATACCATTGGTCAGATTAAAAGATAAACAATTTAGCATTAAGAGATAGTTTACACGAGCTTTTTGGCAGTGGGAAAGTTGTAGAAGCTTATGGTACATCCATGATATGTATTTACAAAGTGTATAAGTTTGAAGTTTTGTATAATTAAGAAATGGTGCCTACATTCCCCCCATTTAATTTAGTATTAAAATTTATAATTTAAATGAAAATGAATGTGTATTTGGGTGTGTATAACACACCTTGTCTTTGCTTGAGTCTAAATTGAATGTTTTTTTTTGGTGTTTGACCTAAAACTAAGAGCATGTTACAATGTATAATCAGTGCATATAATTTGAAATTGAAATCATTGAAATTGAAAGAGAGCAAAGTTTAGGAGTACACATGTGTATCGATGCAACCATCTTGCCTTTTGGAAATTTGATTTGAAATATGTATCATTATGAATCACTAAAACTAAGATTAGTACAAATATAAAATATGGAATAAAGAGATAGATAAATTGGAGGACACATGCTTCCAACTTTGAAGAAAATATAAGTTACCACCCGACAGTTGAGATTAGCTCAATCATGCAACCCAATCATACTTATAACTTGGTGAGTGTAAGTGAATCAAGTCAACTCACACAATAAAATTGGTGAGGTTGGATGATGTACTCAAATTTAAACTATAAACTTGGCAATATTAAGTGATTTAATCACCTCAACCATTCCAAAAAGTGAACCAATAACTATAGTATATTGGCTTAATAAATTTTGTAACAGTCCAATTTGATGGGTGATGACAATCATTGAAAGCATTAAAAAACTAAAATTGATTTGTTTTTTCATTATTAAGTGCACATTGCATAACATATGCACCTTAGATATGTCTCATGCTGAAACTTTGTATAATAATGATACTAATGTATATAATTTTATCACAAATGTATATTTGAATCATATAAATATGTAATTTGGCCAATTTAAAATTGTTTAAGTATGGAGAACATATTTTCGAAACATGCCCCCACTATAATTTGAAACTAAAAAACTAGTGTGGGTAGAACATGTTTTTAAAACATGCCTCCACTACAATAGGAATTTGAGAACTATTATAAGTGCCAATGTGGAGGACATGTTTCCAAAACATTCTCCCACTATAATATGGATATGTTGTATACTAAATAAATGTGGAGAACATGTTTCCAAAACATGACTCCACTGAATCTAAAATTGTGTCAAATGTGGAGAACATGTTTCTATAGCATGCCCCCACTGTAATATAAATCTATGAAGCAATGTGCAAGTCATGCCTCTATGGTATGACCCCACTTATATGCCTCCCTCTTGAGGTATGGGGAAGTAGCACCTAGTAGTCACCTTACCTCAAAAAGATAAGATAAATATGTAAATTATGAATGTACCATGTATCATATAGAGTTAACGTGTCTATGTAGATATATCATTGAATCACAAAGAATTGGATCACACCAAGTCTTGAGATGTATGATTTATATCATGAAAACATCTAGATATTAATAGGACAAGATCAAAAATAAAATAATCACACACATTAGAGCACTCAAAATCAAATCAAAATAAAATGTTCTAAGGAGACCTCAAAAAAGGGGATGTTCAAATGTTGCAGAATCAAAGGGACATGACTTAGTCAAATGTCTACAAATCAAGAATGACATATTAAAATATTAACATGCAACAAAGAATGACATATTCAAATGTCAAAGAGGTAAACAAAGACATGGGATCTGCAAAAAATGGATCATCTTCAAACGTTCAAAAAAGAAACATAATATCAAGGGGAAGACACTCAAGCAAGTACATAAATTAAATCACAAGCAACTAGCATAAACATATCATACTAGTCCATTGATATATGTGTTAGGAAAATATGTTAAGTACATCATATCTGAAGTACACTATGAAATATATATGTATGGATAAAATCATTTGTAGTTACATATATGATCTCAAACATGATAATGCAAAGTGATCATAGAATTATATATCATAGATGTATCATGATCATAGAGGTGATGGCCCCAACATCATGGTGATGTGAGTAGAGGGAAACCACAACATCCAAAAATGCATAGATCATATATCTGTGTATGCATATATCACACTTAAAATATGTGTGAAACACATATGTATATATAAAATATTGATACACCATGTACCAATATATAGCCGACAACATATATGCCAAAGAGCTTATGGGATAAGTAAATGTTGAATATATTTTTAGATTTTTGAAGTTTTTTTAATTTTTTTGGTATTTTTGGAATATTTGAATCCTTAAAACCTTAAGTTGGATAATTCACATTGTTTGAATCATGGTTGGATAAGTGTAAATGTTAAATAACATGTTCCTCCTCACATTTTACATGTGCAGTAGAAAGACCAAAGCTATCATTTGGAATATGGATCAATTTTTCTTCATGAGAAAAATAAATACCTTGGTGATTTTGGTCAATTTTTGCTTTCATTTGATATAACCAAAGAGTTCATAATGTAAATGCATATGGATAGGTTTTTGATATAACTCAAACCTGTGTTTGAATCACTTTAGGACCACAAGCAATTGGTAATGTTATGTTACCCAAGGAGTCTTTCCAACATCCTTTATTTTCTAAGTCTTTCATATCAAAGTCAATCTTTTGTAAACATTTTATATTACACATATTTTTTATCTGTTTAAGATTAATATATCTATGCCAAAAATAATCACCACCCATGAATAATGTTATTTTTAAATCTTTATGGCATGGATGCTTTTTGTGTTGTTTACCTAGGGGTTTTTTCATAGGTGTGGACCTTGGATTGGTCCCATATTGAGTAAACTTTGTAAATCTCCCATATAAATATTAGGAACACCACATTTTTGTTCATAATGTTCATTTGGTAATTCATCTCCCTCTTTTTGTGATGAATAATACTTCGGTATTTATAAGGGAATATGTTAAGCTACTTTGTATGAGTAAGTATGAATGAAGCATATCTATACACATCCACATATAAATGGGTAAATGATTCATATTATTTATGCAATGCTCTTTTTTTCAATAGATAAAGAAGATATATACTAAAAACAAATTATAATTCCAACTCTTAAGGTCTAAATTCTAGATCATATGATGTACTTTTGAGTCAAATGGTATAATCTTGAAGAGATTCATCATGACATTGTCTAAAATTGTGTAAATATTTTAATGTAATATTTGGCACCTTATGAATATTGAAAGACATGAATAATTCATCTTCTAATTGTGCAAAGGTGGTTTAAAAACCTTTTGGTAGTCTATATAACCAATTATGAGCCTCATCAAAAATTCTCATATGGAGTACGTTTGGAAATAGTTTGTCATATTTTCCCATTAACCAAAATAATTTAAGTAATTAATCATGTGGTCAAATGGGTCCTTATGACTCAAAAATAGATGTAAATTTGGTATTTCAAAATCTTGTGGATAAGGATATTCAATTATACATTATGCAAGAGGTTGATTGTTTAATGAGGTGACATTTACATTAATATTATGGAAATACATGCATTTGAAAAATAAAAACATGTTTTTGAATATTGCCAATAGTTATTATCATATAAATAAGATACCCCATGAGAATGGTGGTGTTTGGCAGATGTGTTATCATTGATTCTAATCTACCACCTCTCTTGAATATAGGCATATGATTATCATCATCCTCCTGGATAACAAGTGCAAGTTCTAAATCACTGAATTTAAAATACTTTAATAATGGTATTATATCTATGAATTATGGTACCCTTGGTATATTATTTAAAGAATGGTTCATTCACATTTTTTAGAGATATAATAATTGGTATTGGAGGGATATTTTGTACAGGCACCTCTTTTTGTATGGTATAAACCTTTTGCATGAATGAATCTTTTGGGAGATAAAGATCCATTGGTTTAAATACCTTGATTGTAATATTTGGAACATTAGGAGACTTTGGCACTTTAGGTTTGCAACACTTCCCTCTTTTTGGAGACTTAAATATAATTGGTAAATATGCCATAATGTATTGGTTAACCTTTTAAAAATTTCAATATTAAATGAATGGAAAAGACAATTATCACCCTTAATAAGTGGTACATCATTTGGAAATGTTAGAATTATGGGGGTTTGAATTAATTTATTTAAACGAATATCCCACTTATAATCAATTTGTGAATTAGTCATAATTTCCTTGTGTATTTATCAAAACTTTTGGCGACCATATAAAGGAGCATTTTGGTCATATATACCCACTTTTATGGTAGAATGTGCATGAAGGGCATGATTAGATGACTTGCCTTGATGGTGACTCATATTTTTTTGAAAATCCCAAGCCTTGCTTAGTTATATTTTTTTAAGAGATATAGGGTGGGTTATACCTTGTTCATTTTTACCCAATCCTTGGCCTTTGTATCCATATTTTATCAAATATCAAAGGCTAAAATCATATGATGGTGTTGTAGGAAGTATGAGTAAATATTCTTTATCTTCCTTAATATGGATCAACTCATCTCCTAAAATGGTGGCAGCATGGACCTAATTAAGGGGATGATAGCTACCACCATTCAAAAATTTGAGATGATATGATTTAGCATTTGGAAGAATACAAGAGTAATCAATTTTTACCCCTTATTTGATATAAATTTGGAGAGTTTTGTAATCATAGCCATCAAATCAATTAGTATCATCCATGATAAGAGAGATAAATAACATAAAGATTAGGACAAAGTAGGTAATAAATATCATAAATGGTATGCTTAGGCAATAATAATGTTTAAATATTAGGTTCACTAAATATTTAACCCTAAAATATAGATATGGGGAATCTAGGGTTAAAGGGTAGAGATAGCATAAGACACAAGGATGATAGACTATCTCTAAAGTAGGTCAATTATTTGTGAAACTTAAATAAAAACATATACTAAATTTATTATGTTGAGATGTTAAAGATATAAAGTAAATATATGCTAAATATTGAAATGATAAAGAAAACAATATACTTATTTGGTTTTGATGTTAATAAAAATCTAGATCTAAAACAAGAAGAAATTGGATTATATCTAGATTTTGGAACAATCCCCTAATTCTATATAGCTATGACACTTGTATCAACCTAAGATAGTTACGTCAACATTACTATCTAACTCAGACACAAGTGTCTAGTATAAAATAACTATTAAAACTAGATGTGACCACCTCAATGATTTTAGTTTATGTGTTTCCTTCACTCTAGTGCATTCAGATCTAGGTCATGGACTGTCATTCATTATCAAATAGAAAAACCCTAGTTCTTTATCTTCATATTAGTTATATAAAAAATGGGTTAGTAGACACACAGTATTAAGATACCCCAAAGACCCCTCTATCAATAAGTGCTACCTAAATAGACATTACTCTGAAGAGGGCCTTAGACTTATGTAGATATCTCATATGTTTTGGCTTGTGTGTGAATCATGCAATGTGTGATAAACAAGTACAATAGTGATCTACCTTGTAATTTGGAAAATATAGCTCTTAGACTACTCCTTTTATACTTCAAACCTATAAATGTGTTGTCTCTATGATTGATATGGAAATAAAAGAAAATAGGAAATATTTTCTCACTTGAATGCTTGATAGAATGTTTTTGGTAAGTTTTCTTATGATTTTTTAGGTCTTTTCAAGTTTGGTGCTAGGTGAGGAATTAATGAGGGTTGATCTTGTATTTATATGAATCCCTTTAGAGAATATATCACATTAAAACACTTAAGTTGACCATAATAATATGTTTTATTTGAAAATTGGATGACTTTAAGGTATTGAACACTTGTATTGGGGTGGGACACTTGCATCAATGTATGTATTTGAATTGGATACAAGTGTTTCGATAACTAGAAATCAGGGACAGGTCTAGAACTTACAAAGATGGAAGATAAGTAGGTTTATAACATTCTGGGCAAGATAATAGGTTTGATTCATTAGAATAACATTATTTGGACTAAGAGATAAGCAATTAGGCATAGAGATATAGTGTATGCAAGCCTTTTAATTGTGGGAAATATCTATAAGCTAAAGGTACATCAATGCTATGTATTTTACAAGTGTATAAGACTGAAGTGTTATATGATTCAAAAATAGTGTATACACTAAGAGATGGACATTAATGAGGAGAAGGCCACAAATGATGATTCTAATCTCAATTGGCATGAGTGGGACTTAGGTAAAATCTTGATTTACATATTTTCCATTTATAACTTGTACTTCACTTTATAGTTTATTTAGTAAATTGATTTAAACTTTTTTATTTTTATATCTACTAGATCTGACATTAATTTTGTATTTTATGATTATAGATATTGTGAGTGGGTAGAAGAATATGATCAAGGATACCCTAGTCAACCTTTTCTAGATGAACACTAACTTGACTAGAGACCATCTCCTAAAATATATTAGACTCCTTATAGGGATTGGCCAGCATATAGATGTATTTAACCCAACATTTCATGCATATGTGATGGTAATAATGTTGAGGATGAGGAATAATACCTTTTTGGCTAGAACAAGGAGATTGGAGAACCTGGTAGAAATGATGGTTGGTGGAGGAGGTAGATCCTCTAGCCACAAGATAGGGGGATAATGTCAGAGGGAGGTGATAGTAGGGGCCATCATATTAGCCTTCAAGTTAGAGAGAATGAGACAACCTCTATGGGAGGAACTAGTAGGATATGTCGTCAAAGTGACATCCTCCAAGATTCCTTTTCATCGAGCCCATCTCATAGGAGAAAGATAGGCTCCTGAGCCTTGTTATAGATGTTTTTTCTATACCATTATATATTTTGATTATTTTTTAGATGCTTTGAGACACATTGGCCCTCCATAGAAGTTCTTGCATTAGACATCATTTTTGTAGAAACTCAATAGTTATGATATATAGATATGTTTTTTCATATCTTATTGACTTATCATTATGTGTTACGGGTTTAACTTCCATGTTTTGATTTTTAGTTTATTCACTCTAGATGACAACTCATGTGATGATGTACCATGTATCTTTTATTTTGATATAATTCTATGAAAAATACTTATGTATATGGGAACAAAATGCATGAAAATTATGTAATGATTTATAACATATATGTAATTATTAGTGCAGGTGATGACCTAATAACATAAGACTTTCAATTTATAGTAAGGGATGAAAAGAATAATAGGGTAAACATGAGAGGATGTAAATCATAAATCAATATTTTATAGTAAAAAGGAAGATGAACTAATCCTTATGAGCAAAAGGGAAAACATACTTCTTGATAAACTTATAAAATACTAACTTTATTAGTGTCATATAGAGATATCCAATCTTGACAGAATCAATAAATGGGAAAATGTTTCCCTTTTAAACATATGCATGTAATCAAAATTTTTGAAGAACTTTATATTTGAACACTTTTTGATTTGATATTGCTTCCACATCTGGATTTTATCTTTTATTTGTAACCCCTACACCTAACCTCATATGACTAAGAAGACACATGGGCTCATCACCAAAGACTAAATGTAGAAAAATAAGGGCATATCTTCCCAATGTTAACCCCATGCAATTAGTAATATGTGAGGGCTCACCACTGAAGGTTAGAAAAAGTCAAGAGATGTGGATTATGACTTTTCATATTTGCATAATCTTTTGTTCTTCATAAGAGTGTCTATATTTTATATTTATAATGCCTTTAACCCTAAATATTTATCCCATGCAACTAGTAAGATGTAAGTGCTCATCACTGAAGATCAAGATAGGTGAGTAAAGTTACCTATTTTTTAGTATCCTAATGTTCTACTTTAAAAGGCATCGTAAGAGGAGATTGTGCCAAGGAAAAGTTTCTAGATTAGGTTGTAGGCTAGTATTTTCTAAGTTGTGCAAGAAGTTGTAGGGAAAATATATGTACTATAATCATAATAACTAAGGGAAAAAATGATGTAATGTTGATTTTGAGAATATTTTTTCTATGGAATAATAGGTTAATGGAATGATGTGATATGCTACATTCTGAAAGTTTTATGTTGTGTGAAATGACAATCAAATAACCACTAAATAACACATTTGAGATGTAAATAGACATGTAAACTATGAAAATACAATGTAAATGAGAGAAATGTGATATGAAAGTATAGATACATAAATGTTTTAGCTGTAAAGATTTCATAAACTCATTGAAATCCTTGCCTTCTAGAATGCATAATTGATAGGCTCCATTTTTAAGTCTTTCATCACTAGGTAGAGGGATAACCAGTTAGGCCTGAACTTGTGACCTTCTCTTTTATTTTTTTTATTCAACTATCGAGTCTAAGTATAATGTATCCTACATGAATTAAGAATTCATGGAAATTTTTATTGTACTATCTACCCATGTGATTGGTGTAAGAAATATGGTTATTTGCAACAATGATTCAACATTCTTTTAAAGTTTTTAGTTTAGCTAGTCATGTCCCTATTTACTCCTCATAATCGAGGAGACCCTAGATGGAAATGCAAAGGTTGGTTATATCTACCTCTAATTTCAATATAGTTTCATATCTAAACATGATTGAGTATAGAATTTCCCCTATAGGTGTCTTAATAGTTTTTCTGTAAACCTAGAGTGTTGGATAGAAATGTAAGTGCCAATATCATCTAAAATATTTGATATTTTTAACTAATATTGACTCCAAAATTTTGTTAGTGGCATCAGCCTAGGCACTTTCCTATGGTTAATATAAATAGTTTGAGTGGTGTGATATATAAAACTTTTTACATAGCTCATAAATCTCAGGGTTTTTAAAATGGGACCCATTGTCAATAATGATAACTCATGGGACCCCAAACTGAAATATTATTTGGTTCAAGATAAATTTTGTGATGATTAAACCCATGATATTTGTTAATGTCATATCCTTGACCCACTTAGTAAACTATTTTGTGGTCGTGATAATGAAATGAAGACCATCTGAAGAAGTAAGGGAGAGCTTACCTACTAAATCTAAACCCCACATGGAAAAAGGCCATGGTGTGACTATTTTTGTCACTTGGATTTTCACCCCTTGAGGAGATGTCTCAGCTCTCCTCATCCAAGTGTCACAATGGAAACATTTCACTTGATGTGGGTAATTAATTGGTGAGATGAATCTCTAGAAGGGCTAGTTCCCTTGATGTCCTCTTTGAAACACTTTCTTGCTTATCACATTTGCATCAAAAGGGTTAAGAAGGCAAAATAAAAAGATACAAGGTGATGTACCAATAATAATTTTCATCCTATGATTTAAATTATACTACTTAAATCAAATCAAAGTTTCTTTCACACATAACTCACAACTCAAGATAGATTGTTACATCAATGTTTCATATGTTAGGTTCAAGAGGTATATTGATGTTTAGGATGGAAATGAATGATCCTCTAGAGAGTACAATAATAATGAATTATATAACTCTTATACACTAAAATATAACACTAACAAAGACTTGTAACAATAACTCTTCTACACACTTGGTAAATAATCAAGGGTAACATGTTAGAAAAGACTATCTTCTACTAGACAAGACCAACAATATTGAAACAAGACTCAATTTTATAAGATGTAAGTAGGAAAATTCACTTTATTATTGATTAAAGATAAATTAAAATATAAAATAGCTAGGGTTTCACCATTAACCAATGGATGCTACCCAAAAGATCATGACTTATAACATTTGAGAGAGAAGTGAGAAAAGAGAAGTCTAAAGGTCATTTGGACACTTGTCATGCTGAGATAATGGGTAACATGTGCATGAGAATATAATTTTAAACTGATAATGCAAGGTCAAAAAGTAAAAGTGTCAAACCAAACATGAAACTCTTGAAAATTAGTGTAGGAGTTCTCATTCTACATAAGAAAACTGCTTTCATCAATCACCCCTTTTGGAACATCTTAAATCTGAATAGGGACAAATATAATGATTGAATTAATAGGGAAGGGTTTCATACATTATTATCCATGCATTGGCTGTATTCCTAATCATCTAAAATCTTTGAGGAGTGATCCATCATTGCCTACAGATAAAGAAACTCCATTTTTAGTCACCCCTTACACTTGGCCTCAAAAATGGATTTAGTTTTCCATGAAAATACATGAAATTGAGTGTATTTCACTTGAAAATACCCTATATTTACTTATATTTCTTAATTACACCTTAAATAGGGTTCCACCTGATGTTTTCACACTTTTCACTATCTTGCTCACTATGCTAGTTTGACTGACTGAGATGGAGCTACTGGTAGGAACACTTAGGATATTTTTTTTAGTATTAAATGGTCATATTGAGTTATAATAATTCCTAATATCAATCACAAAGTTGATTTATCCTTTTAAAAGTCCCTAAAACATGTACAATGCAGTAAATAGTTAAAGAAATCCATTTAGTACCATGTTCAAGGTAGGGTAAAACTTAGTTAGATGGGAATGGTCTCTGAAGAGTCCCCTACATCATCCAATCACTTTTATGGTCATTTCATCCCATTTTGATAGCTTTCCATATTTGTTTTCTTAGGCAAGTCCCTATCCAAGGTTTAGTAGGGTTTTAGGTCCTTTTTGTCCTTAAGATTCATTCATAAAGATGGGACATTTGAACTAAAAAAAAATTACTAGATAAAATTTCAAGACCCCTGTCAACCTCCCTAAACTTCTTATATCTCCATGCAAAGTTTCAAAAGAGATGTGAGCATTTCAATCTAGCCTATCGAGCTCGGACCTTCATTCTACATACTCCTGAGTTGTCTCCAAGCCCAAAAATGGATTCCTTATTCTTTATCTATAATTTGAAAGATTAAAAAAATTTGTAATGACCCTAAAAACATTCTCTAATAGGTTAAAATTTTCTCCTATAGTTATAAATGAAAGTGGCTTCTCATTTGGGCTTTAGGCCAAACCCCTGCCTAATAGGCTTGACTGCAATTTTGGGGTTCTAAACCACTTTATTGAGATTAGTAATTATTTTATTGATTACTCATGTTTTATTATGTGTGATTCGTATTTACACACCTTATTACAAGGTTATTTTATCTCTTATTTCATCCTTTTAACTCCTCTTCAAAAATGCAAATTTCATGTACAAAGGGAGTGACCTCTGTCTGAGACAAAAAAGAGGGAACTTAACCTATTTGTCTAGACAAAACAAATGTTGGATGGGATTATAAAAGAGGTGAGGACATTATTAAAAAAATAATTTTTTTTCACGTCATTTGACCTTCTATCTCTTGCAAAAAACAAAATAGACCCCTGTTGAGACAGACTATGTGCAGGGTTTGGGATGTAGATTGTATGATGAATCATTAGATACTCTTATCTATTTTATATACACCATTAGAGTGACATGATTATAATATAATAAATATTTATTTTTTCTCATATTCACTCATCAATCCATCTTTCCATATATTCCTCACATTCCTTAGTCAAGGTTGAGTACAAATTCCTGACTATATTGGCTTCAAGGCATCATACCTGTAGGTGATCCCTGTATTATTTAGCTTGAAGATAATGTCTAAAAACTCATTATATTCTATTACGATCATATTATACTTATTTTTACCCATTTATAATCATTTATATGCATTGGTAACACTCACACTCTCAAGCTTGCTCCCTACCTACCATGGTCAAACACAGTCAACTATGTTGGGAAGGGTAAAACCCTGTAGGTGAAGATTCCTTGTTTGATAGGTTACACATAAATTTTGGGTCTCGTGAACCATTTTGAAACCTATACCATCAGCCAATATTGATAGTTTCATATTCAAACTTTTATCTTAGACTGTGTGTTCCTACAGTCAGCTATAGGTGAATATTTTTTGCATGATGGGATACCTATAGGTGTAGATTGGACCTTGAAACATCACCAATCAACTAATATTGATGGTCTCTACTAAAATTGGTATTCCATTCAATAAATGAGGCCATAAAAACATGTGAATATTCCTTTTTCACTTTAGGATATCAAGGTCACTTAAAATTTCAATTCTTGTAGATGTTAATGTAAGATTTGAGTGTTGAAATAGGCAACATTAAGCCTTCCAACAACTACCCTCCACCAATATTCTTGACTCCATATTTTATGGAGATATTATATTTCATGGAGGATAAAATTAATGGTAATTTTTATGCACCAAGAGTATTTTTAACCTTGTTATATGGCTTTGGAAAAATGTCCCAGACCTTTATTTTCACCTTTTAGGCAAAAAGTCCCTGAACTCAGTCACCTCCTCTTTAAAAATGGTTTACACCTCCATTTGCCCATTTCACACTTCAAAAAGATTTTTTATGATCAAAAAATATAATATAACTCCAAATAAGTTTTTTACATGTTCCAAATTCCCCATATAAGGACCTTCATAGCTCTATTATGCCACCTATAGGTGCGTGTTTTCACATGCAGACAGTGGTTACAAATTTGGGTAGTACGTGAGATATATGTGTTCACGATAAATTTCATACCCCCACCAAGATTTATAATGTACTCTTATAACTATAAAAGATTGAAACACCTATCAAATCTCCCATCTCATCATGACATCATCAAGGATAGACTCGTGTAGGTACATCTGAGTTATATGTAGGTAGTGGACAAAATTAGAGCAATTTATATTAATGAATGGTCTAATGAATAGAATTAGTTCATTACCACTTCCTCAAATGTATGTTTTTCAATATTTATATCTTGATACAATATTAAAAAAAAAATCCAATACAAAAACCTCTTACAAACACCTGTTATAGAGCAAGCAGTGGTTGGTTGTGTGGTGCATGACCTTACAACCAATATTACATCCTCTTCAAACATTAAAATAGACTCTTTTCAGCTACTTATGACTTTAATAATTTGATATATCTTCATTAAAACTCCATAGACATGTTAGACAAGCTTTATACATGTGACTGTAAGTGAGAGTGAGTGAAGAGTTGACTATGAGAATGACAAGATTGAATATTTGTTCAACGCAAGGTATGATGAAACCAAACATGGAAGGGAAAAATAATTATGACATTGAGACATGGGAAACATCATATTCCATTCACATGAGACCTTGGCATAGAACCAAACATTTTACAAACAAGAAAACCTTGAATGAGACCTCACATGGTGGTACCTTCTTGTAAAATGAGATGATTTACCTATCAAAACATCATGAAACATGAAACCAAGAATGGAGAGAATTTTAGGATGGATCCAACATCATATGGAGTCAACATCACCAAATACATTGTATATACCTATCCAAATTAGAGCAAAAACACAGTCAACTTGTTAGAGATGATTAATAAAGAATATTTGACAAATATTTGAACACTTGTTATGAAAATGAATCTCTCTGAGTGTTTTAACACCCCTAAAGGATTTTGATCAGAAACCTCTTCTACTGGCTATACCAAGCATGAACCTGCTCACCATTTTTGTGTGTTTATAAGGGTGAAAAAAGAGTGGAATGGTTTTGGACATTTTTAATCACTTCCAAAGAATTTAAATAATTGAGATGAGTTTGAAGAATATGAAGAGACATTCAATGACCTTATCCCATGTGTCACTTTCCCTCATGTGTTGTACAAGTGCCAAATTCCTCCCTTTTCAGTTGGTTTCTTAATTTTCTATTAGATAACTTGCAAGATTCAGATGGGACTGACATTCTTGATAGGGAATAGGACTTATTAGACATTTTAAAGGAAACAAAGACACTTGGACAGCGTGAGAACCATGCCACTTACATTTATGACCCCTAAATGGCTACTAAGTGACTCAAAATGACATATAAACTAATAATACCATGATTAAGGCTAAAAATACATAAAATAAACTATAGCATACCCTATGACAAAATATTAGATCCCTAAAACATCTAAAAATCAAGTTTTTACCTATAGCGATGATGCAGGAGCATCTACAATAGCACCATGGAGGACTAGTTGCAAATGCAAATGAAATTCTAGTGGGAAATTTCAAAATCTGGTTTTCCCTCCAAATTGTGTAGATTTCAAATTTTCACCTTTAAAGTAAATGTAATGGTCAAAATTTAAAAGTGAAAGGGTAAAAAGTGATGGTTAGGCTATTGAGAAAATCAGGGGGAAATGGTTGAAACTATTTTCAACCTTAGTATATTGTTGAAACTTACAAACAGCATTTGGTTTTGCTTTAAGCCCAATTTGGGTGTAGAAGTTAGAAGGGAAATTCTTGAAAAGAGAGAAAAAAAAAAGAATTAATTAAGGAGAGAGAAGGAGAAAGAAGAGAAGATGAGAGGGGCATATAAGAGAAGAAGGACAGAGAGAAAAAGTCCTCTCATTCAAGGAAGAAGATAGAATGAAGAGAAGAGAGGAGAAACAGTGAGGGAGGACCTCACTCAAGAGTTGTTAGAGTTAAAGAGAAGGAGCAAAGAATGTGAGAAGGAGGAGACAAGGCTTTGGAAGCCATGGAACATGGAGATTGAATCTGGTATTAAATTTTAAGTCTTCTATTGATCTATGAAAGAAAGAAAGAATGTATTTGTTTCATATATGCTTTCTTTATGAATTCTGGTAACAGTCCTCTGTAAGTGTGTGTATGATGGTTCTCTATGGAATATAGAGAGATACTGGTTATTTTTTATGTTGGTAGTAAGTGAAAACTAGTATTTATGTGAACAAAATATCTTAAGAACTTTGAATGTTATAAAAAGCCTAAACAGGCCTAAACAGGGTATTCAGGAATTCAAAACTACATCACACTGTCTTAAGTAAAATCCACGTGAAAATGTTTGTATGAAGTCTAAAATGGTATGTAGATAGGTATATAAGGAATCATGAACCTAAATCAATAATAAATAGGTGTTAGAAACCCCTTTAATGTCCAAAAACTCCACAGTTGGAATTCAGGCCTGTAGGTGATTGTATACAGGCAATGTTAAGGAAATTACATGTTTTGCATAGTAAGTGAATTGATAAGCTCATATTTGATAGAGAATATGAATGGGGAGGTAATTTATATGTTTAAATGTTTGTATATCACCTTTAAAGGCCTATTGATCATTGTGTTTAAGAAGAAAACCAAGAACCCTGCTGACTGTCATGCAAATACAGTCAAACCCAACTGAGATACTAAGCATTGGAAAGTATAGGAGGTTGATATGACCTGGAGGAGGATTGGAGAAGGTGTAGGGAATCAATACAGACCATATAAAATTGATTTGAACCCTTGAAATGGGGTAAAACACACCCAGAAAAATTATTATGCTCTCGGCCTGTGACAGGCTTTAGAAAATCCTGAATTAGGATCTAGCCTTCAAAATGAGTTTAAATGCTTGAAAACTCTTGAAACTTTGTAATATTACCCTTGATGATGTTAAAAAACTGTTTTAAGTAGTTTCAAGGTGCTACAGTATGGAAAAACACAATTGCCAAGTGTAACCTAGGTGCATGTGAAGGAAAGAGAATAGGCCAATATAGGAAAAGTGAATTTCTCCAAAGAAGTGCACTAAAAAACGTTTGATTAACTTGTAAGAAGGTAATGGGTATCTGTAATGATTCTTGGTTTGGTTATAAAGTCTGTACTTCACTCTGGACAAGACGTTTTGCATTCAAAGAGGGTTAATTGAAATAGGGCTTAAAGAAGAAAGTACAATTCTGTACAAAACAACCTCAAGATATTTTTCTATATGTTATATAAGGGATTAATGGGTATCCATAAATGGTTTTATTTTCATTATTTAGTTAACCTATAAAGAGTTATGGCCAATAAATAGATTAAACAGGGCTAAAAGGATTGAAAGATCTAGATAGGTCTGTATAAGCTTGCTGATGGTTACAGAGTAGAGTTAAGGACAGTTTCATCATTTGGTATTAGAGCTTGAAGCTCTTGGGAATTGGTAACTTGTTGTTGGTTGTGATTTCTAATGAGTTGTTACAGGATTTGGTAAGAGGATCAGCAGGACAAGCACTAGAAGACCCTGGGGAGAAAAGGTATGAGTAATATTTTCTATTTGAGTTAAGTTTATTGTGTTGAGAAGCAATCAAGTGAAGAAGTTGCAGGTTCAAGGCAGCCAAGACATGAAGACTTAAGAGGATAAGAAGCCAAGGAAGGCTTAGTGAAGATCCAAGAAGAAGCTTGGATAGTTTGCCAAAAGACTAAGGTGAAATAGACTTAGGTGAGGTAAAGGATAGAGTTTGAAGCTTGGAGAGCTCAAAAGTAAGAGAGCAAGTGAATGCTCAAGAAGAAGATCCAAAGCAAGGTAAGCTTGGATTTGTGATTTGAGTTTGATGAAGTGATGTATAACAAGTTGCTGCAGGATTGAGAGAAGGATCAAAAGACTAGGATGCAAAAGGCCTAGGTGAGATCAAGGAGATTGTCAAAAGACCAGTCAAGGAGAAAAGGCTTGGATGAGACAAGGGATCAAGAGACCAAGGTGGAAAATATTTGGGTGAAGATCTCATAGATGAAAGTACTGTTGAAGGCACTGCAGAACAGCAAGGTCCATGAGGGCACCAAGAAGAAAGAAAGCATCAAAGGTATGGACAGTTTTGTAATTGATAAAGAGATTGCTAATTTGAAGAGAGAATTAGCTAAGATTAAAGATGAATATGAGTCTTGGATGCAGATGGACAAGCAAGCATGGGTATGGCCAATGAGAAAAAGATTGAAGTGGCCAATAGATCTCCTAGTGAAAAAGAGAAGAAGGCAAAAGGATATTGCCATGAAGAGAGAAGCCCATAGAGGCTTGAAGAAGATAAGAAGGTTGCCAAGTGAGTAGCAAGAGGAAGAAGTTGAGAAGAAGGTTCTCATTGTGGAGGACAAGAGAAGAGAAGAAGAAAGAAAAGATGAAGTGTCAGGAAGAGCACTTGAGAAGATGAGAGTGTTAATGAAGAGAGCACTCATGGAGGCATTATGGTCTCTTGTTTTTATTTCTAATGTTGTCTTTGCATGGGTAAGTGCAGGTATGAGCAGCCTTGTGAAGGTCAAGAGAAGAGCCTTGAAGAGTGAAGAGATTGGTGCAAGAGAAGACACCAAGTACACAAGTGAATGTGTAGGAGAAAAGAGAAAGTTTGTTGTTGTTGATAAAGAAGAAGAAGAGATGCATTGGTTAATGCATGAGGAAGGTGTTGATGAACCCTTACAAGTAAGAGAAGAGGTAGAAGATGAAGCTGAATTTCATGATGCCATTGAAGGCCAAGAAGAAGAAAGAGAGCAGCCAAGCACAAATAGAGAGAAAGATTGTTCCATGGATCAAGCTATCAAAGAGGTAAATGAAGTGTTAAGACCTAATTTTGATGATTATTGTAAGCATAAAGCTGCTAATGTACAGGTGCAAGAGTTAAGGAAGATGATAGAGCCCTCAAAAAGAGAATTTAAGCATGGATATGTGATGCCTAAATGGTGGAAGAAGCAAACTCCCAAGCAACACAAAGTGTTGGTACAAGAGCATGGTTACAGGATGCCTAAATGGCTTATGAAGACAAATGATAAGAAGAAGAATCAAATGTGGGTGCCTAAGAAGGCAAAGAGAAAAGATGTGAGTGTTGAGATAACAACACTAAGAAGTCAATGGAAGAGGACTGCAGATGATTCAAGCAGCCAAGAGAGTGAAGATGAGAAAGAAAACTTCTCAAAGAATAATGAGGTAGAGCATGAGGATGCAAAGATGAAAGGTAAACAAATTGTTTGTGATGATGTTTTTGAGTCTTTCAATGATATTTTCATGAGAAATAAAAGATGGAAAGTGGCTGTAAGGACTAATATGTAGCAAGGAGAGACTTCCAAATGGATGGATGATGAGGAAAGGGAAGAATATGCAGCAAAGCAATGCCTCAATGAAACTAAAGAACAAACAAGATGGCCTCAAGCAGAGATTGAAGAGAGTAAGGAGACACAAGGTAAGAGTGTTTCAATTGTATTTGATGAGTATATTAATAAAAAAATTGGTTTGCATGAAGACAAGCTAAGAAAAGATGAAATAAGAAGCAAAGGGCAAGTAATCCTTGTGAATGAAGGACCCAAGTTTGATGAAGAGAATAGTGAGATAGATGAGATCTAACTAAAGGAAGAGTTGAAGATGTTGGAGGAGTTGTTTGGTAATTCAAGAGAGACAAAGGAAGGTACAAACCATGGTGAAGACACCATTAGGAAGAGTGAAGCAAGAAAAGAGCAGAAGAGTGAAGAGCCAAAGGCAGTTTTGGTCAAGGAACAAGAGCATGGAGACAGCCAAGAGGCTTCATGGCCTAAATATTTTGATTCTAAGGTGGCTTTGAATGTTTTGTATGCAGGTATGAAGGTTGCTGAAGTGAATGACATAAATGAGTCATTAAAGAAGCTTATGGAACAAGAAGAACTAGAAGACATATATGAAGATGAAGAAGCATGGAAGCTGGAGATGACAGCTGAAAAAGAGATGAGGAGAACATACCAGAAGAGGAAGAACAACAAGGTGAAAGACAAAGACCACCAAAAAAACAAACACAAGCATTGGCATTGACAACAAGACCTTGGGATCCAGGCATAGAATGAATACTAATGCATGGAGGAAGCATGACATTTGAACTAAGGTTCAAATCTTTTCTAGAGGGAGAGTATGATGCAGGAGCATCTACAATAGCACCATGGAGGACTAGTTGCAAATGCAAATGAAATTCTAGTGGGAAATTTCAAATTCTGGTTTTCCCTCCAAATTGTGTAGATTTCAAATTTTCACCTTTAAAGTAAATGTAATGGTCAAAAGTTAAAAGTGAAAGGGTAAAAAGTGATGGTTAGGCTATTGAGAAAATCAGGGGGAAATGGTTAAAACTATTTTCAACCTTAGTATATTGTTGAAACTTACAAACAGCATTTGGTTTTGCTTTTAGCCCAATTTGGGCGTAGAAGTTAGAAGGGAAATTCTTGAAAAGAGAGAAAAAAGAAGAATTCATTAAGGAGAGAGAAGGAGAAAGAAGAGAAGATGAGAGGGGCGTAGAAGAGAAGAAGGACAGAGAGAAAAAGTCCTCTCATTCAAGGAAGAAGATAGAATGAAGAGAAGAGAGGAGAAACAGTGAGGGATTAGAGTTAAAGAGAAGGAGCAAAGAATGTGAGGAGATACAAGGATTTGGAAGCCATGGAACATGGAGATTGAATCTGGTATTAAATTGTAAGTCTTCTATTGATCTATGAAAGAAAGAAAGAATGTATTTGTTTCATATATGCTTTCTTTATGAATTCTGGTAACAGTCCTGTGTAAGTGTGTGTATGATAGTTCTCTATGGAATATAGAGAGATACTGGTTATTTTTTATGTTGGGAGTAAGTGAAAACTGGTATTTATGTGAACAAAAGATCTTAAGAACTTTGAATGTTATAAAAAGCCTAAACATGCCTAAACAGGGTATTCAGGAATTCAAAATTACAGCCCACTGTCTTAAGTAAAATCCATGTGAAAATGTTTGTATGAAGTCTAAAATGGTATGGAGATAGGTCTATAAGGAAATCATGAACCTAAATCAAGAAGAAACAGGCGTTAGAAACCCCTTTAATGTCCAAAAACTCCACAGTTGGAATTCAGGCCTGTAGGTAACAGTATACAGGCAATGTTAAGGAAATTACATGTTTTGCATAGTAAGTGAATTGATAAGCTCATATTTGATAGAGAATATGAATGGGGAGGTCATTTAGATGTTTAAATGTTTGTATATCACCTTGAAAGGCCTATTGATCATTGTGTTTAAGAAGAAAACCAATAACCCTGCTAACTATCATGCAAATACAGTCAAACCCAACTGAGATACTAAGCATTGGAAAGTATAGGAGGTTGATATGACCTGGAAGAGGATTGGAGAAGGTTTATGGCATCAATACAGACCATATAAAACTGATTTTAACCCTTGAAATAGGGTAAAACACACCCAGCAAAATTATTATGCTCTCGGCCTGTGACAGGCTTTAGAAAATCTTGAATTAGGATCTAGCCTTCAAAATGAGTTTAAATGCTTGAAAACTCTTGAAACTTTTTAATCATACCCTTGATGATGTTAAAAAACTGTTGGAAGTGGTTTCAAGGTGATAAGTACGGAAAAACACAATTGCCAAGTGTAACCTAGGTGCATGTGAAGGAAAGAGAATAGGCCAATATAGGAAAAGTGAATTTCTCCAAAGAAGTGCACTAAAAAATGTTTGATTCACTTGTAAGAAGGTAATGGGTATTTATAATGATTATTTTTTTGGTTAGAAAGTCTGTACTTCACTCTAGACAAGACGTTTTGCATTCAAGGAGGGCTAATTGAAACAGGGCTTAAAGAAGAAAGTACAATTCCGTACAAAACAACCTCAGAATATTTTTCTATATGTTATAGAAGGGCTTAATGGGTATCCATAAATTGTTTTATTTTCATGATTGAGTTAACCTATAAATATTTATGGCCAATAAACAGAGTAAATAGGGCTAAAAGGATTGAAAGATCTAGATAGGTCTGTATAAGCTTGATGATGGTTACAGAGTAGAGTTAAGGATAGTTTCATCAAGCGGTCCCAATTTGAACAGTAGGGTCAAATTTAGTCAACAAATTGGTGACTCATAGGGGTAGTATGCATGCTTTACTAAATATTAGTAGCCTTATCCTATACATGGGCTAAGAGATTCAATGAATTCTTGAAGACAACTAGTAAGAAATTACCTAAAACACACATAAAATAATCACACCAAACAACACAAAAAAAATCAAGACACCAACAAGACTCACGCATGTGCATAAGCACTTACGAAAAATAAGAAAAACAACTATGTACAAAGAGAGAGGATAACCTTAGTAGTAATGTTTAAGATAGATCCCATTCACTAGGACATGAATCTCCTCTCCATATAACTTTGATATTTGGAAAGCATTGTGTTGCTTGCATTGAGTGATGACATAAGGTCACTCCACAAAGCATCAAACTTTATGTGTTTTCTAGGCTTAGCACTATCTTCATCCCACTTTAGAATAATGTCTCCTTCTTGGATGATTATTTGCATGACTTTATTATCAAAATATCTCTTTTTTTTAACTTGATAAGCTCTCATAGTTTGCATAACTTGATCCCTTGTTTTTTCAAGTTCCATTAACTCACATAATCTAACTTCCATGCTTTCATTTTCCATCAACTCCAGCTGGTAAGTGAGATCTAAAGTTGGTAATTCAAGTGAAATAGGAAATGTATCCTCTCTTCCATAAATAAGTGTATATGGTGAGCTTTCAATGGCTCTTTTAGGGGTGATTCTATCAATCCAAAGAGTTGTCTTCAATTTGGAATGCCAAGTTATTTGGTTCTCCTCCATTGTTTTCTCTATAATACTAATTATATTATTATCATTGGACTCATCTAGTCCATTCCCTTGTGGATAATATTTGGAGAAATTACTAATATAAATACCATGTTTCAAAGCCCACTCACTTGTCTTCATTCCAAGGAATGCCAATGTATTATCTGAAATGATTGTTGAACGAGCCCCAAATCTTATCACTATGCCTTCATAAAATTATAAAATTGAACTTTCATTTGATTCCTTGAGATATATAGCCTCCACCCATCTTTTAAGTAATCTTTAATAGCTAACACCCACTTGTGACCAACATTAGAAGGTGGGTTGATTAAGCCTATGAAATCTAGACCCCATACATGAAAGGTTGGTCCACTTATATTAGATGAATAGGTAGGGATGAAATATTTTGTTTTCCATAAAATATATCACATTTTTTACGTTTTCTTACCCAATCATGAGTATTTTAAAACAAACTAGGACAAAAATATCCAGCTCTCATAATCTTGGTAGTTGTGGTCCTTAGAGCAAAGTGACCACTAGCTAGTCTATCATGAAAATTAAACAATATATTCTCAACGTAATCTGATTCAACACATCTCAATAGTATACCTGATAAATATTTCCTAAATAATTCTCCATCAATAAGTACATAATGAATAGATTATAATCTAAAGTATCTTTTTTTGACTTTATCTAGGCCTTATGGACACTCACTAGTTTGAAGAAAATTAATCATATGTTGTGTCCAACTCCTCATTGGTGATGATGTAGCTATCATATGATCATCTTGAAGGGATAAAATAACTTCTTTTTTTTCCTTAAAATATGAATCAAGGTGTTCACATAATCCCTTCCCTTTCACTAGCTTTGTTGTCTTGATTTCTACAGCGTACTTCATTACTTTTCTAATCCAACCAACTATTTTTTCATTCAAATATCTACTCAAAAGTAAGTCTTTGACATTATAATAAGTTAAAAATATATTAATATTGTTGTTATATAACATATTCCTAAACTTATTTAGACTTCTAACAACTCAAAGTACTTGCTTCTCTACATAAGTATACCTTACCTCATAGCCTTCCAATCCTTGTTTAAAGAAGGCAATAGGTTGCTCCAAGTTTTCTTAATTTTATTGAGTGAGCATGGAAAAAATTATTTCTTAATTTCCAAAAGTATACAAGTTTAAATCCATTGAGAAATTAGGACTTGGAAGAGTTGGATCTTGAGCAATAGCTTGCTTGATCTCTTCAAAACTCTCTTTCCTTCTCCTTGCCTAAGTAAACACTTCATATTTCCTTAGCATAGAGGTTAGAGGCTTGAATAAGTTATTAAAATAAATAATAAACCTCCTTATAAAATTTATTTTTGTAAATAATCTTTTCAAACCTTTATTGTGTTTGGGTAAAGTCAATGCAAAGATTGTAATTACCCTTTCAGGATCTATGGATAGACCTTTATTTGAAAAAATGTGTCCCAAAAGTTTGCCTTCATGGATAGAAAACACACAGTTATTTGGATTAAGAGAGATTAAAAACTCTCTAAATCTCTCAAAAATATTCCTAATATGATTCAAATGATCCTTTGCATCCTTGGATAAGATTGTGATATCATCAAGATACACCAACACTATATCATTTATTAGGCCTTGAAAATCCATATCCATTGCATGTTGAAATGTTGCTCTAGAATTATTTTTAAAAAAAGGCATTTTAATATAATCATATGTGCCCCATTTAGTGGTAAAGGTTTTCTTGTATTTATCTCTTTCTTGTACTAAAATCTGATTATATTCTTAATATCCATCAAGGAGTGAGAACCTTTCACTACCTACCACAGCTTGCAAAATTTGCTCCATAGAAGAAAGGGGATAATGGTATTTTAAATAAATTCCTTTTAAAATATATAAATTCAACACATAAACTAATTTCCCCATTATTATTCCTTATTGGTACTAAGTTTTCCAACCAAGATGAATGCTTAATAGGAAAAATGATCATAGACTCAATCAACTTTGTAAGCTCCTTTCTCATTAGAAGCTCAATCTTAGGATTGATTGGCATTTGCCTCTACTTGATATGATTACCATTCTTAGCTAACTCTATGGTATGTTGAGATAAATTTGGGTCAAATCCTTTTAAATCACTACATTCCCATGTAAATATATCATAATGTTCTTTGCATAATTCAATGAAAGTATATCTTTCGTCTCTAGTACACACCTTCCCAAGAGCAAGCAACTTTTCTTTGACTATTTTTACTCTCTTATATTTTTCTTGTTTAGCATACATGCTTACCTTTTCCTTCTTCAACTTATCATCATCATTGAAAATACTCTCAAGTATGACTAAGCCCTTAGGGAGCTTGTTTGTCTTCAAATGTACAATATGCCCTCTATATTGTTGTTGTAGTTTAGACTAGTTTTTGAGGAAAACTCAGCCTCCTCTTGTAAAAATAGATATATTTGATGGTAACTATCAAATACTTTCTAATTAGTGACATTATCAGCTATAAAAGGACTTAAAATTACTTTGGGATAAGGTTTTTTCTTGTCATCTCTTATCCCCTTTGGAACATTAAACTGAGCTTCAATGGTTGCCAACCTATCGACATGTTTGTTATCTTCTCTTGGTATAGATTGAATGTTGAAAGCTTATAAATATTATACAATATCCCACACTCTATGCTTATAGGACTTAAGCAAATATTTCTTAGTCATATTTTGACCTCTCACTTGATTCATAATCAACTCACTATCACCATAAACTTGTAACTCTTTCACGCCTCTTTTTCTATCCCACTCAAGGCCATGAATGAGGGCCTCATTTTCTACTACATTACAAGTACAACTGAAATGAAATATAAAAGTAGAGTAATACCTTTCCTTGGATATAGAAACTAATATTAATCCACCACCTGATCCAACCTTGCTTCTTGATCCTTCAAAATAGATTTGGTGTGAAAGAGTATTCTTCATGAAGATAATATACTCCAAGATAGCTTATTCTATTACTTTTTAAGGATCATGTTCATATTGTTTAGATCCCTATTCATATAGATGTATATCATAAACTCCTTCAAGATAAGAAGTTTGAGATTGATCCATGTGAAGTTCTTCCTCATCAAGATTAACATAATTGATATTTACAACCTTAGGCATGTAGGGCTCTAAATGATTGTGATGAATAGGTTATGATTAATTATTTATCTTGGTACCATACTTTGTTCTAAAAACCATATATGACCAATTTGTTGCCAAGTATCCACCTATCTTGGTTGTAAACTCTCTTGACAAACAAAGAGCAAAGTATGGGTGTAAATCTACAATAACCACATCATGATGGATGGATAAAGTAGGACAATCATGTAAAATAAAATTCAAATCCTTAACTACTCCCAAGGTCTTTGCTGGTGACCCATCCAATTGTAGAACTCCTTTAGTCATTGGTTCATACTTGAGGCCTAGTTTATCTGCTATTAACTTAGGTATAACTAAATTACTATCCCCACTATCTATGATACAATTGTGAACTAAACAATCACTAATGATCAAGGATAGATAAAAAGGAGGAGTCTTATTAGTTTTATTTACTTGTCCATCAATGGGTTGAGTTCCATTTACCAAAATAACATTTTTTGTCCTTGTTGATCCAGCTAGTTTACCTAGTCCAAGCAATTCCTTTTGGAGAAGATCCTTTTGTCCCAGTAATGTCAATGAGTCTCATAATGAAATATTCATGTTTAACTTCTTCATTTGATCCATAACATTGATAGAAGGATTTTTCATCTTGAATGGCTCTTTGGAAGCACAAATACCTTATGGTGTAGCATGTAAATATGGATGTGTAGGAGCTAATCTTCAATTCTAAGATTTCTAATTTTCCTACACCTTAGGGGATGAGTTAGACCCACCTACCATTGGGGATGATGGAGGATTAAAAATAGGTCCTTGATTTGTCCCTTGTGTCTCTTCTACAACCCTCTTTTTAGATCTAGTGTTACAGGATACACTAGCATTCACATTATTTGAACTTCTCAAATGATTCATGGCATAAAATTCTCCCTTTAAATGATTCATAAGAGTAGAATCAGGTTGTTTTTTTCCATTTTTCATTGTCACCTCAAAATTGGGAACTTTAGATACTTGACTACCTTGCATTGTCATGGCTTGACTAGGCATTTCATTTACATATTTAACTTGGCCTTGATTTTGGTCATAGAAAGGGTATCATGGTTGTTCTTGATCAAAATTATTTTTATTAGGAACAAGATCTCTATAATATTATGGGGCATTAGGATTGACACTTTGGTAAGGTCTAGCTTGAGTTATTTAACCTTATCCTTGAGCATTACCTTGTAAAAGAGGTCTACTTGTTTGTCCAAACTAATTGTAAGGCTGATAAGGCCTATAATTTTGGGATTGTTGTCTTTTGAGAGCTACCAATGAATTAATAACACTTTAAAGCAAAGTCTTGAGTTCATGAATCTCATTGTTATGGGCAAGGGTAGACTTCTCTTTGCTATTAGGCAAAGGAGACAAAGTAGGTAATGCAATTTGACTAGGAGGCTACAAATCAAGAAACAATGGCATTAGTGGTCTAGAAGCAATCTTCCCTAATTGAATAAGATAATTCTCAACATTAATAGTTATCTCATAGGTACTAGGTAGTGTATTACCACCCATAGATTGGATCACCATGGCTACATCCCTATTCCATGATTTTAGGTAATACAAGAAGGCATAATTTGGAGTGGGTCTCACAAGGGCTGGGATCCTATCCCATGTCTTTTGAAATCTAGAGTTAAAATATTGCATGAACTCTTTAGGAGATCTCTTGATAGTATTCAATTACTTAGCTAGTGACAAATAATCACTCTTCTTTTCAAACCTCTTAGACAATAGATTTCCTAGTTCATCCCATGAAGCAATAGAAGTATGAGGTAGAGTTCCATACCAATCTAAAGATTCCCCCTTGAAAGACAATGATAATATCCTGATGGCTAAATTCTCTTGAGTGATATTATGGATGTTGAAAAAATATTTCATGTTTCTAATGTGTTCAATAGGATTAATAAGACCTTCTCCACTAAAACATGGAACACTTCTAAGGATTGCTTTAGGAATTTGGTCATATTGGGCAAGATTCAAAGGAGATGATTTGATGAAGGCTATAAAATTAAGGTTTATATACATATTGTAAAGTAGATTTTGAGTATTAGGGGTTGAACCAAGTAAAAATTTAGACTTTTTAAAAACCAACTCCCTTGAATATGGATGAGTATTCACAAATCTGAACCTTTTGACATAATAACAAGGAAATCGCACAAACTCAAAATGTATACCTTTAATAATAGACCTAGTGGTCACCTTTGGAATGGAAAATAAGGATTGATCATCAACCAAAGAGTTGAAAACTTAGTGGAGTCACTAGCTACTAAATATAGATATTCTTGAAACTACAAATATGCCAAGATCAACACCAATCTTGGATAATCTTATAAGACTTAGAGTCCTACTTCGCATGCCAAAAATTGTTGTCACTTGGATTTTCACCCCTTGAGGATATTTCTTGGCTTTCCTCATCTAATTTTCATAATGGAAACATCTCACTTGATGTGGGTAATCAATTGGTGAGATGAATCTCTAGAAGGGATAGTTCCCTTGATGCACTCTTTGAAACACTTTCTTACTTATCAACTTTGCATTAAAAGGGTAAATAAGACAAACTAAAAAGCTAAAAGGTGATGAAAAAATAATAATTTTCCTCTTATTTACTTAAATTATACTACTTATAGCAAATCAAAGCTTCTTTCACACATAACTCACAACTCAAGACAAATTGTTACATCAATGTTTCATATGCTAGGTTCAAGAGGTATATTGATGTTTAGGAGGGGTAATGAATAATAATTTGGATAATACAATAATAAAACACTTATATAACTCTTATACACTAAAATAAAACACTAACAAAGACCTATAACAATTAATCTTCTTCACACTTGGTGAATAATCAAGGGTAATATGTTAGAAAAGACTATATTCTACTAGACAAGACCAACAAGATTGCAACAAGACTCATTCTTGAAGAATGTAAGTAGTAAAATTAACTTTATTATTACTTAAATAGACATTAAAATACAAAAATAGATAGGTTTTCACCATTAACCAATGGAGGCTACCCAAAAGAACCCAAAAGGTCACTACTTATAATATTTGAGAGAGAAGTGAGAAAAGAGAAGTCCAAAGGTCACTGGGACACTTGTCATGCTGAGAGAATGGGTTACATGTGAATGAGAAGATAATTTTAAACTTATCATGAAAGGTTATAAATTACAAGTGTCAAACCAAAAAATGAAACTCTTGAAAAGTGGCATAGGAGTCCCATTCTGCACAAGAAAACTATCTTCATCAATCACCCATTTTAAAACATCCCAAAGTTGATTATGGATATATATATAATGATTATAATTATGGTTAATGGTTTCATACATGCTTCTCCATGAATTATATTCATTCCTAATT
This sequence comes from Torreya grandis, assembly GCA_037957365.1. Taxonomy (NCBI): domain Eukaryota; kingdom Viridiplantae; phylum Streptophyta; class Pinopsida; order Cupressales; family Taxaceae; genus Torreya; species Torreya grandis. Next base: position 3,493,343 of record JARHVA010000684.1, on the reverse strand, counting down.
ATCTATAATCTTTTGGGATTGAGCCATCACTATCTATAGTCAAAGAAACTCCCTTTTTAGTGAGCCCTTACTCTTGGCCTCAAAAATAGATTTAGTTTTCCATTAAAATCCATGAAATGGAATGTATATAACTTTTAAATACCCTCCATGTCCTTATATTTCTCAAGTAAACCTTAAATAGGCTTCCACTTGAATTTATCACACTTCTCACTATCTTGCTCACTATGCCAGTTTCACGGGCTGAGATGGAACTACTAGTAGGAACACATAGGATATTTTTGTAGTATTATTGGTTATATTTAGTTATAATAAGTCCTAATCTCACTCCCAAATTTTATTTCTCCTCTTTACAATCCTTAGAACCTATACAATGCATAAACTACTCAAATAAATCTATTTTGTACCATGTTTGTATAGGTAGGGTGCAACTTAGTTGGATAATAATGGTATTTGAAGAGTATCCTAAATCATATAATCACTTTAATTTTCATTTCATCCCATTTTTATATCTCTCCATACTTGTTTTCTCAGTTGGGTTCCTATCCAAGGTTTAGTGGGGTTTTGGGTCTTTTTTGTCCTTGAGATTCGTTCATAAAGATGGGACATTTGAACTACCAAAAAAATTTTACTAGATAAAAATTTAATAACCCTTAAAATCTCCCTAAAATTACTATATCTCCATGAAAATTTTCAAGGGATACGTTAGCATTTTAATCTAGCCTATCGAACTTGGACCTTCATCTACATGCCCCTAAGTTGTCTATAAGCTAAAAAATGGATTCCTTATTCTTTATCTTAAATTTTAAAGATTTAACACATCTATAATTCCCATAAAAACATTATCTAATACTTTATAATTCTCTCCTATATTTATAAATTAAAGTGGCTTCTCATTTGGGCTTTAGGCCAAAACCTTGCCTAATAGGCTTGACTGCAATTTTGGGGTTCTAGACCACTTTGTTGAGATTATTCATTAATTTCTTGATTCATAATCTTTTATTAAGTGTTATTAATATTTAAACACATTATTAAAATGTTACTTTATCTCTTAGCCCAACCTTTTAACTCCTTTTCTTCAAAAATATAGGTTTCATGTACAAAGGGAGTGCCCTCTATCTGAGACAACATAGACGGAACTTACCCTATTTGTCTAGAATAACCAAAGTTTGAAGGGTATTATCCAATATTTTAGGACATTCTACACCAAAATTTATGTTTTTATCATGTCATTTGACCTTCCATCTCTTGTAAAAACCAAAATAGACCCCTGTTAAGATAGACCGTGTGCAAGGTTTGGGATGTAGACGATATGATGAATCATTGGATCCACTTCTATATTACATATACACCACAAGATTAATATGAGAATAATTTTATCATGATTTATGTGTTCTCATCTTCACTAATCAATCCATATTTCCATCCACTCCTCATATTCCTTACTTGGTCAAGGCTGAGTACAAATTTCTAATTATGTTGGCTTCAAGGCATCATACTTATAGGTGATCATTGCATAATTTATCTTGTGTAAAATGTATATAAACTCCTTAGAGTCTCTTAGGATCATAATATCTTTTTTTTACCCATTTAAAATAATTTATATGCATTGGTAACACTCACAACCTCAAGCTTACTCCTTGCCTGTCATGGTCAAACACAATCAACTATGTTGGGAAGGGTAAAACCTATAGGTCAAGATTCCTTGTTTGATAGGTTACACATAAATTTTGGGTATCATGAACCATTTATAAACCTCTCCCATCATCCAGTATTTATATTTCCATATTCAAGCTTATATCTTAGACTTTGTTCTCGTACAATCATGTTGTAGGTGAATATCTTTTGCATGATGAGATACTTGTAGGTGTAGATTGGACCTTAAAACATCACCAATCAAATCCTATTAATTGTATCTATTCCCATTTTTATTAACTTCACTAAATAAGGCTTTATAAAAATGGTAATATGCCTTATTTTCACTTTAGGATATCAAGATCACTCAAAAGTTCAATTCTTGTAGATGTCAATGCAAGATTTTAGTGTTGAATTAGGCGACTTTGAGCCTTTCAACAGCCACCCTCCGCTAATATTCTTGACTCCATATTTTTCAGAGCTATTCTATTTCATGTAGGATATAATTTATGGTCATTTTAATTCACCAAGAGTATTTTTAACCTTGTTATATAGATTTGGAAAAATATCCCAGATCTTTATTTTCACCTTTTAGGGAAAAAGTCCTTGAACTCAGTCATCTCCTCTTTAAAAATGGTTACACCTCCATCTACCCATTTTACACTTCAAGAAGATATATTATGATAAAAACATATAATATAACTCCAAATAAGTTTTTCCCATGTTTCAAATTCCCCGTATAAGGACCTTCATATCTCTATGATGCCACATGTAGGTGGGTATTTTCATAAGCAGGTAGTGGTTACAAATTTGGGCAGTATGTGAGATATATGTGGATCATTTACATTCCCTCACCAAGATTTACAATTTAATATTAGCTCTATAACATATTTAAACACCTATCAAATCTCCCATCTCATCATGATGTCATTAAGGAGAGACTCATGTAGGTGTATCTAAGTTGTATGTAGGTGATGGATAGAATTAGAGCAATGTGTATTATTGAATGGTATCATGAACAAAATTAGATCATTACCACTTCCTCAAATGTATTTTTTTAACTATGTATATCTTGAGATAAACTTTAAAACATTTTTTCCAACATAAAAACCTCTTACAAACACCTATTATAGAGCAAGTAGTGATAGTTGTGGTTGGTTGTGTAGTGCATAAACTTGAAACCAATATTGCATCCTCTTCAAACATTCAAATAGAATTTATTAAGATCTTGATGACTTGAATAAGTTGATATATATTTATTAAAACTCCATGGGCATGCTAGACAATCCTTATACACGTGACTGCAAGTTAGAGTGAGTGAAGAGTCGACTATGAGAATGGTAAGACTAAATATTTGATCAAAGCAGGGTGTAATAAAACTAAACATATAAGGGGGAAATAAATATTAAATTTATACATGGGAAACATAATATTCCATTCACATAAGACCCTGGTAGATAACCAAACATTTTGTAAACAAGGAAACCTTGACTGAGACCTCACATGGTGGCACCTTCTTGTAACATGAGATGATTTGCCTATCAAAACATCATGAAACATGAAACCAAACAAGGAGATAATTTTATGAGGGATCCAACATCATCTATATTCAACATCACCAATGGGATTATACGAACCTATCCAAATTAGATCAAAACCTATAGGGTGTAGGAAATAGTGACCATAAAAACACAGTCAACTTGTTAGAGATGATTCATAAAGCATAGTTGACCAATATTTGAAAAATTATTATGAAAATTAATCTTTCTAAGTTTAATACAACCCCCCAAAGGTGTTTGTTCTTAAACCTCTTCTACTGGCTATACCAAGCATGAACCTACTAACCATTTCTATGTGTCTAGAAGGGTGAAGAAAAAGTAAAATGGTTTTAGACCTTTTTTATCACTTATAAATCATGTCAAATAATAATATGAGTCTAAGGAAGATGAAGATACATTATTTTCCCTTATCCCATGTTTCACCTTCCCTTATGGGTCACACAAGTGCCAAACTCCTCCCTTTTTAATTGGTTTCTTGATTTTTAGTTAGATAACCTACAAGATTCAAATGGGACTAACATTATTGATAGGGAATTTGACTTCTTGGACATTTTAAATAAAAATAAGACACTTGTACACCTTGAAAATTATTCCACTTGTATTTATGACCCCTAAACGGTTATTAAGTGACTCAAAATGACATAAACTAATTAAACCATGACTAAGGATAAAAAGGAATCAAATTACATCAAATGGAATATAACATACCCAATAAAAAATATTAGACCCACAAAACATCATAACTATGAGTTGCAATGCCCTAGTGGTAATATGTATCTCATGTGAAAAATGTTTACATTTCTAACATTTGTGCACATACTAAATGACATCATCGTCTAAAGTGGGCCAAAAATATTCCATCCTATGGATTTTATGAGCAATCATGTGGCCACTAAAGTTCCCACCATAAATGACACTATGGAAATGAAAGAGGACCTTTTATGACCCCTCTTGGTCAACAAACCTGAGTAACATGCCATCGAAGGCTTTGTAATAAATGACTATGTCTATAAAAAAGTGCTTGGATGCAATGATATGAAGCCACCATTTATGCTATGATTTGGTACTTTTGGGGTAAGTATGGTTTATTAGGTAATTGATGATATTTGTGTGCCAAGGACAAGAACTAATAAAACATTTTTCTATGTAGAATCAATTCATCAAGAAAGTTAATATTGAAGATATCATTAAATTCCAAGGGAGAATCAACCAACTAATTAGCAATAATATGTCCCTTAATGGACTTTTGTTTGATGTAAGTTAAATCAAATTTTATTAGGAATGTGATGAAGTTCCCAACATTCCTATAGAGATCTAGATGGGTTAGAAAAGTACGTATGGCTTGAGACCTCATGATAAATCTTATTTATAGATTGATCATATAATTCTACAACCATTTGGTCATAGACACTATAGCTAGACATTCATTTTTTGCTTGTGTATCGCATCTCATTATTATCAAGGGTGCTAATAATGAAATAAATGGCACATTTTCTATTGGTTTCATCTTCCTGAGCTAAAATGCAAGCAAGGGATACCTTAGTTGCTCTAATGTAAAGTGTCAAGGGTTTCTCCATATTAGGCACCATGAGGGTGAAAGGAGACATAAGAAAGTGTTTTATTACTTTTAATGCTTCCTATTAATAATTTGTCTAAGTTAATCCACTTGTATTTTTAAATAAGTTATTGATAGGATGAATGATTTAAGTAAAATCATGAATGAACTACTGAATTGCTCTTAACTTACCCAAGAATAATCTAATGTTTGATTCATCTATAGATAGAAGCATTTCCAAGATTACTCAAATTTTGGTAGTGTCAATATCAATCCCACACTATGAAATGACATACCTCAAGAATTTTATGCCAGTGACTGCAAACACACTTTTTTGGGGTTAAAAGTAACACTATATTTGATTAGGCATGTTAAAATGGTGGGTAACACCTCTAAATGGCCCATTCATCATCTTGATTTATCATCTACATAGACCACCACTATCTTGTGAATGAGATCATTGAATATGTGGATCATGGTCCTTTAATATGCTTCCCCAGTGTTTTTGAGACTAAAGGGAATCACAACATAGAAAAGGTCCCCCATGGCATAGTAAATGAGGTCTTGCTCTGATCCTCATCAGAAATATAAATATAATTGTATCTTAATAATTCATCCATGAGTGATAACAATTTTTATCCCAGTGTTTCATCAAAAATGATGTCAATGTATGGGAGAAGGAAGTCATATTTTAGACATGCCTTATTAATATCTTAAAAGTCTATACATATCATAATTTTACCATTATTCTTGAGAAAGGAGACAATGTTAGACATCCACTTGGAATAGTCCACTAGCTTGATAAATCTAAATTTTAAAATTTTGATAACTTCCTCTTTTACCATCAATCCAGCTTAAGGCTTAATGGGCATGAGATTTTGCTTGACTAGTTTTATGTCAGGCATTATAGCTATAGGTTATGGATAAAAACATAAGGATTGATGCCTACCATGTAAGTGTAAGATAAATTAAAATATTTTGAGATCTTGATAAGGATATCTTTATCATCTTCCACTTCTTGCACAGAGAGTGAAGACCCAAGCTTGAGATGTTTATTACTTTCCTCGGTCATGATGTTAATTTCATTGGTCTCTTCAATAAGGGAGGCATTACTCTCTTCAAACATGCCAAGGGATAGAAAAAGATCAATATCTTCACCTTTCATATTGAAAATGCTTTGTTCATCATTAGAGGATATGTAAACCTCAACCTAGTAGTTAGAATCAAAGTATTAACTCCTAAGGGTAGACATGGGATAACAAGTGAGGGAGAATCCCCTATTGTGGTGAAATAAAAAGAGGTCATCATAAGCTCATAAGAACTTAATAATAGCCTCATTATTCTAAGCTAAGTTAAGGACTAATGGACTATCATACTTTTTGACATGGGAAATAGTTTTATCATGAATATTTTTGTGCACAATAGGTTATGTCCTGATTAAAACTATGAAATTAAACTCTAGTATATTCAGATGAGGGTTAAAGTGTGAAGATGAAGCAACCATAGATTTGACAAGCTAGTTTCTATACATATATAATCCTTCTTTATAAATGAAGTTAAATTCATTATCAATCTCAAGTACAATATTTTTTTATAAATGAATAAGTTTGGTCTTGGTTTGATAGACCTCATAAACTTAGTTTGCAACTAGTTGTGATTCACCTTGGATCTTTAAGTTTTAAAATCTTTAAAAAAATTCAATGAGCATGCCAAGTAATATGGATTCGTATTCAGCTCCATTATTCATACACTCAAATTCTAGCTTAAAATTAAAAGGCATGATTCATCCATCATGAGAAATGAGAATAACTTTTGCCTTAGCACCTATGTGAAATATGGGCCTATCATAGTGGAGAACCCATTGACCATGCATGAAAGAGGGGAAATCATCTAGTGAAGTTATTTGGTCTTCTAATATCTCAACCATATGGATATCAAGAATGTCAGGCAACCCTTTATGGGGTTTCTGGTCCTAAGAATTAGAGAAACAATGAGACCATCTTCTTTATGGGGAGAATGAAAGGCCTTGTGAAAATTTAAAAGGTATAATCTTGTGGTCTGGATGAAGGAAGGGAATAAATTCTAAGAACTCAAAAGTTTGATTTCTAAGCTTTAGGTTGGTGTAGGTAAGTACCTCTAAAAATTCAAAATGTTGATTACTATGCCTTCTCTTTGGTGTGGCAAGTATGTCAATGTAGCTATGATGATTTTTTAGCATGATAAATATCCCAACATAGTTATGGTTTTGCTTTGAGGTGTAATTTTTAGGAATGAAATTATGAAACTTATAGTAATATTGATAAGACATGGATAATTTTGTTTTTCTCATTGTTATATTTGATCAGGCTCATAAATACTCATTGAGTGGCTCTCTGTGAGCCCCTTCTTTGCAAGGGGGAGAAGCACTCTCCATAGGAATTCATGGATAAAAATGAAATATGATATTAATCTCTATGTACCTATTTTTAGGGTACTAATCTTATCCTTGAGCATTGGCATGGCCAAGGGAGAAAGAATGGTCAAGTTGCATGTTATAGGACTCTAAATGTGATGGGAAGTATAACTAGGTGCAAGCTAAAGTAGAATGACTAACATATTAGGAGGAAGAAAACCCAATAGATCAATAATTATAAAAAATGGTATCATATTATCATGGTATGATCTAAAAACATTCTCTAAAAAGGATTAGGAGAAACAAGGGTATAATGTGAAGCACGATTTACATTTGTGTGGTTGAACATTGGTTGATAATGTTGGTAGTTGCTAGGATGATTATTATGAAGGGTAATTCCTTCATTATCTAACACCTCTATCATGCAAAGGTCAGGTAAAATATCTAACCCATCTTGGGGTTTCTATTTTTGAGACTCAAAAATCATAGGTCCCTACCCCTTGTGGGTCAAATAGAAAGATGAGCAATGTGTCCTCCAAAATATTGATGATCCCAGCTATAGACAAGGTGAAATTTCTTGGGCCAATGATTGATTTTAGATAAGTGATATTTTTAGTTGTCACTACATACTTCTCTTTTAAATTATATTTTAGTAGATTTTGGGGTATTGAATCCCCTTCATTTGAGATAACCAATTTAGGCTCATAGGTTTGTAACATCGACCAATTATAGGGGTATCTTAACCTCATTGATAGGTAAATGGTAATCAATATGTAACCTAGTATTCTTATGCATGGTTGATTGTAGCATATTGAAATGTTTAGGAACCCCCTGGGCCAAGAAGACATTTCCCAAGTGTAACAACCATATTTGTTGAAACAAGTTGAAGGGATAGCCTTCATCCTATGTATTCAAGGCCTTCTCAAGATCATATTATAGTTGATATATTTACTTATGACATATAACTTAGTTAGTACCATTTTGGGACCTAGAGTGACTGGGAGTACAATAGTCCCTATGGAGGTATATTTGAGGCCATCATACACTTATAAGGTGTAACATGTCATAGAATAATTGGTTTCCCCATAACCAAGTTTGTGTAGGAATGAAAAGGGGATAATATTGATGATCACTCTATATCAACCATGGATCTCTTCATGTAATTATTGTAAATCTAAAATTTTAGGAACAACATTGGATCTCCCTTCTTTACCATCTCAAAGTCAGGGGGAAGACTACATAAATCAAATAAATAGTTAGTGTCTCAATATTTATGACCAGGTGGAAACATATCCAAATGAATGTGGTTGATCTGGGCTTATAGAGGATTAATATGGGATAGATGCCACAGTCTTAGGGCATCGATCAAGGTTGACTAATGATTGGGGGAGTTCTTAACTAAATCAAGGAATGAGATGTGGGAGAACATCTTGGTCAGATCTGAGATTAAGTCATAGTTTCCCATGGGTTTAGATATAGATTCAATTTCTAAAATATTTGACGGATGAAGATTCATAAGCTAATAATATTTGGTGAAAGTAATAATATTTACATCTTTTTCAACTCCTAACTCCACAACTCCTATCATTCTGAGTTTTCCTTTTACTCTTAACTAAGGAGCAACATCAATGTGTAGCAATTCTAAAAGTGAAAGCTTCTGCATCATGAGTGCATGTTATAATGGGTTTATTATGTTGAATTAGGATGTTTTGTGGGCCACCCTATTGTTAATTTTGGGTAACACATGATTAGTGGTTTGGAAATGGGTTTTGGTAGATTTGGAGAGTATGATTCTTAAGGGTGAAAGGGCCATTTTGAAGGGCCTAAGGGCTTGTATAATCATTTCCCATGAATATATCAACAAATATTTACATTTGATATTTTAGGAGTCTTGGGATAAATTTATTTTAATCCCTATAGTTTTGATTATTATGTCTTATGACCCGATGGAGTAGGCAATAGACATTGGGATCACATTCCCTAGTCCTATGTTTTGCCCCTGTTGACCAAACCCTTGTGGATTATTTATTTGGTAATAGGTTTGGTTTTGAAATTAGAGGAATTACTCGACATATTGATACTAATGTTGATTATGGTTTTGGTGTTGCATATTACATGATGGTGGTTGTTTTTGTTTTGTTGAGCCTATTTCCAAATTATAATGTATTTTAAATACAGTACATTTAAATTGTATTGTACACTCTTTATGTATTCTCGTCGAGGTCTGGGGCTAGGTCGGGCCTTGAGCAAGGGTTCGGAGGTAGTATCCCTAAAAAAGTGTGGGATTGGGGGTGGTAGCCCCCAATAAATAGGGGTTTAGGGGTGGTAGCTATAAACTAATAATTGTACTCAAGAGAGGTGATTAGTATTGTGTTAGTCCAAAAATGCAAACAAATTGATAAAAATACATTAATTAGCATACATCTCTAGGCCTAGTTATTAGGATGAGATTAATAATAAAAAACAAATGAAAAATATAACTAAAAAGAAAAGAAAAACAAGAATCCTTCACCTTCCTTGGATGTTCCAAATGCTTGTTGTAGTGGCTTGCTTAGCGTGTGCTCATGAAGTCTTCATCAAAGGAGGCTTGGCTATCTCCTCTTCTCCTTGGCAACTTATGGCTTTAGCTTGGCTTGGCTCAATATTTTGGAATCATACCTTTGGCATGTGAGAAATCTTGAAATCAATTTTACATGGTAACTTTGCACAAATTAAGCTTAAAAATGATGTTTATGGCCTATCTATTTATAGATTTTCAAGAATGACCAGAATCAACCATGACCGTCCATCTCAAGATTGAGATATTTGGTCATAGATTAATTGAATTATGTAATTAAAATCCATAATTATCCTTATCATGAATTTGGAATAAGGGACATTAATGAGGCATGGGAGGCAATAAAGAGGCATGGGAGACCCATAATCCTAATATTTTTGGCATTTATGGCTTAGGGATGTCTTCCCAAGAAATGAGGTCATCTGATGATGTAGATATTCAATATTTATTTATAAAAACAATTTTTTAACAAGTTTCCATGGAATTATTAATTAGGCCTTGATTTGGATTAATTAGCTCTTAAGTATGATTAAGCACTTTGTGCACAAATTACTCAAATTAATCAGAATGCCTTATTATTGGTCCAAAATTTGACTGGATTAGAATTAGAAGTCAATGTCAGATGTATTGGATCCATTATACCATTTAGGATGTTTCCAACACCAAATAACAAAGACATGCATCTTGTAAATAAATTTGATAGAAAAGAGCAATCCAGAGCACCCAAATGCAAAATTAACATTTTGACTCAAAATGATCTAATCAAAGTTAGTTGGCCCATAAATTGCATTACCCCATTTAGTGATACCCTAGCCAAAATTGGCACTTGAATATGTTAATTTCAACTCATTTAATGTGCTTTAGTGTTTTTAGGCCAAATTGTGCACTTTGGTGGAAATTGGTTAAAAGCTTGGTTGGAGGTCATTGGTGGCTAGATTTAGGTGTCTATAGTTTGCCCCTATTTGGAAAGGCATTGCAAGATATAAGCACAATAATGTATTCTAAAATAATGAAAAGGCCCTATATTCCTACAAATGCAATGATGATAAACTAATTGTATGATGGTTTTCCTCCTCAAGGAAATGGTTGGCACAAGTAGGTCGACAAATGATCCCTTGATAAGAAGCAAAATGAGGGGACCAAAAAAATAAAATATGATAGGGTGAAAACATAATGATTTTGAAAAAGTAGTCAAAATCACTAAGAATGTAAGTGGGATAGTGTACAATGGTTTTCCCAAAGGTGGTTATAAGCATTATACCCCGATAGTGGCAACGTGGTATGATAATAGAATGATTTGCCCAAAGGTGGTTATAATCATTGAGAAAATGGAGCTGCCCTAGTTAGGATAGACAAACAAGATAATAGTGTGCCTTTGTATGGACATAAAAAGGGAAGTGGTGACAATACAATGATTTTCTCAAAGGCGGTTATAATCATTGAGAAATATAGGTAAAATGGTGTGCAATGATTTACCAATAGGCAGTTATAATCATTGGACCTCGATTATGGAAAAAATGATAAACTTGGCCAAGGATGATGATAACTTAACATAGAGGGTAATGATGAATTGGAACAACATACTAGTAGGGAGATGCTCATTCAAACTAATAAAGGTTGAAATTCTTTTATGGTTAATTACTATATTTGGGATATGATTGGGATTGAATTAGGATGTCAATGTGAAAGAGATGTTGATACCACCATTTTTGAATAGACTTCTTAAAGCTGAGGTTTTTTGTAGCACATTTTGGTAAGCATCATGATATAACATCATGAGGACTTGTCTGAAATATGCATGAAGACTGATTCCCATAATCCAATACTCAATAGGAAATAATGCACTAATGATAGAAACCATGATGACAATGTAGACATATGAATATGGATAGATTCAAGTATAAGTGTGGGTAAGGAATCACCCAATGAACACACATAAACCGAATCAAGGCAACAGTGCTAAAAGCAAAAAAACAGGTAGACAAACAAACAAAATAAGTAGAGACAAACAAATAAACAATGTAATAGAAACCATAAGAACATTGCCCCTAGAAAATAGGTGACAACTTAACAAACAAAAAAAATGGGGGAATAGAATAAAATAAAGGGGGTGGTTGAGTTGTCTCCATATGTACTAGGCAAGTGGATGTTGCTTACATAGTTCTATGGATGTAATATCCAAAAAAAACTTTAGGCCAAATGTATTTCTCCCAAGGAATAGAAAGAAAAATGATAACTGGTGAAAACAAACAAAATGGATGTGATAAAATAATAGGAATGGTCTTGAAAAATGGCAAGTGCATGAAAGACAAGTCCAAAAAGGATGGGGAAACTAAGTGATAAGTGGTTTGCTTGCAACTTAGTAAGGGTTCCCAAAATATTTAAGGCAAGGAAATGGTCAATATTTTTGGTTTTTTCTAACGATTTTACAAATGTTTTTGAAATTTTTTGAAGTATCTCAACTCGATCAAGAATGATGAGACACTAAATGGTTCAATCTCACAAAATGGTGAGAGCATTCAAACTTAAGTTGCTCATAAAATGGTGAGAGTGTTAAAACTTAGGTTGCTCACAAAATAGCGATAATGTGGCAAGGGCGTGACTGAGCTAACCTCAACAAGTATTGAGTGTTGCCTATATAGTCCTAAAGTAGGACCTTAAGTCACTGTAGTTCTACCCTACAATGAAGGAATTCAACTAGTGTAGCAGTCAATTCAAATAAAATAGGCACAGACGGTAAAAATTCATAGTATGGCATAGAAAGTAGCAAGTTAGTACATTAAGACTTAATAAACAAATGTTACTCCTAGTTTTCCCATTGGTGGTTATAACTAGAACACAATGTCATAGATCAATGATACTAATTTTCCTAAAGGTGGTTATAATTAGTAGTAAGAATGGTGATAAGAAAGGGAAAAAAATGAAAGATGAAACTACTAAAACTTCTATCATACTGCTTCAAAATATGATCTCTATCTGAAGTACTTGAAACAACTGATGAAATTGATCAAATTTCTCAATACTAAAAATGCATAACGAATGGAAAAAATCAAGGTCAAATGGGCTAGGTTTTAGAACATGTCTGGTTAATAGAATGGAATGATAAAATGGATGGAATGGGCTAAAAGGAATGATAAGCAATGATATTTGTACAAAAAATAATATTGATAAAATGACACCACTAAAATGGTCCTTACAGACAATACACCTTAGCACTCAAGCATAGTACTGCTTGACATAAATAATATTCATCAGCTTAGGAAGTTCATCTCCATCTAGTGTGTCAAGCCTGTATGCTCCTGATCTATAATTTGTAATAATGATGAAAGGCCCTATCTAATTTGGTTTGAATTTACCTTTATGCTTCTTCTCAGCCAAGGTATTCTTTTGAATTTCTTTAAGAACAAGATCACCAAATTCAAATTTTTTATATTTGAGACATCGATTGTAGTGGCCTTTCAGTTGGTTCTGATATGCCTAAAGATTGTTGAGCATATCTGTGCATTTTTTATCAAGCAATTCTAGCTCTTACAAGCGAGCTACTCGATAATCATGATCATCTAGGACATGTTTCAAATAAATAAGTAGTGAAGGTAAATTAACCTCAATGGGAAGGATGGCTTCAGTACCATAAACAAGTGAGTATGGGGTGGCCCCTATGGGAATATGATGATTGGTATGATATACCCAAAGGGTAGAGAATATCTATAAGTGCCAATCATGATCAACATCATTGATAATCTTTTTGAGAATATTAACAATGGTTTTGTTTGATGCTTTGGCCTGGACATTATCTTGAGGGTAATATGTTGTAAATAAAATTGTGTGTTGTTATATTCGATACATAGCTGGTCTACATCCTTGTTCTTGAATGATCCTCTATTATTAGATATAATGTCAGAGGGGATACCATAGTGACAATGAGATAGTTGAAGTTAAATTTGTAAATTTGCTTTTTAGTCACATAAGTGAGGGGTATAGCTTCAACCCACTTAGCGAAATACTCAGTGCTAGTAAGGATATGTTTATGGCCATCAGATGAAGTGGGGTTGATTTTCCCAATGAGATCAAGTCTCCATATAAAAAATAGAGATGGTGTCAACATCAGTTTCAAAGTTTGTGCTGGGGCATAAATCAAATTAGCATGCTGTTGACATTTGTCACACTTCTTTACATATGCAGCTACATCTATGTCTATCATGGGCCAATAATAACCATCACATAAGATAATTTTGGATAGAACTACCTCACTAGAATGAGATCCACATATTCCTTTGTGAACTTCTCTTAACGCTAATGTAGACTCTGCCAAAGTTAAATAATGAAGTGAGCTCCATCAAAATTATGGTGATAAAGGGTGGATCTAATTAGAGTATAACGAGTGGAATGATGAATAAAGGATTTGGTTTGTTTTTAAGATAGGTTAGGTGGTATAGCTTGGTCATGAAGGTATTTTTAAAGGTCTAAGTACCAGATAGAATTAGGACCAACAATCTTAAATCATTACAACAGTCAAAGGTTCATGAGTTGGTGCAAACAAATTCTCAATAAGGAACTGATATTTTCTAGCTTTATCTATTTGTCAAATCAGAGAGCTAATAGTAGCCATGGCATCTTCAGTTCTATTACTAGCCCTTGGTATATGCTCAAATTGGATATTTATAATTTGTTGTTTTAAGGTATCAAATCATAGCCTTATATGAAACCAACTTGTCATCTTTGGTCTGAAAATGGTCTATGACCTAATTGATGATTAATTGAGAATCACCGTGAACCTTTAGATGAGATATATTCCATTATACTATCTATAAAATTCCTATGATAAGTGCTTCAAAATTTTCCATGTTGTTTGTACAAGGAAAACTAATTTTGAATAATTTAGGGATCAGATCCCCCTATGATGTAATAAATAAGAGACCTACCCATGATCTATGTGTAGTAAATGAACCATCAAAATATAGATTCTAATGTTGTTCCCCAAGAGGTGTGTCAATGATAGTCATTATGGATTCATCAATAAAATGAAATGTGAGTGGCTTTGTGTTGACAAGGGGTGCTTCAACAAGATGATCTGCAAGGACGTATCCTTTGATTGCCTTTTAATTAACATACTCTATGTCAAACTCACTAAGAAGAATGATCTAGTTGGCCATTCTACCTTGTAAAGCTTTTTAGATAGTATATATTTGAGTGGATCTACTTTTGAAATGATCATGGTCTTATTGTTCAACATGTAATGGTGCAGTTTCTACGTTATGAAGAATATGGCTAGACAAGCTTTTTCAATAGGTGCATAGTTATGTTCATATGTGACCAAGGTAAAACTTAAATAGTATATTGTATGCTCTTTTCCATTATTCTCATGTTAAGCCAAAAGTACCCCCAAGGCATAGTTGGTAATTGATAGAGACAACAAGAATGGTCTTCCTGGCATAGGAGGTAACAAAACAGGTGGATTAACTAGATAGTCTTTGAGTTGTTGAAAAGTTATTTGGTAGTGGTCATCTTAGTGAAATGCAACTCCCTTCTTTAGAATATGTGTAAATAGATGACAATTCTCTGCTAATTAAGAGATGAAGCATTGGATTGACTGGATCTTGCCTTGTAAACTGTGGAGTTGCTTCAAATTGGTTGGTGGCAGCATCTCGATTATAGCATGAACTTTGGCCAGATTGACTTCAATTCCCCTATGAGACATAATGAATCCAAGTAACTCTATGAGGTTACTCCAAACATACATTTCTTTGGATTGAGTCTAACTTTATACTCCTACAGTCTTTTAAATATCCTACATAGCACTGCTAGATAGTCGGCCCTAGTTTTAGATTTTCCTAATATGTCATCAACATAGTCTTCAAAAAATCATGCATCATATCATAGAATATGATATTCATGGCCCTTTGATATTTATCTCCAACATTATTAAGACCAAATGGCATTACCTGATAACAAAATGTTCCCCATGGAGTGGTGAACACTACTATATGTTGGTCTTTTGATGTTATTATGATCTAGTTGTATCCTGAAAAGCCATCCATGAGTGAAAGCATTTCATAACTTATCATGGAGTTGACGATCATGTCAATATTAGGAAATGAAAATTCATCCTTAGGACAAGCCTTATTTATGTCTCAAAAATTAGTACAAATTTTGATTCCTTCAGGATTTTTGCTAATAGGTACAACATTAGATATCCATTCTGAGTAGTCAATAGATCGAATACATCCTACTTCTACAAATTTTTCCAACTCTTTATTTACCAAGACAGTAATGTGAGGATGTATCTTACACAACTTTTGTTTCACTGGTTTGGAATCAAGATTGACCACAAGGTGGTGTAAAACCAAGGTAGGGTCCAAACCTGGCATGTCAAAATAAGCCCATACAAAGATATCTACAAATTCTCTCAACAGAGCTGGTAAAGACTTTATTTTCCTCCTTAGTGAGGGATGCACCTAATTTTATCCATTTTAGGTCTAATGGATTCTTTATGTTTACCTCTATTATATCTTTGACTATAAGGGTCAAACAATCTTCTAAAATAGTAGGCAAAGACTTGAACTATTGGACTATATCAGGGTCCTCTATTAGGACTTGCTCTTCAACATCTCCTAAGCATGATTAATTTGAGTCCCCTAATGGTAGATCTAGCCATGTGATAAAAATAATTAAAAATTATTTAATAATTTGATCAAATACTTTTTGCGTAAAACTAAACTCAAACTCATAGGCAAGTTCATTATTGGTGGTCTCCTAGTCTAAATTTGAAGAAGAATGAACGCCCCCATATAACGGTGCATGAAACAAGTTTTCACCACTAGACTAGCCTTTATCTTTACTTTTTCCCTGGTTAAAAAACACCTCAAAGAGGTTTTCACTTGGGGACCTCAAAATTTTATTTTTATTTTTTGGCTAAGGGCGTTCACCCGCTCTCTAAAATAGGCTTCAAGATCTAATCTAATTGAGAATCCATATTTATGATCTCCCAACGGAACATTGTCTTTAAGCCCTAAAAATTCAAAGAATGCCTCATCATTTTGAAACTCATCAATCAACAAATTGGATTCTTGTTGGTCCCAACCTCTCAGTTGGGGATCATATAATGGCAATGGGTTGTGATAAATGTTTGGGGTAAGAGTACATATGGCATTATTATCGAACATGTTAGTCTTAGCTAGGTCATCAAAGGTGAGGCTCTGATCGGACTCTACTTTGCCATCAGCATCATCATCACTAGCCACCAGTGATGGAAATTGAATAAGATATGTGGGGTCACCCCTAGGTGGTTTAAATCTAAGTCCATATGGTCTTATATACTTAGTCATGGAAATTGGCTCAATGGTTCTTTGTTGATTCAGTCCAAGGCCTCTTCCTTCATAATCTTGATGCTCTATGATCCTATTAGGAATAAGATACTTTACACTTTTATAACAATTAGCTTGGTTGTCATTGTACAACCATGATTCATCCCCTTCAAGAGGGTCTGGTTTTAGGCTAGATGATGCAACAAACATGACAAGTCCCTTATCTTTATTTTTTTGTTGCCAATGCATGTGTGGGGTATTTCTAGGTTGCCCAAAGGTCTTTGGATTTTGAGGAAGATTGGAAATATGGAAGGTATGATGGGTCACATACTCCCCTGGGCCATTATTTAAAATGGTGAAATGATTGGAAGCTTCAAGAGGTGTCATGAAGGAAAGGGAATCCAAGGTATTATGATCTATGACATTATCCTATGGAGGATTAATAAGTATGGTCTTTCATTTATCCTTCTTGGAACTTAGATACATGCCATATAGGTAATTTTAGCTTTAAAAATCAGACTCAAGATGTTTGCAATGTTCATATGGGTGTAAATCTCCTAGAATATTCACTTCCATCCCTGAGTGGGAGAATTTGATACATTGGTGCAGTGTTAACAGGACTACATGAATCTCATGTAACCAAGGCCTACCTAGAAGCATATTATATGAAAACTCAAGATCAAGTACATGGCAAAGTGTATCATGGGTTAAAGGCCCAATGATAATTGGTAAGCTAATGGTGACTTGTGATTCTCTTTATTGATTATCATAGGCTTTGATAGTTATCATTTCTAGCTAGAGATCTGCCATTATGTACCCAAGAAGCTTGATGAGCTTTATAAACACTATGTCGATGCATGATCCATTATCTATAAGGACACACTTCAATTTATGCAATTTTATATAAACTTCTATATACAATGTATTATTATGGAGTGGGCCAAGGGTAGATATATCACTTTGGTTAAATGTGACTTGTTGGGATGGAGCTAGGTGTCTAAACAAATCTTGAAATTTATAAGAGGATATGTCACTGGCAATAGTGGATTGGGTTAAAAACTCATTCAAAATATTCTTGTGGATTATTAACATTCATATAAAATCTAATATAAATTTGTGCTAGTGTCTTCTGCAATTGTTCCACAATATCAAACTTCTTATCTTGGTCAATAGTGAATGGTTTATTCTAAGATTGAATGGTTGGTTGGATAACAGGTAAAGCGGTAGATGGTTGTGGACTTGGGATAGTAATCTTGACCTCTGAGTTATGATTTCACAATCAAGATTAGATGTTGGACCATAAATGCTAATAAATGATGGGAATGGTTTAGGACCAGATAGGACAAGTCTCAATTGCTAGTGCACTTGTATGTGGTCACGTGGTAAGTGTGAGTTATCATTATATGGTTCAAAATTGGGAGTCTTGATTTGTTGGTTTGCCTGTGTGCAGTCTCAGGGCAAAGAAGGATTATTCATATAATTTGGTTAAGTGGTATTGTTTATCAATGGTCTAGATTGATCAATGCTCAATCTATTAGTAACAGAGATGGTATTAACACTACCTCCTGCAATATGAACTACAACCCTGATGTAGTCATATTCAACTACATGGTAGGTTTGTTAGTTATTACCGTTCCAACCTTAGTTTTGTCCATTGTTCTAACATTGTGGGTTCCATTGTTGATTCTACTAATTCTACTAGTTCGGCCTTTGATTTTATTATTGCACTGGCTAGTGTTGTTGTTGTTGCTAATTGTTATGTTGCTACTATGTGTTATGTTGGGGAAAGGGGTTTTGATAAATCCCAAGAGTTTGATTAGAGGTGGAAGCACCATTATCCAATGTTATCTCCCCATTCTCCAACTTATTCTCAATCAAATGCTTGATTTACACACATCTTCATAGATTATACCCATTGATCTGATGATATTTATAGAATTCATTTTTATGGTACCAATCAAGATAAGGAATGCCTTGTGGATAATGTTTTGGTATAGGCCAACAAATCAGATTAATAGCAGCAAGTTTATGAAATATAGACTCAATAGGCTCTCCTAAGTCACTAAAGACATGATGTGTAGGCATAGTTCTCCTTAGAGGATGAGTTTGTAATGGGAATGGTTGATGTATTATGCTAGTTATGATGCTTCCACTTGGATTGGATGTTGGTTTTGGCCACTTCCCTGATTGGTACCTTGATTCTGATTAGTAAATGTAAGCTTGATGATCCCTTTATTAATAAGGGCTTACTCAATCAATAAGCCTTTTTTAATGATCTTTTTAAAATTATGTGCACATTTTAGTTATAGATAATAAGCTATCTCATTATGAAAATTTTTAGTAAACACAGTGGCTAATTTTTTATCTAGTAAACTATGGGTGAATCGGCTTGCAAGGGATCTCCATTGCTATAGATAACTTGCAAAACTCTCACCAGCCTTTTATTTTATTTATGTTAAGTCAACTAATGAAATCTCATGTTTTATATTATAGGAAAAGTGCTACACAAAATTATTAGAAAGATTATCAAAATCTATTATTGAATTTTTGGGCAACTTTAAAAACCACTCCAAGGCTTGTCCAGCCAAACTTCTTGGAAACAACAAAAGGTATATATTGTTATATGCCACTAGTTGACATGTGACAAAGAACTCAGTTAAATGGGCCTTAGGTTCACCTTTCCCTTTGTATTTGTTAAATTTTGGTGGTTCATATCTTGGAGGAAATGGTATCTACAAGTACTCCATGTTTAATGGATAAGAACACACATCATCCAACTTAAACTTTTTAGTCTATTTTCCAGTCTGAATGGTAGCAATTGCATCCTTCATCTATTGTAATTTTTGGGATACGAAACTAGAATGAACATTGGTTTGAGGGAGAATATTAGTTTGGTTAGATGGTTGGGAGGTCACAAGTGGGACACTTTGACTAGGGTATGATGGAGATATCTGTTGGGGTATATTGGTTTGGTTGAGAAATAGACTAGGAATATGCATATGTGGATCAAGATGTACTTGTAATTACACATTTGGTTGTATGATATTCTAGTTTGGGTTAGATATGAAGGTTTGACTAGGAGGATTTTATGGTTTGGATGGAGGGATATAACTATATTGTGCCTACTATGGTTGAAAAGGGACATGTTGTTGACTAATCAAACCTTGTTGTTGAGTGGAAACTTGTGGACCAAGACCCTATCTCTAAACTTGTGGCACATTTTGAACCAATTATTGTCTATTACATACTTGAGAAACATGGGAGCCTCTTTATTGCATGAATCCTTGTTGGAAAGCAAAAGTATGTTGAAGATTCGACATCTGTGGCTAACCAATATTTATATATTGTTGGCTAGTCATCATTTGGTTTTAGATTGGTACACTAGTCTATGACAAAGGAGGTATATTTGCCACTACTTGATGAGTTAGAACATTAGTTTTCCCTTGTTGAGGTGGAAATATATTTGACCTCTATTGCATTGGTACACTAGATTGTGCATGTTGTTGTGGAATACTACTCATCACTTTTTGAGGAGGAGTAAGATTCATCACATTTGACTATTGAGGCATGGCATTGGTTTCTGGTTGACTACCTAATCCTATTGGTTTCACACTTGATGAAGCATTTGGTTGAGGTTGGGATGCAAAAACTCCTACTCCTTGGTATGGTAGTCCACTCATGGTATTAACTACAGGCACATGTTGTTGACTAGTTGTTTGTGCGTAAGTACCAATTTGATTTGGATTGGATGTTGCTTGCACATTGTCCGCTATATTTTGCTCATTATTCTGTGTCAAACCATAAGACACTTATTCAATAATGGGAATGTGTATCAAGTTATGTACCAAATTATTTTGCATGACTGAGTCTAAACTCTAATTATCTTGACCAGTTAACTCTATCAAAACCCTTGTTAAAGGAACTAAGTCAATAAGAGGTTTACTCACCATGGTCATCTGATTAAAATTACATGCTAGATTTAGGTAGGTTTGATATGCCATTTGCATTTGGTTAAAGTGGTCTTTCATAAGGTTTTTGCCTTTATTAGGCATATTAGGGTCCTGATACGTTGTTTGAACTAGAGTCAAAGGATTGCTACAAGAAGCCTATTGATCATAAATTATGTTGTGGGGCATTCTTACTAGGCTTGGTAAATTCTAATGAGGGAAGTCTGCTAACAACTTGGCCCCTACATCTGGATTGAACCAAAATTTCATCTTTGTTCTCCAATAAATGATTCTCAAACAAAAATGGATCATACGTGGAAGGCATATTCGTAGAGCATAACTATTGAGGAACTGGTTTGTCAGTTGTGAGTATTATAGCTACGTATTGTGTGGTTTGTTCTTGGTCTTATTCTGAATAAGTTGGTTTATTAATAAAATACTTAGCCAATGGATCTTGGATTTGTGCCCCTAATTGAGTATTATAAGAGGGATAATGATCCATCTTATAAGCTATATTTCTTCCTGCACAACCACATTACTAATTCTTGAATTATACATGAGTCCACTACGAGTGTAGGGATACATGTTGGGATCCATAATCTATGCTTTGTGATAGAAAGGGAAGAGAGTTATACAAACTCTAAAAGGACAATGTTTAAAAAGATGATGTTCAAACTTGTTCTAGATTTATCAAAAGGATAAAAAGGTTTATGCAAAGTTTTTTGATAAAACAAGCCAATGTTAAGTGTCTAACATTACACGTCTGACACAAAAATATTAAGTAAATAAATCAAAAATCAAAATGACAAATGCTAAGGTCAAAGTGTTTTAAATTAGTCTAATCTAAGAAATTAAAAGTTACTAGGTCTTTTAGCCAAATGTGGCATCAAAAGCTAGGCTCAAAAAAGGCATGTGCTAGGACTCTTGGTCAAATGACATCAAAATATAGATTTTGAAAATAGATGAAATTTTTAATATAACAAATTTGAAACACTTCTACCAAACATTAGGCATTTGATTCTTAGACATGGACTCGATCAAATAGGTATAAGGTATGAAACAAAAGGCACTTTAGAGATAGTTTATTTTCTCACAAATAATGGTATAAAAATTGGTTCTTTTGACAAATAAGATAGATAAAAGTGAATGGCGTAACTATGCTAGAAAAAGGTTCACAAAAGTATACTTATATTGGTTTGAAAATGTAGGAACAAATTTGAACTCTATGCAAGAGGGCCTATGAAACAATATCTAAAATATTTTGGGCAACGTAATAGTTCTAAATAAAGGTTCACAAAAGTATACTCAGATTGGTTTGAAAATGCAGTAAAAATTTTAAACTCTATGTAAGAGTGCCTATGAAACAATATTTGAAATGTTTGGGGCAGCATAACAGTGCTAGACTACCAAAAATATGTGACAAAATGTTTATTTCAAAAACTCTCTAAGGCAAAGATAATTTCTCATAAATTTGATAGCATAACATTACCTTTATTGATTCAAAATGTTGTGGTGCATAGACTCAAAGTGTAAGTGTTTATCATGAAATGACATAAGTCTATCAAGTGGTGATAACAATCGTGAGTCTTGAATGGCCTTCAACCCAAATTGGAAATTGAACCTAAGTTCCCTCAAGTTTAGTGAAAATGGCTAACCCACTTAACACATCAACCCTATGAACTTATAAAGGTGTAATTTTGAATTTAGATTATAAATGAAGGACTTAAACAACTTTGGAAAAGGTCTAGACTCAATTGGGTAGCATAACTACACCAAAGTGGATGATATGACTCTAAGTTTTGATGAACTTTGAACAAGGAAAATTGATGATTTTACATAGGCAACATAACACCTCTTTGTTTAAAAGAAAATAAGGATCATGTGTTTAGTTTGCATCATTTGTTTACACCAAGTTTTGACTCTAAACAAGACTTTAATCTAGGACAAAACCAAATAATTAATCACTCTTAGATCTTAAACTGACAAGGTTTCTTGGTATTGTTGGAATCCATCAATATACATTATTTGAGAGGATTTTAAGTATTCATACAAAAGTAAATGCACATTATATAGTAGGGTTTTTACACCCCCCTTCTCTCAAATGATAGTATTATGACATGGACCTTAAGATGCACCTTGCACCAACAATACTTCCATGATAAGTGGGGATTTGTCTAAGTTCTACAAGTTTTTGAACATTCTAGGGGAATCAATTGTACAATGACTTTTATGTCAAAAAATGCAAAATAAAATCATAAATTTTGGGTATGTATCACTTAACTTGTTTCAAAAAAGTCTAGTCCTTTTTTCAACCACTACATCTTACTATTCACTCAGTGTAATGCGATGTCTAAAGTCCCACTACGTCACGTGTGCAACTCCAATATGGAGCCAAATGAAGTCAATGCTGGAAGGTGAAACCCTGGGTCAAAACTTTCATAAAGAAATCATGGGAGGTAATGACGTCCCCCTCACAAACTAGTTTTACATGAAATAAACAAAGTATAAAATATAAAGACTTTAAGGTCATTGTCAGGGTCACCCAATACTTTTGCAAGTTTTTGGGGAGTACTTTAGACGACATTCTTTCTATGACTTGGACTATGAAATTTACAAATAAGGAAAGTGCTTTTGATTCCAAGGGTTACCTAAAGAGGATAAATGAAAGAGCATACACCCAACATCCTTGTATTTTATGAAAACAAAGTGCTAATTGAAACAAGTAGTGAACACAAAAACTTTGAAAGATGAGTTCATTTTTAAGCCTCAAATCGAAATGTGTGGTGGTGATCTTTTGACCCTTTGGTCTTAAGTTGTAAATTTGAAAGGATAACTATCAAAATTTTATTTTAAGCACCTAAATGTTCTATTAAGTACTAAAACAAAGTTCCTAGTTCATTTTAAAAGCATGCAAAAGATGGTCTAAAACATGTTTTAACAAATTTGAAGTCTGTTAGTTACCTGTATACCCTTAAGGCATCACCCCAAAAGCAAATGTGTTAGGTTATAAAATGTTAACACAAATCTAAATAAAATATTAAAAATAATAATATTAAATATATGAACATCTGCAAACAACAAATTGGAAGGCTAAAAATAAAATATAACACAAAATCTTGCACATAAAATATAAAAACCTACAATTAGTATTTTTAACATAACGTTTAAAATATATATTGATTTGATATAAAATTTTGAGAGGTTGTCAATAACTCTAGGGATAACATCTCTAAAAAAATTTAAATCCAAAAAGTCAATGAAAAATGTTATCAACTTTGTTATAACCATTTTTACCAAAATAATTAAAAATAGAAAGTGGCAGTCACTAAAATAGATATAAATTCTAAAATATAAATAATTTTTTTGTGAAATTTTTAGAGAATATCCATGAAATAATTATATATATGAAGAAAAAAATTTAGACAAAAATATTAATTAAATAAAAAGTTATGACCTATTTATTGTCTATTTTTACTTAAAGTAAAAACAAAAACAAAAAGAATCAAAACTATGAAACACAAAAATGTTTGCGGATTGTGCTCTCATGAAGATCGTCCCACCAGGCATGCCATTATTTAAACTAGGAATTTGACTCAAGAGAGGTGACTAGTATTGTGTTAGTCCAAAAATTCAAACAAATTGATAAAAGACACTAATTAGCATACATCTCTAGGCCTAGTTACTAGGATGAACTTAATAACAAAAAATAAATGAAAAAAATAACTAAAAAGTAAAGAAAAACAAGAATCCCTCACCTTCCTTATATGTTCCAAATGCTTGTTGTAGTGGCTTGCTCAGCTTGTGCTCATGAATTCTTTATCAAAGGAGGCTTGGCTATCTCCTCTTCTCCTTGGCACCTTGTGGCTTTAGCTTGGCTTGGCTCAGTATTTTGGCATCATAACATTGGCATGTGAGAACTCTGGGAATCAATTTTACATGGTAAATTTGCACAAATTAAGCTTTAAAATGTTCATGGTTTCTCTGTTTATAATTTTCAAGAATGATCAAAATCAACCATGACCATCCATCTCAAAATTGAGATATGTGGTCATGGATTAATTGAATTATGTAATTAAATTTCATAATTTTCTTCATCATGACTTTGGAAGAAGAGACATTAATGAGTCATGAGAGATAATAAAAAGGCATAGGAGACCCATAATCCTGATATTTATGGCATTTATGGTCTAAGGATGTCTTCTCAAAAAATGAGGTCACCTGATGATGAAAAAATTCACTATTCATTTCTAAAAACAAGTTTTTAACAAGTTTCCATGGAATTATTAATTAGGCCTTGATTTGGATTAATTATCTCTTAAGTATGGTTAAGCACTTTGTGCACAAATTACTCAAATTGATCAGAATGCCTTGTTATTGGTCCAAATTTTGATTGGATTGAAATTGGAAGTTAATGTCAGATGTGTTGGATCTGTTATCCCATTTAGAATGTTACCAACACCTAATAATAAAGACACACGTCTCATACAAAAAATTTGATAGAAAAGAGCAATCTAGAGCACGTAGGTGCAAAATTGGCATTTGGACTCGAAATGGTATGATTAAAGTTAGCGAGCCCATAAATTGCATTGCCCCATTTAGTGATACCCTAGCCAAAATTAGCACTTGAATATGCCAATTTCAACTCATTTAATGTGTTTTAGTGTTTTTAGGTCAAATTGTGTACTTTGGTGTAAATTGATCCAAAGCCTGGTTAGAGGTCATTAGTGGCTAGATTTAGGTGTTTATAGTATCCCCGAAAACAATTCTAAACCCTCTTTAATGAGAAACTATTTTGGGTTGACTTTGATAATGCTTTTGGTACCCATTACTTTGTAATACCACTTTGTTGATGTATTATGTATAGATGGATATTTCATAGGTAATACATCATGAGATCAAGGGTTTGAGAAGTAAGAATAAAGTGTGTGAATTCAAGTAAAAATTTAGGAGGGTTTATTGAGTGCAACTCCAAATAATATTTGTGCATTGTAATTGTGAGAAGATAGATCTGAGAGTAGATTTCATCATAAAGCTTGTAATAAAATTTGAGTAAGTTTTTCTTGGTGGATGTAACCCACATGGGTGAACCATGTTAAATATGATCTTCTTTTTATGCATGATTATTTCTATTTTTTATGTATCTCTATTTATATCTATTATTATTACAATTCTATGAAATTATTCTACATTTATTTTTTATTTATTCATAATACTCATTTGAAGTCAACATCATGAATAGTAAAAAGGGGACTTTGGCTCCTACAACATGTATTATTATTCACATTAGCATTATTCATAGGTTGATATTGATTGTTATTCATAGGGTTTGAATTTATGTTCTGGTTAGTGACAGCATTAGTAGTGGCATTCTGGTTTCAATTTAGTACCTTGGGACCATGGTTACTAGTATTATCTGGACTTGCATTTTAAAATCCCCCATTATTTTTGTTTGGGTTGATAATGCTTTCATTGGTCCCATAAGTTCACTAACCATTATCAATGGTTACTTAGTTAATTTGTAAGGTGCTCTCAAGAAATTTCTCATAAGATTGATATGGCAATTTTGGAACATCCTCACTCGTCTCCTTGTTAAGGGAGTGGAGGAAGAGGTCACATAGTTATTTTTTATTCATGTGAGGTTTACTAACAAAGGAATATAAGACCTACCACCACATCATGATTAAATGGGAAGCAAACTTGTTGTGTTCTTGTTTGATGTGTAAGAACTCTCATATGCCAATCTTTAGGAGTTTATTCATATTGAAAGATTTGACAAACTGGGTCATGAGTTGGCAAAAAGAATGTATAGACCCCTCAAGGAGGTGGTAATACCAATCAAGTATTATTCCCTCTAGGGTTTTGGAAAAAAATTGGAAACAACCCCATCTCAAGGTAGGAGCTCCCTAATAGTCGTAGCGTGAGATTCGATATGTGAGATGGGATCTCTTCCCCTTTGAACTTGGGAAGGTCAAGTAGAGGACATATAAAAATAACCCCTCATATGTTGAGATCAAGAGGCTCCTTAAGTTACTCAGCATAAGTCCCCATGTTAATAAAGTTTGTTGTTGTGGTGGTTAGACTAGAGTGGAAAGGTGGGATTGAATAGGGGTATTTTAGTAACCACTAAGAAGGATATTATAATCTTGGTAAGGTAGAGTGGAATAAGACAAAAAATAGTTATCCAACTAAGTAAAATCTTTGTAATACATATGAAAGTAAAGAGGAATATTTTTATATGTAAGAGTGGTCATTTATTTCAACAAAGTATATGTACTTTGAATAGATCCTAAGGCTATGTAAGGTGGAATATAACTTATTTGTGGAGGAGGAGCATACATGGGAGGCATGTAACTCAGAGATGTGAAGAATGGTGGACTATTGACCACTGCATCATTTTGTGAAATCAGAGTGTAGGTGTATACGCTCCCCATTAGGGTTTGATTAGGAATTTCATACGATGAATGGAATTTAAATGTGTTTGGGTTGGAGACCCCATGAATAAGGATGTCCCCAAGGGGTTGGTGATAGGCACGGCTTGGTAGGGGTGTGTGTTCTTGCTATGGCAAAATCACGTAAGATTATTGTTATGGAATTTGATGAACCATAGTTTAGATGAGAGAATAATAATAATAATCTTGTGTAAGGTAATTTAGATTCATCCCCCAACCCAAAGTTTATTGGTTTCTCTCCAAGTCCTAAATATAACCTACTAGGGAGTTGATGAGTTGGTTTGGGTCAGTGATTGTGTTAGGCTTAATATTATCCTGCACAAGAAGAGTGGAAGCATAAAATGGGTTATTTTAAAGAGGTTGGTTTGGAGTAAGAGTCCAAGAAGTAGTGGTTGTAATTTTTACTGATGGGATGGAGGCATCTTGGCTCCTACTAAGGGGATGTGTAGTTGTTTGCATATGATTAACCTCATCTTCTAAGTGGCATGTCTTTCCTAGATAATAATCATATTAGTATCACTTTCCACATCTAGGATTTGTAATATGATTTATGGATTTGTGTCCATGTGAAGAGTAACCATGCCTTCCCCAGTAAGGGTAATACCGTTAGATTTAGGGTGGTTACTCGTAGTTTTAGATACATCATGTATCTCCTAAATAAAGACCCCACTCTTGATTTGGGTGTTAAGATGAGATTAATCATAGAATTGGTAGTCTACATTAGTTTTGAAAGTTGGATTATTATAACGTAGTAATGATGAATCATTAGAGTTTATTTAGATTCTCCTATAGCCCTCTAGGCCAAGATAACCACCTATGTCTTATCTAGACATATTTTGGGGGTATGTGAATACCTATAGAATAAATGGAAGGAAGAGGGAAGATGGAGAAGGAATAAAAGAGAATAAGAAGAAAATAAAAATTCAAAGGATGGAAGTATTTCATGTTAGGTTTACCAATTTATAAACATGTGAATAACACACGCTAAATTATGCACTCGACCCCCTGAGGTTAGGTTGAGTCAGCTGACATAATGGATGGGCTATGGATTAGGTTGTTTGTTGGGTGGAATGGGATTTAGAATGGGTGGTAGAAGTGGATTCTCTTGATGAAACCATAATACCTCAATAGTGTTATAGTTATCATTAAGAGCATCAAGTTATCCAAAAATAAAGCTCTAAGGTCATTTAGTCTCTAAGATCATAAGGAGGTAAAGCACTTAATTAATGCTAAGACTAGGGAAATGAGGTAGATTAAGATAAATGAATCATGGGATGAGATATACTTTGTTGGATTGGCTATGCCATTCAATGTCATCCAAAAATGTGAATGATATAGGATGAGACTAGATCTGAGAAGGAGAGAGAGGTGAAAATAGGAAACTAGGCCTTGATAATGTTGTAATGATGGCCTCTATTTCAAGGGAAGATAATGATCAGTGGATCATGAGTTCATTCTTTTTATTCTAAGACATTGAGAGATTCAACAATGAGGTGGGGGATTGAGGTGTAATGTAACACTTCTCTTTTAAACTTTGTATTGATATCAGATTATATGACAACTTTAAGACTGGGTACTCTAACCCTAGCGAAAATACCTTCTCTAACAAGACTGGGTGTTTCGGTAAGTGTCATCTAAAATGGATTAGACAATGTGTAAGTGTATGAGCTTCTATTTATAGGTTATGTAAGGACTTACTATGTTGTTAGAAGCAATATTTTGTTTAGCTTATATGATTGGACAAGGTTTTTAACAATGTTTTTATTATTTTTGTTTGTTTTGTGAATGTTTGACTAAAATAGAAAATAATTATTTGTTGAAATGAAGTAACTAAAATTAGAGAAAAATAATCAAATTAAAATTAAATAACAAACACTTATTTTTTATATTTTTAAATGCTTTTTAATGCATACAAAATGAGAGAAAGAGAGATCTATTATAGTTATGTAAATGTTACTTTTTAACCTTTCTATATGCAAGCTATATGTAGTCATATAAAATGTTCAAATTGGTATTTTGAGTGTGGCTTTGTGACACCCTATCCATAGCTCCTTTTTGCATGCTTTTGTGACTCTTTTAAACACCTTTATGCTCATTACCAGTCATTTGAAACCTTCTAAATGGTCATTTCACATTAGCTAGGTTACTTTTCTTAGGTCAATCATGATCCCCTATGTCTCATTCCTATAATACAAGAGCGTCATACTTAGACTATAGCATCAAACCCTAGGGTGTCTAATTTTTGGTGCTCCTATCCATTTGAATTTTGAGCTTAAATAGTCATTTTCATCTGATTCATATCCTTCATTATGTCAACCTAGTGCGAATACATCTAAACCATGGCCAATTGTTTCCTATAAATTGATGCAGGAGCATCACTCTAAAAGCTAGTTGATTTATTTTCCCTCCGTTTTATTTTTGCATTTTGAAAACTTATTTTTCTTAATATTCTTTAAGCCTGTAAAAAAAAATAGCCTATAGGGTGAGTAGTTAGTTGTCTGAAATCTCCTTATCTTAGAAGACTATTTTTATGTATTTTGGGCAGATTGTTGCGCCCAGCTTAGGTTTAAACAAACTTGCTATGTTAGGAATAAAAGCTTTTTGTATGCATTTGGATGTGTATGTGTTAAAAAGAAGAAAAACAGGGGATATGGTTCAAAGAAGAGGGAGAGCAGGGGGCGCAAGAGAAGAAGATTTGCAATTGGCAGATGAACTGAGATGTAAGTCTTTCTGTTTTATTAATAAAAGTGTGTCACAAAAGATATTGTTTTCCATATATTCTTCTGAACTGTTGTTGGCCGTTTCAAATTCCTGTTGGTTCGTATATCTTCTGCTCGGCGTTGTTATTATTTTGGAACATTTTAAATGCATTGAGTTTTGTTTTTATTATTCTGGTTGGTTCAATATATTGGATCTGTGAAAAAATACAAATCAATGCGCCTATATGCTGGGTCGTGTATGATGTTCCTTGTTGATGTTGCTGGGGCATGCAAAGGAGATATCACCAGATAGATGGTCGTAGTTTCCTGCTAGACAAATGACTGTTGGGCCGCCACAATAAATTACTTATGATTCTGGCAAATCTTTCTATGCTGGTTAGTTGGGTGTTCTAAGATATCTCTGTTTTTATCATAGCCAATTTAATTGTTGGGCCATAGTTTATCAAATACTTTGTTTAAACTGCTAGCTGCCCCAATGAACTATTGGTAACTTCGGCCATCCCAATGTGATGCTGGACCCTTTAAAATTTGTTAAAACCAATGAAATGCTGCTCTCTCTCCTTCGCTTGTTTTCCTTGTGAATATTTTGAGCTCTATCTTTAGTTTTCTCTTTATAAAAGCTCCGAAGAGTTCTTCAATCCGTATTGATTTTCGCTATTGTGGAAGAATTAGTTTTCTAGTTCGAATCCTATTCAGGTTAAGATGCACATTACTCCACTGTAATGAAATTTGTTGAAATTTCAAAGTGATATTTTGTGTGAAGAAGAAACAATTTTTCAAAATGAATGTTTTATGCCTGCCATTTGAGGCTTCCTGCTTATAAATTAAAAGTTTACTAAAAATTTTAGTTTAACCTGTGTGTTGCTAGTAGTTAGTTTTCATCATTTGGTATCAGAGCACAAGGGATTGTGATCCAAGCCAAAGAGAAGCAGAACCAAATTTGTGCAAAAAAAGCAAGATGGCCATGAGAATCAGGAACAGAGGTAGAGCTGGAAGAAGGAGACCCGGAGGACAGGTTGCACTGGCAGAAGAGATTAGGAACCTGACAGCTAGGCTACAAGACCTTGAGATGGCTCAAAGAAGAGGCACTGACATGGGTGAAGTCAGTGACAGAGAAGAGGAGCCACCAGAAGATGAATTGGTGGTGGAAGAAGAAATAGCTGAAGAGAGGTTGATCAAAGCCATTATGAAGGTGAACACAAAGCCAAAAATGGAGGTTCTAATGTATGAAGGTAATTTGAATGTGGAAGAATTAATTGATTGGATTAATGCATTAGACAAATATTTTGAGTATGAAGGAATTGAAGAAGATGAAAAGAAAGTCAAGTATGCCATGACAAGGCTAAAGAAACATGCATCCCTGTGGTGGGATGGAGTGCAAGAAGAAAGAAGAAGGAAAGGGAAGCCAAAGATCAAAAGCTGGGACAGAATGGTAGCAAAAATGAAAGGTAAGTTTATGCCTAAAGATTATCAAGCAAATCTTTTTAAGCAATTACAAAATTTAAAGCAAAAAGAAATGTCTATGAAAGAATATACTGAAGAGTTTTACAAATTAACTATAAGATCAGGACATATTGAGGATGATACAGAGAAGGTAGCCAGATACACCAATGGTTTGAAATTTTCCGTTTAAGATGAAATTAGTCTTCTCATTCCTAAGACATTTGAGGAGGCATATCAATTTGCCTTGAAAGCTGAGGAGAAGATTGCAAGGAAACAAACATCCTTCTCAAGAGGAAGGGGCAGGTTCAGTAGAGGTAGAGGATTTCAAGGAGGTAGAAGATAGCTGTAAACATCTCATGAAGAGGCCAGCGGCTCACAAAGTTTAAGAGGTAGCTATACCCCAAGAGGAAGAAGACCATACCAAGGATATCAAAGAGGAAGAGGAAGATTCATGGGCAAATGCTTTAAATGCAACAAGTATGCAGGACACAGGGCATATGAGTGTCCAGAGAACCCTTCTACCAGCCATGAGAGAAGTGTACATGTGACTCAAGGTGAAGAACAAAATGCAGAAGTTACAGCAGCTTATGAAGATACTCCAGAAGAAGGTGAGTCTCTTTTGATGAAAAGAATTTTGTTAAAGCCAAATAAAGAAGTTGTAGAACCACCTCAAAGAAAAAATTTATTTAGAACCACATGTAAGAGTAAGGGGAAATGTTGTAAGGTCATTATTGACAGCAGAAGTACTGACAATCTTGTGTCAACTGAGATGGTGGAGAAACTAGGCTTAAAGAAGGAGGTACATCCTACACCTTATCAAGTCTCTTGGCTACAAAAAGGACACAAACTTTTGGTAAGTGAACAATGCAAAGTAGATATTCAGATAGGGAAATATAAAGATCAGATTTTATGTGATGTTATGCCCATGGATGTATGTCATATCTTGCTTGGAAGGCCTTGGCAATTTGATAGGAAGGCCATACATGATGGAAGGCAGAATACATACATGTTTGAAAAGGATGGGATCAAGCATACACTTACACCATTGAAAGAAGAGGCTGCTACTGTTGTTGGACAGAATTCTAAAGTTTTGATAGTAAGTGGCAAAGAGTTCCTACATCAAATGAAGAAAGAAGAGGTAAACTTTGTTGTAATTGGTAAGCCAAGGAGTGTAGTCACTAGTACTAAGTTGATTGATTTGCCATTAGAGATTCAAGATATGTTGAATGAATACACTGACATTGTGGTAGATGATTTACCTGATGAGTTACCACCATTGAGAAGTATTAGCCATCACATAGACTTGATTCCAGGAGCAAATCTTCCAAACAAGGCTGCCTATAGGTTGACACCAAAGGAAAATGAAGAGATCAAGCACCAAGTTCAAGAATTGTTAGACAAAGGATTGGTAAGAGAAAGTTTAAGTCCTTGTGCTATCCCTATAGTGTTGAGTCCTAAGAAAGATGGGAGTTGGAGAATGTGTACGGACTCCAGAGCAATCAACAAGATTACTATCAGGTATAGATTTCCATTGCCAAGAATTGATGATTTACTTGATTGTTTAAGTGGAGCTACATATTTCTCTAAGATAGATTTGAAAAGTGGTTACCATCAGATTAGGATAAGAGAAGGGGATGAATGGAAAATAGCCTTCAAGACTAATGATGGACTCTATGAGTGGTTAGTTATGCCATTTGGACTAACCAATGCACCAAGCACCTTCATGAGGCTGATGAATGAAGTGCTGAAGGAGTTCACTGGTAAGTTTGTGATAGTATATTTGGATGATATTTTGGTGTTTAGTCAAACTAAAGAAGATCATTTGAAACATTTGAGGATGGTGTTGAGTAAACTACATAAGGAGAAGTTGTTAATCAATGTCAAAAAGTGTAGTTTTCTGAAACAGAGTTGATATATTTGGGATTTGTGATTTCAAAAGAAGGATTGAAGATGGATAAGGAAAAGATTAAAGCCATACTTGAGTGGCCTACACCCAGGAGCACATATGAGGTAAGAAGCTTTCATGGTTTAGCTAGCTTCTATAGGAAATTCATAATAAATTTTAGTGGAATTGTTGCTCCAATGATAGATACAATCAAGGGTGATAAAAGAAGTTTTTGTTGGACTGAGGCTGCTGATAAGAGTTTCAGATTGTTGAAAAAGAAGGTAACTGAAGAGCCAATCTTGACCTTGCCTGATTTTAATAAGCTTTTTCAAGTAGAATGTGATGCTAGTGGAACTGCAATAGGCATTGTTTTAAGTCAAGATGGGAAGCCTATAGCATACTTTAGTGAGAATTTAAGTGATGCTAAGAAGAAATATTCAGCTTATGATCAAGAATTCTATGCTCTTGTACAAGCTTTGAAGAAGTGGAGGCATTATCTTTTGCCTAAAGAATTTGTTTTATTCACTGACAATTATGCTTTATAGTTCATTAGCAATCAGAATAAGTTGAATCAAAAGCATGTCAAATGGATTGAATTTTTACAAAGCTTCAAATTCACTATTAAGCACAAGAAAGGACAATCTAACAAGGTTGCAGATTCCTTAAGCAGGAGAAATCTGATCATACAAGAGTCTCAAGTAAGTATTGTGGGATTTGAAGATTTGAAGGAGATATATAAGGAAGATCCAAACTTCAAGGAACCATATGAAGCCTGCATGAATCCAGTGGGGGTTTATAGAAGTCCTTGGATAGATTTCATGGTCCAAGAGGGTCTGTTGTTTAGAGGCAGCCAGCTTTGCATTCCCAAGAGTTCCATGAGGGAGAATTTGTTGAAGGAAAAACATAGTGGCAGCTTATCAGGTCATTTTGGGCAGAACAAGACATTAGCACAATTGAGTGCTCACTACTATTGGCCAGGTATGAGTAATGATGTTAAGAAATTTGTTGAAAGGTGTAAAATATGCCAATATGCTAAGGGAAGTAGTCAAAACACAGGTTTGTACCAGCCACTACCCATTCCAAATAGGCATTGGGATTCAATAAGCATGGATTTTGTACTTGGTTTGCCAAGAACTCAAAAAGGCCATGATTCCATATTTGTTGTGGTAGATAGTTTTTCAAAGATGGCTCACTTTATTCCATGTTTCAAAACAAGTGATGCTACTCACATAGCTAATCTATTCTTCCAGGATATTGTTAGATTGCATGGATTGCCTAGAAGTATTATTTCTGACAGGGACACCAAATTTGTTGGACATTTTTGGAGAACCTTATGGAAGAAATTGGGAACACAACCAAGTTTCAGTTCAGCCTATCATCCCCGAATAGATGGCCAAACAGAGGTTGTCAATAGAAGCTTGGGCAACATCTTGAGAAGCCTGGTAAGTATGCATCCGAAACAATGGGATCTTGCACTTGCACAAGCTGAATTTGCCTATAATGATTCTCCTAACAGAAGTACAGGATTGAGCCCATTTCAAATCATGTATGGAATGCATCCAAGATGCGTGTATGAGTTAAGAAATCTAAGCAGCATGGAGACAAGGAGCGCTGATGTAGAAGAATTTGTCAATGCCATGCAAAATTTGCATGAACAGGTAAAGAAGAAACTTGAAGAAAACACCATCAAGTACAAGCTAAGGGCAGATCAAAAGAAAAGAGAGGTTAGTTTCAGTATTGGAGACCTTGTTCTTGCTCATCTCAGAAAAGAGAGGTTTCCAAAGAAAGAATACAACAAGCTGAAGGTAAAGAAAATAGGACCCTGCAAGGTAATAAGGAAGTTTTTAAATAATGCATATGAAATAGAATTGCCAAAGGGTATTGGAATCTCTCCAATTTTTAATGTTGCATATTTATATCCATACAAGGACGAAGGACAATCAGCCAAAGAAACTGAAACAGAGGTGGATGAAGTTATCCAATGGGAGCAGCAACTACCAAAGGAAGTGCCAAAGGAAATTGAGAGTATTTTAGAGACGAAAGTAGTTAAAAAGACAAGAAACAAAGAATACTTCTAGTATCTAACTAAGTGGAAGAATCTACCAGCTGAAGATGCAACATGGTTGACTACAGATGATATCCTTAAGCTGGGCACAAGTATAGACGAAGTGATGCAGAAAAACAACAAGTGAAGAACACTTCTTCTGCTGGTTGGAAGAATG
The DNA here is from genome assembly GCA_037957365.1 of Torreya grandis. Lineage (NCBI taxonomy): Eukaryota > Viridiplantae > Streptophyta > Pinopsida > Cupressales > Taxaceae > Torreya > Torreya grandis. Next base: position 3,457,678 of record JARHVA010000684.1, on the reverse strand, counting down.
ATGCAGGAGCATCACTCTAAAAGCTAGTTGATTTATTTTCCCTCCATTTTATTTTTGCATTTTGAAAACTTATTTTTCTTAATATTCTTTAAGCCTGTAAAAAAAAATAGCATGTAGGGTGAGTAGTTAGTTGTTTGAAATCTCCTTATCTTAGAAGACTATTTTTATGTATTTTGGGCAGATTGTTGCACCCAGCCCAGGTTTAAACAAATTTGCTATGTTAGGAATAAAAGCTTTTTGTATGCATTTGGATGTGTATGTGTTAAAAAGAAGAAAAATAGGGGATATGGTTTGAAGAAGAGGGAGAGCAGGGGGCGCAAGAGAAGAAGATTTGCAATTGGCAGATGAAATGAGATGTAAGTCTTTCTATTTTATTAATAAAAGTGTGTCACAAAAGATATTGTTTTCCATATATTCTTCTAAACTATTGTTGGCTGTTTCAAATTCCTGCTGGTTTGTATATCTTCTGTTGGCCGTTGTTATTATTCTAGAACATTTTAAATGCATTGAGTTTTGTTTTTATTATTTTGGTTGGTTCAATATATTGGGTCTGTGACAAAATACAAATCAATGCGCCTATATGCTGGGTCGTGTATGTTGTTCCTTGTTGCTGTTGTTGGGGCATGCAAAGGAGATATCACCAGATAGATGGTCGTAGTTTCCTACTAGACAAATGACTGTTGGGCTGCCACAATAAATTACTTATGATTCTGGAAAATCTTTCTATGCTGGTTAGTTGGGCGTTCCAAGATATCTCTGTTTTTATCATAGCCAATTTAATTGTTGGGCCGTAGTTTATCAAATACTTTGTTTAAACCGCTAGCTTCCCCAATGAACTATTGGTAACTTCGGCCATCCCAATGTGATGTTGGACCCTTTAAAATTTGTTAAAACCAACGAAATGCTGCTCTCTCTCCTCCGCTTGTTTTCCTTGTGAATATTTCAAGCTCTATCTTTAGTTTTCTCTTTATAAGAGTTGCGAAGAGTTCTTCAATCCGTATTGATTTTTGCTATTGTGGAAGAATTAGTTTTCTGGTTCGAATCCTGTTCGGGTTAAGATGCACATTACTCCACTGTAATGAAATTTGTTGAAATTTCAAAGTGATATTTTGTGTGAAGAAGAAACAATTTTTCAAAATGAATGTTTTATGCCTGCCATTTGAGGCTTCCTGCTTATAAATTAAAAGTTTGCTAAAAATTTCAGTTTAGCCTGTGTGTTGCTAGTAGTTATTTTTCATCATAAATCCTATCTAAAGATTATTTAAAAGGGAGGTGACAAATCTTACAAAGTAAACAAGAATACAAATAAATAACTAAGGCAAACTTTCCTATTCTCTACATACAGTCACCCAACATAGTTGCAAACATACTTAAACCATCATACCAGTCCCTAGCCACCTCAAGCACTCTCAATTTAACATTTTTGCATATGCATTACACTATTGCATAAAACACACTAAGTGAGATAACTACATATTATTTTATCCCTCTTCAGAGTATTGGTATGTAGGTATCATGACCACACAAGGAGTTTAGATTACATGTTTAGTGTATATTATACACTAATCCCCCCATTTATTTAAGTTATTTAAATCATGTTTTATCTATCATGATGGAGGGTTAAGGTTTGAAGATTAAATCATCTCTATAGTGAGCTCCATCGACATTCAACACTCAAGATTTAACAAGCAGGCTCATATTAGCACAACATAAAAACTCAAAAAGTTTCAAGTCTCTATGACTAGTTTGGACAACAACAAAAGAAGAGGACAACAATGTCAGACCCCAAAGTGTACTATTTTAGGTGGTCCTATCTTTTTGCTAAATGAAAACTAGATCCTGATTTGTGACACTGTCTCAGTCCTACACAACCAATTTTAGACCCTGTATTAGCCATCTCAATCTATTTCTAGATAAGTTATATATTCTCCTTGTTTATTGTTATTTTTAGAAAGATAAAAAGGCAAATAAAATATACAAATTAGGACTATAATTATTTCAATATCTTTTAATGATTTATTAATCAAAACATTTCACTAAAATAGAAATAAAACTCCATTATTCTCAAAAAAATTAAATTACTATACGAAGATGTTTTTGTACTTTTTAATTGATATGTAAATTGATCTACTATGTAAACTATGTTTCCTTAAAATGCATGTGATTCAGAAAAAGATAGTTTTATCTCACCTAAATAAGTTTTAGTCTTTCTAAGTATTGCACACTAGCTATAAACAATGTATTTGAAATAAAAATTAATGATCTAGGTTTTGATTTTTTTGATAAAATGATTTTAAAAAATATACTCGATCTAAGTAATGAAAATTAGAATCACAATGGTACCACTTATTTACCTAGGTTTGTCTAGGGTTTTTTCTAGTCACTAATTGCTTGTTTTGAGAATAGAACAACTTGATCCAAAGTTGAAAACTAGTTATTGTAATGGCTTAAATTGTATGATATAATTTATAACATTCACCTAAGGTCTAAATGCAGTATTATGTTGTGAAAAGAATCTATTGGGTGAATACAAGCAAACAAGAAAACTAATTGTTATTTTTATGCAAGGACACGAGAGAGAGAAGAAATATTTTTCCCATCAAAACTTATTTTGTTTAAATAAAAATTTAAGATAATAGAAAAATGAATACTAATCTAATCTAATTTATTGAATAAATAAATTTGAAAACTAATCTAATCTAATTTATTTAATAAATAAATAAATTTAAGTTAAGAACCTCCAACCTGATCTTGGTATAGACCAACTGAAGTAAGAGATTTATTATATTGTGGTCCTCAGTATGTTGGCTCTTTTTACTGAAATGAAGATGTCATAAAATTTTTAATAATGAGAGTGAATAAATGATTGTCATAAATGGAAGCATAAAAAAAGATACATAACTCCAAACAAGGAACAACCGAGTATAACTGGTTGAAAACACCATTTGTAAAGACATGGTTGAAATAATGATTTCTCTCCCTATATATAATTATATATTCAAACACAAAAATAATCAAAATAAATTTTAAAATCAATTGTAATAAGTTGTGGCTATAAAAAATTTAAATTCTTAAACTTTAATGTAAATTTTTGGATCCAAAATCAAACCAAAATTGGCTTACTTATAAAAACAAAATGAAGCTTACATGAAGGATTTTATTTGAGTTGAACTAAGATTTGAACTTAGAAGGGACTCCAAATGATTAGAAATATAAGAGTGAGTGAGTTGGACCTAACTGGAGGTGAACTTGGGATTAAAAATTAAGAAACACAATAACAAGCATGTAAAATGTGTCAAAGAATGAATCATAGAAACTAAATTTAGAAGGTAGAATAATGGTGATGGAACCACCCTTGTTTGTAGGGATGGTTATGTAATTGTTTCCTTTAGATACAAAACTACTGCTATAGATTACAAAATCACCCTTAATTTAATACAAATTTGATAAATTAATCAAAATAATGCATATGGACAATGGATCTAGATATGAGATAAGAGCAAAGACATACATAAAACCAACACAAGATATATGTGAGAAAACCTCCGAGAAATAAAAATCCACAAAAACTGTTCATATTATGAGAAACTAACAAGTACCCAATACAGTATTTCATCCTCTCACTTCTCCATAAATCTTTGCATAACTTAGATATATGTTTTCCACATTTCTTCATTTATCTCAACTCTTATTTTTTTAATTACATCTTACAATATAACTCTTTATTATATAGACAAGATAATTTAACCATTATAATGTGATATTTTTCAACCACCATATTAATGGGTCCAACCTCTTCAAAAATCATTTAATATATTTTATTATTTATTTATACGAGAATAAACTCATGATAAATAATAAAATATATTATTATTTAATCAATATAATATAGTGTATTAAGGGTACATAATAACACCACTTAACCATTAATTATTTCAATACTCCCCCTTAATGTTAAGTGGGAATACATGCCATAATCATCTTTATAACAACAAAGTTATACTCCATGAACTATCTACATGATGATTTGTAGGATGTAATAACATAACAAACTTACACTCCATGAACCATCCACATGATGAGTTATAGGATGGAATAACATAATGAACTTACACTCCATGAACCATCCACATGATGAGTTTTAAGAGGTAATAATTTAAAGAAACATCCTTCACCATGCCATAGTCACATTTATAAGAATTATGCTATATAAACATAGTCAACCAAAGGTATTACACTATTTAACTATAGATACCCAAAAGTATAATATTATGTAACCATAATCACATTGTCACTTTTAAAAGAATTATACTATACAACTATAGATACCTAAAGGTATTACACTATGTAACCATAGTCACATAGTCACTTTTAAAGGAATTACGTTATAGACCCATAGACACCTAAAAATTTTGTACTATGTACCCATAAGTATCTTTAAAATAATTACACTATGTTAATCTAAATCACTTAGAGTGAGTTTAGGCTAACATGATTGTGAAACTACATCTCATAGTAAGAATACATCTCATAATTTTTCATGAATAATCAACCAAACATATTAGAATATTTTATAATATAAGGACCTTTGTGTTTATATGTATTGAGTACAATGTAGTCTTCCATATGAAGTTTATCAAAATCACATAAAGTAATATATTACAATTCTTTACAATGAAAAAAAATATAAAGAGATAGAAGGAAACACACGACCCACATAGCTATTAAGAAGTGACATTATCATGCGCACTCTCCCTCAATAGAAACTTCAATAGGCCAGCATTGAATGAACTTCAATAGATTTTAGTTTGTTGGTGCTACATTGTATTTTTTTCTAAAGCTATACAACTTTGACTATCACCAAAAAAGTTGGTATAATAAGAAACTTTCACACGACATTCTTTTATCATTCTTCATAACCACAAGACTTCTTTAACAACTGCCACATAAAGTGCTCCAAGTGATAACACTTACATCAAATATAAGCACATATCTATAAGTAGACTCATCATAGTATGGTTAGTATAATAATAACCAAATTAATTAACTTAATCAAATAAAAAATAATATAAACCAAAATTTATAGTTCTTTTTATATACTATAATATCTATTTTACTAATTTTCAATGATCCAAGTATGGATCTTACATGAATTTGGAAGCAACACCCATATCATATGAAATATATATAAATTAGTAATAGTTAGATAAATCAAACTATCAACAAAATATATGTAGAGATGGGTTAGCTTAATCACATAAATTTTGGATCAAGCTTAAACATCAACTTTAATAGGAGTGGATGTAGGCTTACAATCAAGCATATTAAATTTAACATGTTATGTGTTGCACATATAATAAATTCTCTAATAATCTGATACTAAGTTAGTCAAACGTTATATATCTTATTAGGAATAAATTGTATTATAATTAAGTCATGAAGATATCTTCTTCCTTTTAAAGTTGACACTACAAGTTTGTGTTTTATATTAAATCGACACAAAAAATATTTAGAAAGCAATCTTTTTAACATGTTTAATACTTGATTTTTAAATAAAAATAAATATTATAGTGATTAAACAACATTATCCACTTAGTTGATGCAAAATAATTTAAAAAACACAAAGAACCACAATAAGGATAATAATAAGTGTGTAAGATAACTTATACATTAAAAGTCATATAAGGAGCCTTAAAATGAAATAAAATACCATCTCAATGCATCTGAAATGTGTAAAAGCTTAAATATTGAATGGTTACATGATTATTTTTGATAAAAACATGCGACAAGGGTGTCAAAAGTGTCAAAATTATCACAAACTTCACATGTGAGATTTTGTACGACTATAACTAGACTTTTTAACTAATTATTTTAAAATAAATTAATTAATTTTGATAAAAAAAATTATTGGGATTGAGATTTGATTTAAGGACCTTGGATCTACAATTATTTTTCAAAAAAATATTAGTCAACTTCCCTTTATCCAATACAAAACTTCACACAAGCTACATGATTTAAAACATATTTAATTAATTCTAATTTTTTAAATCAAAATATTAAATGCATGTAAAATAAGTATATCTTGACTATATAAAAAATAAAAAATAAATAGTTTGGTAATCTTCTCAAAAAATACAAATCAGCACACAGAGGGCCCACCATGTGCTTGCATGGAAAAAATATTTAAATTTTTTTAATTTAAAAAATACAATATTAACAACTATACTAACCATTGAATTTTTATTTTTTATTTTCATTATAGTAACAAAATAATGGTGCACCTACAGTAGGAAAGCTCAGGGAGATCAAACCAGGTCCTATAAACTCCTTAAACACCTTGCACAAGCCCTTTGATGCATTTACCAAGACCAGATCTGAGATAAAGAGTCAAAAAATAATTTTTGTTGTTGCTACTATTGCACAAAGCCATACAATACACCCATGGATGAAATAAAATAGCTATATATTGAAGGAATGCCATAGGGAACTCTCCAAGCAGTTTTAGAAAACTAAAATCTGAGAAATCATCTGAAAACCATCAGAGGAGACTACAGATTGATCGAAAAATAGTTTTTGATAGATTTTTTTAAAGAGTTGTACATAGTCACGTATGAGGAGAAGTAAAAGTAAAAAAAAGCTTTTACACTCTTTATTAGGGTCTGGAACAACATTTGAATAACTAATCTACCTAATTTATTCTTTCTAGACCACATAAGGATTAAAAAATATGCAAGAATTATTTTTTAAAGAATTTTTTCCCTCATAGGTCATACAAAGATGCTTGAAAAGAGAGATTTTAAAATCACCTATAGGGGTCAAAATCAAGTAAAAAAAAGGTCAAAATGCATGAAAATAGCCAAATTAAGCCAATAGAGGTTTCATAATTGATATTTTCTTACCAAAAACTAAAAATATATTGATTTGTATCTTTTACATGCTAAAAAATAGCACTGGGAGGAGAGAAAAATTGAAAATCTTCAAAAATTGCCTTAGAGTCTCTAAGAAAGCTTAGAATGGCTAAGATACTAATTTTTGACTAATTTAGATGCCAAATAACAATAAATAATATTGAAATCAATTTTTCGTACTAAATTTTTAAGTAGAAGATCATACCATAGGCCATCCAAATCCTCCACATAGTTGAAAATGACTTAAAAATAGTTCTAGTTGGTCAGATCTGTCAAAGAATGCTTGAAATATAGAAATCACGAACTTGACAAAGTGAGAAGCCCAACAACACTCTCGTGAACATGCTACAAGATAAATAAGTGGTTTTTTAGGCAAAAATAAGTTTAAACACAACTTATCAAGTGCGATCTACAACCTTGTTGCTAGATCAACACATCACAAGCTCTGATACCATGATAAGTTAAGCAAAATAATGCATACAAGCAATGGATCTAGATATGAGATCAAGAGCAAAGGCATACATGAAACCAACATAAGATATATGTGAGAAAACTTTCAAGAGATTAAAAAACCAAAAAAAATATTCATATTATGAAAAACTAACAAGTATCCAATATAGTTTTTCTTCCTCTCACTTCTTCTCAATCAATTTTCACATAAATTGGAAATGTGTTTTTCATATTTCTTCATTTGTCTTAACTCTTTTTTTTTCATTTCATCTTACAATATAAACTCTTTATTATATATGCAAGATAATATTACCATTATAATGTGACATTTTTCAACTATGACATTAATAGGTCCAACCTATCTGAAGGCCATTTAATCTATTTTATTATTATTTTACACGAGGATAAACTCATGATAAATAATAACATATGTTATTATTTAACTAATATAATTTAATGTATTAAGGGTACATAAATAACACTATTTAACCACTAATTGTTCCAATAAAATCACTCTTTTAAGATGGAAATGTTGTTATGGTTTACACAACTGTCAAGATGAACTCGTCATCAACACGATAGTTTTGTAACCTCATAGGGTGGTTCTGTCACCTGATAGAATAGTTTCATCACTAATGAGAATTTTTTATAAATAAATTGAGGGAAGCTACAAAGGCCGACAAAAAGAGGTTTTGAGGGACATATGAAAAATAGAAAAGCAAAACAGGGGTGTTAAAGAGTTCATGTTTGAACATTATTAAGAGATCATTGTATCGTTATTAGACATGTCATGATGATAATGTTGTGTCATGCAAAAATTAGGTGCACAAGTACCAAAAAATACTTGAAATGTTCCTTAGTAAACAACTACCAATATTATATAATTTAAATATATTTTCTTTTATAAATCAAATAAGTTTAAGATATTATTGAATACACTTTGTATAATACAAATGAACCAATAATCAACAAAAATATTATATCAATTTATATTATAAATATTAGATCAAATGCTCTCAAAAATATTAAAGCATGCTTAATATGTTAAACACTTTCTACCCACAATTTATTAATCAACACTATTTTATAGTGTAATTTATGCTTTTAATGTCTATTATTTTCAATACGCTTTATTAATTGTTGCATCTTGATTATCTGTAATTTTTTATGGTTGATTTCATTATTAATAACTAAGATATAAGTCATATGTTATTATAAGACAAATGTATGTTGCTTTAATTTCATGATCATATTGTTATGAGTTAACGATAAAGTATATTTTTTACATTGTGATCATGTTGATTTATTATTTTAGAAGTATTTTATGATATGTATGTCCCGATGTTATGGACTAACTACATTTTTGTCATGAGTTAGACATGGGAGAGGTTTATCTCTCAGAACATGGTAGAGAAAAATTATCATCGGAGAAGGTGATGTAGATAGAGGTGTTGGGGAACAACATAGGAATGGTTAGAATCCTACACACACCATATTAGACAGTACATGTTATATGCATTATTTGAATGGTTAGCATTAGTACGTTCTTTATGTTATCTACATTTAGATAATGATTTATGTGTATGCTAATTCAAATTTATACTTAGATGAATTAATCTCGTGTGATTATATTGTGAATGTTATTATACTTTTATGTCATATGCTTGTATTTATGTTTATTAATATTGTCAAAAATGTAAATTTACATAAATAATATTTGGTATTAACGTATGTAGACTAACATATCTTAGTAATGTTGAGAACATAATCTAGTTGTCTTTATGATATTCAAGAATATCATTAGAAGGTTTAACACCTTAATATATATAGATAATACTATCAATAAATAATGGTTTAATATAAATAAATAACGACTTAATATAAATATTTATCATTATCAAAATAATGGGATAATTAACTATTAAATTTAGAAGAATATTATTGACTTCATATTGGTCATGTTATCATTAAGCCAGGATGACTTTTTACCTATGCTAAGATTAGTAATTAATAAATAAACTAATTGTTTATAATTAAAAAATAAAGTAATCATTAAGTTAGAAAAAAGAATTATATATATAATAAAAGTTTCATAAAAGAAATAAAATAATGGTATGGTGTTATTATTAGAATAAAATAAGGATTTTTAGTTTGGCTTGAGGTGAATTGGGAAAAGTAGAGAGAGAGAGAAAAAACTCATTCAATAAAAGAAAAAAGAGAAGAGAAGGGAACAACATAAAGGGAAAGAGGAGAACAAAAAAAGGAAGGAGCAGAGCAACTTGGAGATGAGAAGGAGCAGTTGGGCAAAGGAAGGAATATTTGATAGATTAGGGCATTCCAGGTAGGTGATTTTGTGAAGAATTTATTAAAATTTTGTACAGATATTTAGCAAATTAATGTAGTGATCTGTATATTATATTATCCAAGATTAAATTATATTATCCATTTTGGTATAAATATAAATAGTGATCAATCTCTGATAATATGTAGTGGATTTATATGAACTATTTAATAATCTAACATAAAGTTTATATGTGATCAATTCTTGATAATATTCCTACTTAATTCTTGATAATATTATATGACATCATGATTTATATATGATATTAATAGAGATTTATATATGAACTATATGTGTTATTTCATTCACGATATAATTACAATGAATTATATATTGTTATACAATGAAGATGCAGTGATCTGATATGTGTGTGTATGTGTGTGTGTTTGTTTGTGTGTGTATAAAATAGTAATAAAATATAAGCTCTCTTTATAATGAAACACATCGATCTAGTTATAATTATAATTATAATAATAAAACATAGCGATTAGAAAAATATTTAGTGAACTATATGTATGGAGCGATCTAAGTATGTTATGCAGTAAACTAAATAAAAATGAACAATGAATCATATCTATATATATGGTATATAGTGAGTATATAATGTATATGTATCAAACCAAATATATGGTATACATATATTTACATGTAGATATATATTTAAATATATATTATATTAGATTTACATGAGTTTATATATATACAACGATCCATAACAAACTATTCATATAAGAATGGGTACTTGTTATGTATACAAAAACAATTTAGGAGCTAAGGAAGCTGCAATACTTTTGTATATAGAAATATAAATGAATCTTTTACCTGTATAATTTCATCGCTTATTTTATACATCATTATTTTGTTGAATAATGAGATATTCAAACACTCACATATGGATGGCTTGAACTATTATCTTTGTATTATATATATCTAAGTATTTTTCATATATACTCAAATAGATATTTATCCTAAATACTCATATATACTCAATACTTAGTTGTTTGTGTGAATTATATTTCTTCAACTGGTTGTTACATTTATCCCTTGTCTTTTCTCTTTATTAATTTATGTATATAGAAATACTTTTGTATATATATATAAGAAGATATGGGATTGATACAAGATACAGATTATAGATATACGAACATAAGTGTTTATTAGCAGCGATATATATAAATAAGTATGGTTATCTACAATTTACTAACACACATATATGTCTTTATTGGTAGAGATCAGCTATAGCATGGAAAGTTATTATGGACATCTGGGTATGGATGGGGATTTGATATCAAACCAGTCCTAAAATAGTGGGAAAATGTATATATAAATATTTACATAACATATTAGTCATAGTGACATGTTCATAGCCATATAATATTTTTTGATAGTTTTTTAGGTATCTACAAACATATAGGTATATGGTTCTTATACAATAACAAGAAAAATCACAAACCAACATAGTTTGATTAAGAAGATTCAATGCAAAACCTTTATAGACACGCATTTCATAAATATGGGTCATGTCAATTATAACTCTCAAATTGTTTGATTGTTTCTTAGCATAAATTAACAAAGTAATTATTGTGGAGTATAATGCATAATTATAGAAACAAACTCTAAATTTATACATGGTATAAAATCTAAGTATATATATTATTTTGTCAGGGATGGATTCTAGCGCAGTATTTAACATTGTGAACATGGATGTGGAGATTAAAATACTGGATACACCTATCAGCTTAAATAGTACATTCAAAATTATAAAATACCATATTTATCTATCAATATAATCATTATGTTTATATGTTTATAATCATTATGGAAATGAGATAGACATAATGGGATCGACATAATGATTTGATTATACTAGATAGATGACATTGTATGTTCATAATACTCTTGTATATTTTTGAATGATGATAATGATTAAAATAATAGATAGCTTAAACTCATATATTAGGTATTTTATAATTAATCCCGGTATCTTGAGTTTAAGATATGTATAGTTACAATGTCTTAGCTCTGTAGTTACATAATTTGGTATATTTGTATAGCATATTTTGAGATAATAAATACTTGACAAGCACAAAGCCTAGGAAGAATGGTGCAGATGAACAAAATTGAGTTAAGATTAGTTGTTTAAATATATTCTTTAAAATATATCGATATATGTATATTTCCACAAAAATATCTATCAAATATATTCTTTAATAGGTATATCAAATTTGTGGATATTGATTTGTGGATATACCATGATATTATTTTTTTATCAAAGATATTCAGTGATCTATATATTTTTGTGATCTATTTATGCATGGATCAAACTAAGAAAAAATATTTTATGAGGAGATTGAAATCTCATAAAGTCCTTAATAAAATTATAAGTGACTATTAACATTTACATACAGTATTTATATATTATTGAAAACTTGTGTGTAGTGCATATTATGAGTATATTAATATGTACAATTGTATATACATATATAACTTATATTAGTACATTGGGAGGTGTGCTTACATTTATAGTTAATTATTTGTTAAAATTTAAGTCAAAGATCCTTAAAGGATTGGACACTATACATACAACCTCTTAAAAATATAACAAGATCCTTAAACTAAAGATTATGTTGTCGTGAGCATTATGAATTTCTTTATTATGACTAGTTACTGAAATTAAGTAGTGTGTACATAAAAATGCTATACTATGATTGTTTGTCATAGAATGTACTATATTTAAATCTACTTACGAAAATTAAAAATGTGTAAATTATACCCAGTTGGTATAAATTGTACTTGTTATGCTTATTATTATTTATATGATAGATAATATTATGGAGATTCATCATACATTTGACAGATTAAATGTATGCATTTTGATTATTCATATGTTTAGCATATTTTATGACTGCTAGTAAGAATTAATCTGTATGAATATGTTGGTTATGTTTATATCAATCAAATTTCATATTGATAGTACTGAGTAAGTAGTGAGATGGAGTTCACTAGCTTACTAGCATCATCAATATCAGATGAATGTGATTTGATCAAGTGGTGTGTATGAAATTGATTGATCCTAGAGATCAATAACTATTAAAAATTTTGACCAAAATAATGTTATTTAGATATTATCATTTCATATGTATGATTTACATGTTTGTGTAATATCATGTTAGAATGTATTTCTTTATGATATATTGCATGTCCTTAGAAATCATATAGCACACAGGGACTAGCTTGTCTCTCTGGATTCTTGGACCATCACTATCTACTCATCCATAAAGAGAGAGTCATTACCTGATAGGGGATTGTGTAGGGGATCAATGGTCCATGGTTGGTATGGAAAAGTGCTCGAATGATGCTCTCCCTCCTCATAATAATAATTATTCGAGATGACACTTGAGATTTTCATAGATATTGAAGTTCAGGGAACTTATGCTCTGTGGAACCTTGTATCTTATATCTTATACATTGTATTGTATTTATTATTATTGAAACATTATTCCTAATGAGATGTAATTATTTACTCATTGTACATTGACAATAGTGATTGTATGTTTGTATCAGTTGTGCCTGAACATCTGTAATTATTTTTTTATATTTAGTTATGTTTTATTTTATCTGATTATAGTGATTAGTGATGGATAGATATCACATGCATATTTACAGTTGTCATACTTAAAGTGTTTTATCTAGATCACTAATTAGATTCTCTTGTTGTAATTTAATGAAAGAATGTGTTGCTTGAATTAAAAAAAATTATTATTCTAAGTAGACCTCAGTGGGGATGTTACATTAACTCTCAAGTTTTTAGTTCTATAGTTACATTATGTATAATCTTCATTACTATAAATGACATTTTATATTCGCTTAATATTCTTGTAAAAATTTAAATGATTTTTCCAATTGCTAGATTTTGATTGCAATTTTTATGTAAGATTTATTATTCATTAACATAACATTAAAATCAATCAAATAATTCTCCAATAATTTCTTTAAAAAACAATTATATTGTTTAATATCAATAGTTTAATTACATCCTTAATTTTTTTTTCAATTACACAACATTATATCTTTAAAACTACACACCATTATATATAATCTTGGTTTCATTTTTTTTAACTATATTATTTATTATCATAATATCAAAATCAATTAATTTGTTCTCCACTAATTTCTTCCTATTGGTTAATATCGAAGGTTTGGTTACACAGGTAGCTTTTTTTAACTCTAAATTACAATATAAAAGAGTTAAAGTTTGAAATGCCATTTTCTTAATTAATATACAAATGAACTTATTGATCCACTACAAGTGACTAAATTTTCAAAATATAACTCATCAAATTATTTTGATTTTTCCTCATATGATTAAATGGAAGAAACCTCCCCAAATAATCTTTGAAATTGATTTTTTATAGAATGATAAAAGGAACCGAAGATTAACAAATAGAGATAGGGTGTTGAGACATAGGGAAGTGAAATCACTTTGGTTGTATGTTCCTCATATTTGTTTAGATAAAATTTATATAACATAAGAATTAGCCCTACTAAATAGAACATTAAATACTCGAGTTACATGGATTTAAAATATTATAAATTGACCCCAAATTCCTTATTGATGCTCTAACCAAATATAAGTTTGATACTTGTGACTAATGAATGATTATGGAGGAGGTTCAAATAATTTTTTACTATCATGGGTGATATAATAAATTTCAACATATCAAGCACAAAGGGAATCAAGTGGTAATTTTAAGGATGAATTGGGTGTATCATTATCAATCAAAGGAAAATCCACTTGATGTTACTTATCACTTCCCATAAGATATTTTTAACCTTTATCATCACAAATTGTTAAAGGTAGAGGTAGAGGTAGAGGTAGAGGGGATAAATCTTAACTTTATCATCACAAATTCTTAAAGCTAAAGGTATAGGTAGAAGGGATAAATTTTGAATTTTTGAAAACCATGTTTATTTTTACCGCCTTCTTCTTAGATTATAATAAATTGATATTGAGTGAAACTACCCTACCTTACCCATTTTAATTTTCCACCCAATTAGGTATTGAACTTCATTCAGTTTTTGAATTCAAGAGATAAGAATAATATTACACAATAAAACAAAGGTAGTATTTAATGATTCTTAACACTCATTTTACATTAATTTAGATTAAGGTGGACTACTCAATTTATTTAAGATTGAATTTTTATATGTAATTCAAATTAGTAGATATAGTATTCAAGCATACATTTAAAAGTAAAATATTGGTATTGATTTTTATAATTTGACAAATGGTATATGTTAAATATAGTTTGTAAAATAAAAAGATGAATACTTAAATTTTATCAATGACTATCTATGACTTACTCTAAAATCAAAAATCAAGATAGAATATGCATGTGGTTTATTCAATTATATAATTGATTCTCTATATGTGCTAGGTTATGTGTGCAATAAATTAAGATAGACGTGTAACTTATCCTATCTAATAGATCCAAATTCAAAGAAGGTAAATCAACTAAAACCCATTGGATACTTAGTTATATCGAGATTGACCAATTAAATCTATTAAACCTAACTATAGAATAAATTATCACACACCATCAATGGAGAGGTTCTAAATTTTTTAAATAATAAATATAATACAATAACCCTAACTAGATATGT
Source organism: Torreya grandis (assembly GCA_037957365.1). Lineage (NCBI taxonomy): Eukaryota > Viridiplantae > Streptophyta > Pinopsida > Cupressales > Taxaceae > Torreya > Torreya grandis. The sequence continues at coordinate 3,442,315 of JARHVA010000684.1, read as the reverse complement.
AAAAAAAGAGTTAATCTAATCTAGTTTTACTAAAGTTTCTAACACAAATAAAGGAGGTGATTAAACTAAAAGAGGTAAGGAATCATGGTAAAAAATGGAGTCATGGATTACCTAAAATGATAAATGACAAGTTTGAAAATCCTTATAGCCACATTAAGCAGGGTTTTTTTAGCGATGAATATTCATTAATTTATAAATATTTTGTTTTTAGGATTTTGGTTTTGGTGATTTTTTAGGGTCGGTAGATGGAATTAGATTGAAAAAAATTTAGGGATATGTTTTTTTGGGGGGTCGGCTCACCAACCCTTTACAATGATATATAAGATTACCCTTACATTCACTAGATATATATAGTAGATCCCCTAAGTGTTTGACCTATACCAACTAAGGGAACAAGCAGAACCATAAATAGAGAAGCATAGAACTGAACAACATCAATAAATGAATAAAATGAATGACAGTACCAAACAACAAACCAAACTGCTCTACCAAATGGTAGAGTCAAATGCCTAAGATGAATGATATATATGAATAACATAGCCTAATGACATGATCAAATGACACGCCCCAATGACCCAGTCAAATGATCCAACTGAACAACTCAACCAAATGACAGAGCTAAACAACAAAGTCGAACGACCTAGCTAAATGAAAGATCCAAATGATAGAATTGAATGATAGGGATAAATGATAACACCAAATGACAGCATCAAATGACCCAATCAAATGATAGAGCTGAATGATAGCATTTAATGACAACACCAAATGAAACAACTGAATGATAGAGCCAAGTGACCCAACTAAATGACTTAACCAGATGTCCAAGCCAAATGGCATAGCTGAACGGTAGCATCGTACAACAGAGACAAGCGGTAGATCCAAGCTTCAACAAAACCCTTTTATCAAATAATAATATTGAATGGGAGTGTCAAATGGCATAATTTAAAAAAAAGGCCATCATGGCATCTGGTGGAAACGATAAAAGAATAAGCCAATCATTAGGAAAATCATCTATATTATCTTATTTTAAATACCCAACGAAAAATCCACACAATCACAATTCACTCAAAATCTCAATATTTATTATTTTTTTAGTTTGTCATAAATTTAACTTTAACTGTTCAATAATATTAAAATAATCTTACATGCAAAAATCTTCACTGTTATCTCACAAGATAGAATCAACCAGAATAACATATCACCCTCTAAATATTTTTTTGATGATAACATGCCACCACTCAAAGACACTCGTCTGGTTTTTGATGAAAATGATAATGACATTGAAGTGGTAAAAGAGATTGGACCGTCTCACCAAACATAAAGTTCAGCTTGAACCTCCACTCATAAATCTTTCGAAAGAAAAGTAGATGGATAATTACAAGGTCCTTTAAGGTGGATTGGGCGACAAAAAATTTCTTCATAGAACCTATAGAGCCTGAAAATGCTAATGATACTCTAAAATAATATAGATGTATAATATGTAGCTAAAAACTAATAAAAAAACACAAAATACAATTGAAATTAGACACGATTGAGAATCATTATGGAAAAGTATATGAGACAATGAAGCACCTAGATGGAGTGATAATAATAACACACAAGTGGAAAACTACAGAAGAATGCATGCATGTAAGGTATGCACAGGAGCATGAAATTGATAAGAAATGTCGAAAACATCTTGTGGAGAAAGGGAGAATAATTGAAGCAAATTTTAGAAAAGTCAAGAAGTCCCATCTAAAGGTGAAATACATACAGTTCTCTAATATATACTATATTCTAAAAAAAGGTAGACCTATTTCTATTTTTTTAGATTATAAGATTTTGTTTCAACATAATAGATTTCTAAATATTCCATAATCACATTGGTCAGATAGCAGTGCTTGGAAAATAGAGAAATATTTAGCAATGGTTGACATTGAAGATTTGAAATAAGGTGTTCAAAAATCACTATTTATCTCACTGTCCATCGATGAGGTCACAATAATTGACAACACAACTTAGGTATGCATTCATGTGTATACTTTTAAGAACTATTCAAGGCAATCTCATGTACTAGCAGTTTATAAAATGGTAGAAAATTACAATCCATAAAATCTTCACAGATTGGTTGTATTGAATTTGAAATATAAAGATGGAATGGATGATTATGCAATAAGTATGAAGTTGGTGTGTGTCCAAATTGATGGTGCATCAATTATGCAGGGGCACAAAAATATTTTGTGTGTTTGATTACAAACAACAATTGTCCCATCTATGATTCCAATTCACTGCATGGCTCATAGAATTAATCTTGTATAAAAAATGGTTAGAAAATTTGGTAATGTGGCCAAAGTGGAAGAGCTCATTCATGACCTACATGCTTATATGTCAAGCAGTCCAAAAATTTCAATGGGAGTGACTGATGGTAATAAATTTTTAAAAGATGCTGATACAAGTTAGATTTCTATGTATAATTATGCTTGCCAAGTTTTTGAAGAATATTCATCATTAGTAATTTTCATGTATAAATATCATAGAGAAATTGACAAGGCAAAAGATTTGTTGTACTGTTTAACAGATTTGGAAACATTGTTGACTCTATGTGGAATTCTTCCAATGTTGAAGGAAATAAATTGTTTAATAAAACATGTTCGAGAGAGGTCCATATATATTGTGGACTTCATACGACTGAAAAAATGAATATGTCAATCTCTTAACATTCTATACACTTTGAATGAAATGTTTCAAAGCCTTATTATTAGTAGTTGTAAATGTTTGACCGATTTACAAAACCTTGACAGTTATTTGAAGTTGAATATCAATGATCATGTTTGTGTCGTTAATGGAAAGGAGATTCCAATGCACACTTTCTACAAAAGCCCTGATCTTGTGAGAGTTGAATCCGAAGAAATGCCCATTACACATATTTTATATGACACTTCTCTATCTAAGACCCAGATGAAAATAAGTAGAGTTTCCTAAAACTTAGCTATGGAGATCAGAGATCATTTTCAAAGGGATGATTTTTTGGAGGGGATGGAAGTTGTCAATCCCATTTTTTAAAACAATAATAACAGTCAAAAAATAGTTAGCAGTTCATTTTAGAAATACATGCGCTATCTTGTAATGCATTTTTGTAGATCTATAGAGGTGAATGGAGTAGAAATTAAGGGTATTTTGAGAAAGGATTTAATAACATCCTAGTCAACTTATTTTGGTATGACAATGTTTGAACAATATCATCTTCTACATGAACCAATAGAGAATGGGGCAATTACAAGACTGTGAAAAAAACTTTATCCTAGTAGTATACTACAGAAAAGTATAAATGAATATTTATTATTATATAAGCTCTATCAAACAATGATTCTGAGCTCAATGGAAGATGACAGAGTATTCAGTACATTATCATTCATAAATTTGAAACTTTGAAACAAATTAGATAGAAATTTAAAAACCTGTTTGAGATTATATGTTTCCCATTATGCAGTGGATATGTTTCCATATGAAAGAGCTATGGTAACATGGATTTATCTAACTAAAAGAAGAGGTGTCAGTAATACAGTGACAAATAAAGAGGATGTAAATATTGACATTGAATATGGCACTAACACGATGGATGCAAATGTCACTGCCGATGATCAGGTTTTTGGAGAATTATTTCAACTACCAAAATTTTAGAAATAGAGTTTCTGAATTTCAATTTCACATGTTTATCAAAAGATGCAATAATTATTATACATTTTTTGAAATTTATTTACTTGTTTTTTGCTAAGTGTTGAATTTAAAAGATTAATATATTGTCATTGTGTTAGGGGGAACACTATAGGTTAATATGGTTCTTTATGTCTTTAATACATATTTTTTATAGATATATTTTTTTCTTACATCAGAATAAGTTTTTTGATAGGGAAAATGAGCCCATATTTTTACACCCAGTGCATAGTGTGTTTAGACAATGATGCACTATGATCTTATCTATCTTCTTTGACTTTGTCACAATACATAGTGGATCTTTATATTTTGTCATACTTGTTGTATAATCTATTATTTAACTTCCTATATAATTTCAATACCTTACATTTCACATTATAGTTAATTTGGTGAACCTACATTTTAATTAGAACACTACTTGTTCCTTTTTCATTTTGGTTTAGGATTTCAATTTAATTCTATAAATTATTGGAATTGAATGAACATAATCCTAAACCTTGGATATTTTATGTAACAATGAAATCACATTCGTGAGATGTATGTATGTTTATATGTATGTATGTATGTATGTATGTATGTATGTGCTTATATATATACTATATACTACTATATATAAGAGTATATACTTCATATATACTCGTATATACTACTATATATACCATACATAGGTACTAGACAGGGCATATATAATACCTCCTTATAGGGTAGTGTAGGCTATCTATTCCTACCTATATTTAAAAAGTTGTGCAAATATTTAGAGTCCTTAAAATTTATTATTTTTAGAATAAAGTGATCAAATAAAATATAGCTTTATCTATACACATCCTCATAACATTAAACAATCCATTAGCCTATTCTATAGTTCATGATCATAATCAATTATGCATATTTTCAACTTTGATGAATCCTCATTATAACTGACTATCAAAGTATTATCTTCAACACAAACATCTACCAAACATGAATGTGATTTTATACTGGCCTCAAATGCATCTCAAACCATGATTTACTCAAGAAACAATCTAAATATAAAAAAATAAGAGATCTTTCATATAAAAACAACTCATTTTTTTACAGTAACATGCACTAACTATTATACATTTTATGAAATGCATTTTTGTGTTTCTTGCTAATTGATGATTGCACAAGATTAATATATTATCATTATGTTAGGTGGAACACTTTATAAAGGATTATGTTGACATTAATCCATTTATATTGATATGTGAGTTTCACAAGTGCATCAAAAATATCAAAAAGGGGCCTAACACCATTCAAGTTTACAACATCATAAAATTGAAATTGTAATTAAAACTCAATCAATTGATCACAACATCTACAAACTTGAAATTATCATTCATAATTTATATTTTAAAATAAAACAATGTTTTCAAGTATATAAAAGTTTAAAACAAAATCTCAATTACTTAGCTATTTTTTCAACCACTTTTACCCTTCTTTTGCAACTACTTTCTCAATCCCAACATCATTTATGCCACTGTTGTCCTTCAATATCCCTATCTTTTCAAGATCCATAACTACAACATTAAGATGTTCAAGATTTTCCATATCCTCTTTTCCAACATCTCCTATAGAAAGTAGACTTGGATCGGCAACTATCTTCTACTTAAATAAGGCATCGAGATCTCGTCCTTGCTCTTTAATGATTTTTCATAGTGCATTATTCTATTTATTCAACAGAACAAACTTCTCCTTGAATTGAGCGATAGACTGTAAACTTTTTTGTGAATTTTTTAGATGGACATTTAGGACCTTGGCTTCTTTCTTCAAGTTCTCATATTTTTCCTGCATTTTAAAATGTAATGTAATTAGATGTGAACAAAATTAAGAATGACATGAAAATTGATTAAATTGAATATACATTACCAAAAAAAAATTTCTTTTCTACATTCGTAATCACAACAAAGTTGTATTTTTTCTATTCATTAAAATATGTTTGGGCTTCTGCATTCAAATTCTCCAACCTATTAAGCATGATCGTCAACACATTATCATTATAAGTATTAGCAATAGTAACTGATCCAGATTTAACTTTGGCAAACAAAGCATCTTGAGTTGTTTCACCAATGTAAACAAATTTTTTCACTTCGAGTGGTTATGATAATAGTCATTTATTTATTTTATTAGGTCCTTTGCTCTAATCTTCCACACATGCAATTTTTTTAGCTCATCAATTACTCCCTCCTAAAGACTAGCAGTAATACTATCTGCTACCAAATTATTTAATGAAAAATATATAAGGGCATCATTGATCTTTACAACATTCTTATTTGGGTGGGATTGTCTAGTGAAGTGCTTGAAGGTTCCTGTTGAGCAGTCATATGACAATGTGTTGCATCTCCTTGGATAAAATCATGTGGATTGAAAGCAGTGACACCATCGAACCCCAAATATTCATCGTCAAGATTAATTTCTAGAAAATAAGTCAATCCATGCACACTCAATAAACCTTCAATAGAGAAAGAGGGGAATTGGAAACCTGATATTTACAGTGTTATTGTTCATTACAGTGGTGTTAATAAAAGAGCCTTCCCCCTTCCATGAAATGCATTTAGGGCCGGAGGCAATGGCATAATCTTCCTCACAAATAGAGGATGGCCTGTAAAATGTAATTTATTTTAGAAAATAAATAAATTAAAAAAACAAAGTTATATGTAAAATTAAAATTAAAAATTTAATACTTATATTTGGAAATAGAATATCCTCTAATGTACGTGGTGTATTACAAGTGACAGCTATAGGGTTATTTTGAGTTGTTACATTATGCAAATGTTCAATCTACAAAACAATAATCAAAATCTAAAAAACAAAATATGCAATGTACAATACCTTTCACAAAGGGTTGAGAAGGGGCAGTAGATGTTATTGTTTGTTGTGGTGGTACTGGTGGTTGTTCTACCATCTCAATTACTCTTGAGTCAAATATAAGAATAAAAAAATAACTAAAACAATGCATTTGAGTTTTAAAAATTAAAATTTCATTTGAAATTTTTAAATATCAAACATGTATGTAGAGAGGACACCGAAGAAACTCATGGATGTTTCACAAGTCGATAATATTGCATGGATGATTCTACAGACTTTGAATCTATAGAATCTTCAGCCGTAGTTGCAGTTGCACGCTATCTTTTTGGAGTAGATTGTTTTTTTTAGGCACACATTCTTGCCTATCAGTTGTAACACACAAAGATCAAATAGTTATTAATATTTACCTTGGTAACCATTTAACAAATAGATAAACATTAAACCCTAAAACCTATATCAACAAATGAATAAATTAATTAACCTCCTGTTCATCCATAGACAATGAGTTTGTCATCATTTTTGGATCTAGCACAATTGGACCCTATGTTTTTTATAGGTCAAAGAAGGCCTTGTGGTACAATGCCAAAATAAAATTAGAACAAGATATAGTGGAACTAGGATTACTAGCAACATAAATCAATTCAAGCCTTATTCTAGAGGAAATGAAAAAGCACCAGTCATATTTAAATTTGAAAATACTACAAACAATGTAAAACAATGCCCAATATGGAATATATGCGGCTCTTCCTTGCAATACTATTCTAAATTTAAAAAATTGATCCATTTCTTTCAAAAAAAGGTGACTAACATCTTTGATGCAAATGCCCCTCTTTCGACTATCTAAAATGAAAGACAAAAAGAAGATTATAGTCTTTAGATCACAAAAGATGAAAATTGAATTTTGAATATACAAACAAATTTATAAGTACATACTGATTTTTATGATGTGTAAATCAAAAAAAATTGCCAAATAATTTCTATCTTCATTTGATAGTTGTGATTTAGAACTTATAGGAGTTACATTGTGAAAAGGAAGACCTGTGAGATTGTGAATATATTGTGATGAAGTAACAAAAAAAATCATTTTACAATCAACTTATAGGGTGAAGATATTCTCATTTGAGTCATATGAGTACATGAGCATTTTTAAAAGGTAGTGTCAAGGTTGTATTGTATCATGTAGAGGAGGTCACTGAAGTTGTATTACTGAACCCAATCATTGTATGCATCTGGTTGTTGTATGAGCTTAAAGATGTGTAGGCATAGTAGGTTTTTGAAAAAAAAATCTTTCCATGGTTGAAAAATATTTTTTTATCTTGGGGATGAGAAATGAGTTCTATAAAATATAATAAATGAGGGCAGAAACGAGTATTTATAGAGCATAAGAGGTGATCAGGAAACCAGATAGTAGACTGGATGCATAGGTCACCCACTAGCATGTCAAATAGTCAAACCATCTAGCTTCGTCATCTAGTGGAACCATTTAAATAAGGTGCATGACTCAATTGTCTGACGCATCTATTTGGCTCAACTACTTGGATCAATTATTCAACTCAGCCATTTGGTCTAGTCATTCAATCCATTTATTTAGCTTGACTGTTCAGATCAGATGTTTAGTTCAACCATGTGATTCAACTGTTTGACTTACCCTTTTAGTGTGGTCATTTGTTTTAATAGTTCATCTCATCTACTTAGCTCAACCATTCAATTCAGCCATTCACCATCACCCTTGAGAGATTCACCATGCCTACAAATCAATTTTTTCTAGATTCACCAAATATTTCTAATAGGTTTTCCTATAGGGCGACTTAAAATGAACCTTGACACTAAGTAATGTGTAGAGAACATTCAAACAAGGAGTTATAAATTCAAACTATTAATTATGTAATAATTATCTATCAAATAAAGGATTTAAGTTTAGAAATACTTACCTTGAACAAAACTTGTCAAGCCTCAATCTCCCCCTTAGCCAATGGAGCTTTGCAAGATATTTTTATGGTTTTAAGGATCACAATGCTTGAAATCAACACTACACTAAAATACTTCTCCTAGCTGCATTCAAGACTCCACAAGACAAGTTATTTCCCTGTAAGGTAAGATCTAAGCAATGGTTTTTGCAAATGTAGAATAAAGCAAAATTAGAAGCAATAATAATGAAAAATAAATGTTCCTCTTCCTTATTGGATTGAAATGAAACTTGTATTTATAATGATGGATGGTCTTAAATCCTTCCTAAATTTACATCAACAATATCGACATAGTTTACAAGTAATAATTTACCTTCGAACTAGGTCAGCTTGAACCAACCTAGTTACGAAACATGCACTATGAATTTTGTACTACGTCATCATGAGCCAACTTGGTTTGAATTTTGGCAAGATGTAAAATATACTACATTGACTTAGGATGATATAGTAAAAAAATATAGGTCTTTATTTAGTTAGAGAATATTATGAGGAATATTGCTTAGGGAATCAACTCTAAGGGGTAAATGTGGTGGATATAGGTATGATAGATAAACAACAATATTGAGAAGCACAAATGGTTTGTCCCCCCTTTCTTAGTGTACCCTTTAAGGCGTGCACTCAAAGAGATTAATACTCAACAAGTTATTGTAAGAGAGAAAGTGTTATTAACTGATAAAGTTTAAAAATATTGTGTGTATGCATATGCCCCACTTAAAGCTCATCATGTGTCACAAAAATGTAACATGGGATGATGTTTCAAGAAATAACATAATAACACACTAATTAAGATAATAAATAATAGTATAAAGTGCAAAATAACTAAAAATAAATAATTGAAATAACTAAAATTACTATATACATACATTTACTTACCTTTATCACTAAATGGTCGCATATTATATTTATAGTCTTGATCATGAAGGGTGTAGTAACTACTTTGGACAAACCCTAGGGATACCAGGATAGAGAGCAAAACAAGTAATCACAAGAAGATCAAAGTAAAAGTAAAACTTTCATGACAATTTTAAGTACATATAAAGTTTGATAAGTTGGGATGATAAAGGCTAGGTTAGAACTAAAAATTCTAAGATAAATGATAGAAAAAGAGGAAAATTGGTTAACCAAAAAAAATTGAGATTACTAATGATCAAACAACCTAGACAGGTATCCAAAGTAAAAAAAGTAACAACCCAGAGCAAACCAAGGAATCATGAAATATAATAATGTAGTCAACATAAATGGAAGAGAAGTAACAATCCATACTCAAAAAAAGATGGAAAATCATAAAAGTAAACAACATCGATGAAAAAGAAATGACAATCCATTCTTAATCAACAATGGAAAAATAGAAGGTAATTAAATAAACGGGAGGAAATGGCCCACAAAAAGGTGAAAAATGAAACTCAAGGTCTCAAATATAACTAATAGAGATCAGAGAAGGATAAGGAAATGATTGAGAAAGCATATCATAATAACTCAAATATACAATTTATATTCTAATGATGGATAAACTAAAACTACTATATACTAATCATGTCAAAAATAGATGGAGAACGGGAAGTAACAAAATTTGAAAAAATATTTAGAATCAAACTTGTCTGTTAAGGGGGAAATGAAATGGTTGCATGGGAAAAGAGGGTGGTACCAAGGTGACAACTTATTATTTATTGATGACAAGACACTCACATCAAGGTGAAGAAACTAAGAGACTTTTGACATCACTGACCTTTATAAAGATTGACGGAACCACATAAATTTGAGATAACTAATGAAGTATAAGTATCATCCCATGAAGGATGATATGCATGAAAATTAAAATGGACCTACCTTCCCATAATGTGTTCCCTGAGGAAAGGTATTTGCATGAAAAAATAGGTGGCACTACGAATGTATATGATAAGGATACCTCATGTCTCAGTCTACTATCCTACCATACCCCAATGGACCTCGGATCTTTTATTATGTCAGCGATGGATTTTGAGCTTCGTCTAGAATAGGAGATGTGTTGAATAAAAATCACATCTTTTGGTGTGATATGAATTTTATAATTTGTCTTTGGATCATTTCCTTTTGATAGATGATATGGATTTTAAATCTTTCAATTTTTGTGATTCCTCCTCCATACAGATTTTAAAAAATAAGCATGGGTGCTAAAAATGACTATCCCCAGAGAATTTACACTTGGTGGTTAGAGAAGAGAACCTAAAGACCATGGTGTCTAAAATTCATAGACTTGCACATTAGAGGAAAGTGCAATATTGAATCTGATCTTAGTGTGCCCAAATTGATGTGGATTAAGAGGAATTACGAACATGAGAAAAAAATGATTGGGATGCATCAAATCATAAAAAATGTTTTAATGAAGATGGTACAGTGACAGGCAGGCATAAATCAACATCATGAGAAATGGTATACATAAATGAAGACATGAAAATAGACTGTTAAATTTTTTTCATAAAATAATATGAGTCACTCTAACTATATGAAAACATAATTCTTGACCATTGCCTTACCTTGTAGATAAGGTACATAGCTATGATTGAGGACAAAACAATTTACAAAGTGAATTTATGAGCATTTATCAGGAAGGTCTGGTCCTATTCAAGGTCTTACAATGCAACTCAAAAATTGAAAAACTAAGAGCTGTGAATTATTCCAAAAAAAGATGCAAAAGAAAAATAATGGAATCAAGTACTTAGACAAGACTAAAAAAATTAAAACGTGTTTAAATCAGACAAAAATATCAAAGGATACAAACTAAAAATTGAAGCTAATGTAGAAAGAGCTAAACTCAGGGGGTGTAACAAAAAAAGATGTTGATGTGATGTTGCACAATATAAAGTTTGAGTAAGATCTACAATAAATGTTAGCTCTCGAGTATATGTAATACTAAATACTAACATGTAATTGAAGCATACTATAAATACATTAATAGTATGTAATTAATCAAAATATTTCTTTAAAAACTAAGCATTGGTTGGTTATTTGAATATGTTTCCTTCATTAATTTGTATCTACAAGTACTAAGTCCAAGAATGTCTTTGACTAGGTAAACACCCCACCATTTTTGGGTGTACTTGTCTTCTTTATCGTGGGGTGTAATATAACTTGAGCATTAACTATCCAACCTTAAAATTACAGATTTTAACCTTTTGTCATGTTATTTAGTAATGAAAGCTTTGTATTGGTGGTTATGTTGTAATGCACCCATATGTTACTTAACAAGGAAGTCTAAGGCATGAAGATGGGCTTTTGAAGCTCTTCATAGGGAATGACTCCATAAAAATAAATGTACAATGAAAGTGACTCAATTTTTAGTGGTAAGATGGATTTAGAACCATAAACTAATGAGAAAGGATTTTCCCTAGTGGTAATATGAATGCTAGTATAGTAAGTCTAAAGTGCAAGATAGATCTTGAGGTGCCAGTCAGAGTAAGAATCTCTAATAGTCATTTGCAAAATTTATTAAGGATTTTATTAGTGGTTTTAGATTGACCTTTACACTAAGGGTGATATGGTGTGTAAAAATTATGTGTAATTTTTAATTTTGCACATAGTTGTTTCATGTCATAATTTTTGAAGTTCCCACCATTATCGGAAATGATCATGTGAGAAATTCTGAAATGACATATTATTTGATTAAAAATGAATTTTATAATAATTATTTTAGTAACATTTACAAGAGGCATAGATTCAACATACTTAGTAAAATATTTTATGGCATTAATAATGAAGGCATGATGATCCTATGATATAGGTAATTTGTCAATGAGATCTAATCCCCACATAGAAAATTGCCAATGAGACTCCAAGGTTTGAAGTTCAGCCAGAGGAGAATGAATGAGATCACTATGAATTTGGTAAAGATTACACTTTTTAGTAAATATAATGTCATATTTTTCCAAATAAGACCATAAATATCTCATATGTAAGCATTTATAGGTTGTATTGTGCCCATTACAATGATTATCATAAATGCCCCCATGTGTTTATTCAACAAGAGCAAGAACATCTTCTTGAGTAACATGTCAGTGTAAGGTACCTTTATAATTGTAATAATAAATGATGTCATGTCAAAATATGTATTTTGCATGCTTGTTTGTGAATTCTAATCTTTTCACATGAATCAACCTCTAGAGGATAAGTATTATGCTCATTGAATTATATGATGTGTTTATACCAAGAGATTTGGTAAGTAGTGATAGCCTCAATGTGGTAAATAAGGGAATAATTCATGGATTATAAATTGGATGATGATTCCCTCATGTGAATGAGAAAGTGTGAATCATAAAGGGCTTGATAAGGGTGAAAAAAGAGGCCAATGAAGCAAAAGAATCAGCGATCGTGTTTTATTTTCATGGAATTACTTCAATAGTAAATGATGTAATTTTTTTGGCAAGAGTGGTATCCATTTGATGATATGTGATAATAATTTCATTTTTGCATTAATATTCATTATTGACTTGATGGCATATGAGTTGTGAATCTCCTAGGGCATGTGAATAAGGAATGTCTAAATCAATGGTCATTTGCATTTCTAAGATGAGAGCTTCATATTCAATTATGTTATTAGTGACTTCAAATTTTAATAAAAAATGAGAAATATGATTTTACCTTGGGATTTGGCTAAGACACAGCCTGCCCCAACTCCCTGAAGAGATTTGGCACCATTAAAATGAAGCATCCAAGTTTCTTCATGCAAATCAATTGTAACTTCAAGTAATTATTTGATGACAAATTTGGATTGGTGTTTGAAAGTATCTTATTCTTCTATGGATTGTGCCTCAAGATCATTGGTAATATTATGAAAATAATCTTTAAGTGAAATAGCTTGATTGATACATTCAATATAAAATATCTCTTCATTAGGAAGAATATCATAAAGGTTATTAGTAGTTGGTGTGGGTGTAGTAGCAAGTTGATTGGTAATCACTGGTGCCTTAACTAATTTTTATGTGATAATTCTTAAGTCAAATTCCATTAAGAGAAACATTCATTTGTCAATTCTATCTTTAGGTAAGAAAGCTTTTCAGAATAAATGGTGAAGTGGATCAAAATGTACATTGACATAATTAGTTTGATAAAACATATAATGTTGAAGCTTTTCAGTGAAATATATAGTTAGGCAATCACGTTCAAATTGTATGCAACGTGTTTCATAATCTATTAAATCCTAACTAATGCAATATATGACTTATTCTTGATATATTTCTTTTTATTGAGTGAGCATTGTCCCAACTGATATGGGGGTAGATGAAGTATACAAGATGAGGGGCAATCATTAGAAGGTAGTCTAAGGTATGAGGATGAAGTAATGATTCCTTCATTTTATCAAAAAAATTGGCATACATCAATCCATTCAAGATCAATACCCTTCTTAAGGAGTGAATTTATTGAATAAATATAGTAATCCATTTTAAGAATAAATCATCGGATTACCCTAAGTTTACCAAGATATGTTCCTATATCTGGAATGGAACAAAGAATACACATGTTGACTATAGCTTTGATTTTATCAAGATCGACATCTATCCCTCTGATGGAGACCAAAAATCCTAAGAGTTTATCATAAGTAACACTGCAAACACATTTTTAGGGATTAGGTCTAACTTTGTATTTGATGAGTCAATCGAAGATGATAGAAAAGTCATGAAGATGGTTTGCATAATGATTTGATTTGGAAATAAAATCATCTACATAATTTTTAACTATTTTATGAATGAGGTTGAGAAAAATATGAGTCATTTCACATTGATAAGTAGATCCAACATTTTTAAGGATGAAGGGCATTTTGACGTAATAATAATTTCCCCATTTAGTGGTGAAGGTAGTTGTGTGTTTATCTTTGAGAGCAATAATAATTTAGCTATAGCCCAAAAAACCACCCATGATATATAACATTTCATATTCGGTCATAAAATCAACAATGGCATCCATGGATGGTAAAGGAAAGTTGTCTTTGGTGCATGCTAAGTTAAGGTTACCAAAGTCTATATATATGTGAATGACCATAGTGACTTTTTTGTGAATAGGAACAATGTTAGAAACCCATTCCAAGTAATATATAAGTTTGATAAACTTGGCATCTAAAAGATTAATAATTTATTTGTGACATAAGGTAGATATTTTAGGAGGAAATTTACATTGCTTTTAATAAACGAGTTTTGCATGTCTTCATATGACCAAGTAAAAGTTTCATGGTAAATTTTCACATTATTTAAGATGAAGCTCTTTAGAGACAAGAATAGGTTTTGGAGTGCTCATGGTACCTTAATTAATTTCAATAATTTATTCTATAAACATGTCATTTCTATATTGGAAGTGATATGGATGTAAAGAAAGCTTGTATATAGGATGCATTTTTGGATCAATACTAGTAACAAAATTATTGAGACAAGCAACCCTTTTGTGAAAATGGCCAAGCTTGTGATGTTGACATGAAAGTTGGGATTTGTGAGCATATAGTAATTTTAATATAGATTCATCACTAAGAAGTGTTGGTAGAGGTACATAGTATTTGACATCTATTTCCAGATCTAAAATTTGATTACCTTGGATGTCAAACTCATAATGTTTTATCTGATAGCAGTAGTTTTAGCACCTAAGGTGATGTCAGGGGATTGAGTAGAAGATATATATTTTGTTTTTACTATATTGGGTTGACTATTACAATTGGATATAAGGTTTTTAGGCACAACTTCCATAAGTTTAAAAATAACCAGAATAAGGTTGATGATATGAAAGTGATTGATAGAGGTTACTTTAATTGATGAATCAGAAATAATCATTTAGGGATTGGGCATGGTTGATGCAATCGAAATGGATGATTAAACTATGTAAGGTCAGTCAACATAATCGACAAGATGAAAAACAATGTGTATATTTGAGAAGGTGGTTTGAATGATACCAATTTGATCGATGTCATAGGTTTAGATATTTATTTAACAACCCATGGACTGTCCTTTAAGGGTGAATTAATAGGAGGTACATAACATTCAGGTTTGGATTTAATATCAGATGATATGTAAATAACATGAACATCACAGTTAAAGGCATGTATTTTAACTAAGATATTTTTATAATGCATTACATCCAAGTCTTGTGATTGGGCTTGGGTCATAATGTAGGCATCATCATAAGATGGATAAATAATACATGTATCAATTTTATTAGGGATATCAATAGTGGAAATGCCTATGATTCTTATGTTACTGAAGGTATGAGGAGATGTGGCTAAAGGTTCTATAAAAATTTTGGCAACTCCATATTCCTTACAAGTGAAATCATCTTCTGTGTAAGAGGTTTCATATGCATTGTATGGGGAGGACTATCGGAAATATAATTAATTAAAGGAATGGTGTGATCTCATGGAAGCATAAAAGGAGGAAGTCATTCCATTATATAGAAAGGTAATCAAGTGGTATTAAAAAAATTTTACAATTAATTGGGTTCATCATCGTCAAAGTATACAAGACTGACATGTAAAAAATAATGAATGTTGATAAATTCATCTAGAGGAAGACTATTAATATGAGTAATCATAGGAATGCGGTATTGAAATTTAGGATTTATAAGTTGAATGCTCCAAGGGTTTATATTTTCCTCATGCTTGGATAAATTTGATATATTAGATATCGAAAGATGCAACAGCTCTCACATGATGAGTCCGTGGACATTTTGAAACTATGTTATATGATAAAGGAAGATCAAGGAACATAAGTTTGGTTTGAATTATTTTCATTCCAATTGTGAGGGGAATCCAAATATAGCCAAGTGGTTTTCTATTGGTTTTATCAAATCCATGACAAGTAAGATGATTTTGTTTAAGGTTTTATTTGGAGTATACAATATGTTGGATGAGCCAAAGAGAGGTAAATTTAATGTTTGAACCTTCATCTACCAAGACTTTTCTAATTAAGGTATTGTTGATTCTAATTTTGATAAAGAGTGGTGGATCATTAGATAAAATAATAATTTCATCATTAATCATATCTTCTTTAGAGAATTTTATGGTGGTTTTTGTGGAAGAAGACATTGTTTCAATAGCATGAACTTTTTGGGTGGGTGACCATCAAAATATAAACTAGATATCTCAGGATCATTAGATTATAGTTCTTTGATGTCTTGTAGTTGTTGCATAAGTAATTTACAATGATAGGGAGATGTTTTAACTCATTCTATGAGTGAAATTTTGCAAGGAATAAAATTAAGTTCATCTATAAAATTATAATGAGGTTTAGAGTAGGAATTATCAAGAGGTTTACATTGATTATAAATAATGGTCTTTGTAGGAATGGAGGAACTAGGTTGAGCTTCAATGTGTGGGGATGGCTCATCACTTGTGATTGGTTATGAAGATGACAAAGGGATACTTATATTATCCTTAAATATTTTTTACTCAGTGGAAGGCTTCTTAGGTTTTGTGATAGGTTCTTTGTGAGCAAGCTGATGATAATAATTTACTTTAGTCGCATTCACATTCTGAGAATTAGTTTAATGTTGATCATAGTTAGCATCAATAACACAAAAAAATAATTTTGGATGTTGTGTATTGGGATCAGAAGGAATTTCTGATATTTTTGATTGGTATTTATGGAAAAAAATATTTTATGAGAAGCTTTAATATATTTAGTATGACAATTCCTGATCATAGCTTCATGATCAAAAGCATATCCTAACATGAATTAAACCACAAATTTTATAATGCACGTCATGCTTCTGAGAATGACCAATGTCAGCATAGAACCAACAAAATTTGTTAGGATCATACTATGAAGGAGCGTTGGTAGTATGGATGAAAGGTTTGGGTGGAGGTAATAACTTCCACATTTACAACACGATCAAGGGTGGGTGGTAGGGAATTTGAATATCTGATTGGTTTGATCTTATTTTGGTTTGAGGAAGCTTAGGGTTAGAATTGGTAATGGTCATTTTATAGGTTGAAAATTGGAAAAAATCCATTGATGATACTACGAGAAGCTTTGAATTGATTCATGATAAAATCCTGTCTTTTGTTTTAATTAAAGGCATATTTTAGGGTGTGGGGAGAGAAAATCTAAATGTTGTATTGAAGAGAATGTTTAAGAGAAGTGATAAAAAGTTTGAAAATTTTATTATCACTCATGTTATGATATGTTTTATGAGCTAATGATTTACATCATTTGATAAAGGCATGAGTAGATTCGTTAAGTAATTGCTTAGCATTGATGATATGGATAAGTTTATTTTCAAGGAGATCAATGTGTTGAAATTCTTTAACTAAAACATTAACTAAATCTTCTAGTTGTAGAATGGAATGTTGAGGAGTTGGTTATACCATTATAGAGTATCTCTTGTAAATGTTAAGAAGTTTATTAGTAGAAAAGGTATTGATTTTGACCCATTTCTTGTAAAGGTTACCAAAATATTTAAGGAAAATAGTTAGACATAGTCCCATCGTATGTAATAGTTGGAAAAATGTTTCCACTATCTATAAATACGATAAAGGGAACTAAAGGTTTTTTTTGAAGATGTTGAAGTATTTTACTATGCATAATATGTTGAGGAATGATGTTCATGTTGACATCTCATAGAGGAAGAACAAAGTTCTTATTATTTTGAGGCAATATGATGAGAGGTTGAATTTCCATTTGTAAGATATGATTTTGCATTTGGAGCATTTGGGAGCTATTAGTTATTTTTATAACATTCACTTTTTGAATCATTTGTGCAAGAATATGGATTGTATCAATACGTGGATTTTAATTATTAGGAGGGGATGGAGTCCCTATATTAGTAGGAGTATAATTCCTTGGAGTAGTCATAGGAGGATTCCTAATAGGGGGTTTTTCAAGTTGGTATAAATTACTCTAATGGTGAAGTAGGGAAGTTTGGATAAAGCATCATTCATATTAGGAGTATAAATGATGTTATCATCTAGGTTTTTGAAGTAATAAGAATCATTTAGGTCATCATTTTGAGTAATTTGAACCATGTTACAGTCGATAGATCTAGATGGTTATTGGGAATAATTGCACCATGAAGTGTGATCCTCATTGGTGGACAATGTAGGGAGGAAATAGCAACCCATGTAAAATCTAAATGAGTTAAGACTATCAACAAAGATTCTAATAGGTGATTTTATAATTTTGGAGTGGGTTGGAGAATTGGTATGGTATGTGAGTGTTTGCAAGAAATGAATGTTATCATCCAAATCAAGGAAGCATAAAATGTATTATATTGATCATGGTCTATGTAGTTATGAAGACATAAATATGAAGGACAAACTATATCGAGTTTGGTTGATGTATTCAAGTCTAAAAATTTTAATAAAAATAGTAAATGTACTATTTATTGAGCATGGTTGATGTAGTTACAAAGGTTGAAATAAAAGAATAGAATAATGGAACTATATAAATAATATAAGATGTAATTGCATAGACATAAATGTGAAAGGACATCGATCCAAGTTGATGTAGTCAGATCTAGGAAAAATTTATCAGTATTTTGAATAAATTATCTTGGTCATAGTTGATACAATTTAATAAATAAAAGTATAAGGAAAGAAAACACAGTAGACTATGTCAAGCCTAATTAATATAGTTTGTTCACACCTAGACAACTATATCAGTGGTGACCAATGTATTTAGAACACACAGCATAAAATTGTATCGATGTCAGTCTATACCATCTACAATATAGAATATAATATCAAGCAACAAATAGGGCGTTTAATTATTAATATGAAGTAAAGATTGGATATATGTATTAAAAGGATGTGATTAATTTTTAAGATATCAAATATATTTGCTTGTCTGTTAAATAATGTCAGCTTGATATTTCAAAGCACTGACTATAGAGGATGTATCATTCCCATATCCCACTATATTCAATTTCAAGGGTAAGTTGAGAGTAACTTCTCAGTGCTAACTAGTAACCATTTTACTATCAAATTAGATAGATGTTTGGCTTTCTAAGGTTCAATAAAAAAATCTAGGTGTTTTTTAAATACCATGAGGTATGTGAAAACTAAATTATGTGTTTATTTATGTACTATGGCTATGAGGATTAGGGAAAACCCCTCACGTCATGATGTTTATAAAAAATAGACAAAAATTGTAAATATAGAATTGTGTATCCTTCCACAATAGTAGCTAAAGAGTTTGAAAATTGTTGAAACTTAATTTCTAGAGAAATCCAAATAAATAAAAAATAAAATATTAAAATCAATGTCAAAAATTAATTTACAAATTTTACTGAATGAAAATAAACAAGAAGTTAACTTGACAATAAATATTTGATTAATTACTAAAAATTAAAGTTAAATTTGTCTTGTGAGGAAAGTAAAAACATACATAACTATATCATCATGGAATGATGTAGTTTGTTCAAATAGTACAAATAGAGTAAACTAGATTAGATAAGGTCTATACAATTTACTGCCAACGAATGCAAAAAATGAAGTGTATTGACTAAGGCCAATAGATTTTTATAGGCAAGAAGATAAATTTATAACTATATCAGCTCGGGACAATATAGTTGTTTGTGAACAATTATTTTTGATAAATGTAAAATGTACTTAATAGAAGGGATTATAAATTAAAACTATATTAGACTAAGTCAATATAATATGGCAGAGAATTACTTGGAAGATATAGCTAGATTAGCATGAATCAATATAATTGATTGACTGAAGATAATGTAGATCTGAGTGAGAAAATTGGATCATTTTGCATCAAGGTAGCCTACTAGAAAAACAAATAATTAACATTGTATTGACCTGCATCAATGCAGCTTTCTGCACAACACAACAATTAGATTGGATCAACCTAGATCGATATAGGTTGCATAAAATATAGAAAAATAACTTGGAGAAATAAAATTAAATCAGGATTGGCTAATATTCTTGGCTAACTAAAAAATACAAAAAATTATACTTAATCAACCTACGTCGATGTAGCCTGTTGAAAAATAAAAAAACATAGAGAGAATTAAAACGTGATCGACATGTGCTAATGTATTTTTTTTAAGTATAGATAATTTTGACTAGATCGACCTACATCGATGTAATCTATTAAAAAATATAGAGAAATAAAACCTTATCAACATGTTGATATAGTTTATTGAAGGAGAATAGAATTTGATTATTTCACATTGGGTCCACCAAAATGTATACAATGGATTAAGATAGACCATCAACGTATCTTACCTAATAGATCCAGACTAGAAGAAGGTGAATCAACTAAAACATTTTGGATACTTATTTATATTGGGGCATCAACAATTAGATATGCTAAACCTAACTAGAGGAGCACGTATGACATAATATCAATGGAAATGGTTCCAAAGACTCTAGACAATCAATATAATGCAATAAACTTAACTAGATCTTGAATACTTGAATTAATATAATCTAGTGCTACCAAAGCTTGCAACACAAATAAAGGGGTGATTAAACTAAAATGGATAAAGAATCATGGTAGGCAAACGAGGGCTTAGGTGACCTAAAGTTGGAAATGGAAACTTTAAAAAACCTTATAGCCACACTAAGTATAAGTATAGAGGATATTCAAACAAGGATTTATATATTCAAACTATTAAATATGCAATAGTTATCTATCAAATGAAATAATAAGGGTTAGAAATACTTCTCTTGAACAAAACCTATTGAGCCTCAATCTCCCCTTGACCAATGGTGTTTTGTAAGAGATTGTTGTGGTTGTAAGGATTACAATGGTTGAAATCAGCTATAGGCTAAAAGACTTCTAGTTTCATCCAAGACTCCACAAGACAAGTTATTTCCCTCTAAGGTAAGATATAAACAATAGCTTTTTCAAATGTAGACTAAAAGAAAATTATGAGCAATAATAGTGCAAAAATAAAAATATATTCCCTATTGGATTAAAATGGGAGTTGTATTTATTATGATGAATGATTATAAACCCTTACAGAATTTAAGCCAACATTATCAACCTACCTCGATGTAGTTTAAAATTTATTGTTTACCCTCAAACTAGGGTAGTATGGGCTGAACTAGTTACAAAGCATGCATTGTGACTTTTAGACTACGTCGACCTAGGCTGGCCTAGTTTGAATTTTGGTGGTATGCAAAATATACTTCATCGACCTGAGTTGATATAGTTAAACAAGATAGGTATTGGTTTAATTAGGGGATATTAAGAGGAATATTGCTTAGGGAATCAAGTTTGGGGAGGGGAAAATGTAGTGGATATAGGTATGATGAAGAAACAATAATCTTGTGAAGTACCAATGGTTTGCCCATCCCTTGAATGCGTATATAGAGAGATTGAAACTCAACAAATTTTTATAAGAGAGAAAGCATCAGTAAATGATAAAATTTTAAAAATAGTGTGTATACAGATTGTGTCCATTGATCTAGATCAATATTTTTAAAAGTAAAAATCAAGATAACGTCAGCATATGGTTTGTTGGGTTCTAAAATTGATTATTTGTATGTGTTGGGTTAGTTTTGCTAATGTATGTCAATATCACCACTTGATACTGACTTGTTGGTCAGTATTGACCTATATGAAATTAGGGAAAATTAATAATATGATCACCTAAGATTATATTTGTTTACTCTGTGTTTTCAAGCTTGAACCCTGATGATACATATAACTCCAAAAATCGGTGTCTTTTGCCTTGAAACCTAGGCGTGATTGTGAGGTATATAAACATAAAAAATGGGGAGAGTGTAATGAGATGATCCAAATTCAGTCACCTATGTTTGATTATTGGCCACTACCTACATATTTCATACTCTGAGGAGTTAAATCAAGCCACACATAGTTCTCCTACCTAGTGTGATTGTGCAATTGTATTCATTAATTATATGTATGCAGCTAATGATTTGGATTTGATACTTTATAATGTTTACTGTGACTTAAATTTGGAGTGATTTAGACTTGACTTGTGATTAATCCTACTAGTAGATTCACAATTTGAAAATAACATGACAAATTTGTTTAATTTGCAATAATTTATATATGTATATCAAATAAGTGTTAAGTTTCATTTGAATGAGACCTTGTTTTGTTTATGTATAATTCTAATTAGGTAATTTCTCATGTCATTGACATGTTACGAAAATGGACTGACCTTAAAGAGAGATTTAATTTAATAAAATAACCATTCTTGGGAGAAGGTCGGTACCAACGATATCATGTCAATATTCACTGACGATACTGACCAAATCTTAAAAAATTAAAATGTGTATAGATGGATTAAATTGAGAGTCTAAATATGTTTGGGCAAGATATTTAGTATGTTTTAAATAGATAGTGACATTCATATAGGTGTATAACAATATAACAAAAGGGTTGACTCATAAGATAACATGCAAGTGTGAGAGAATGGTGGATTAGGAACTTGTTTGAGTGCTCAATTCATGCATGGTAAAAATATGTCAAACTTGTCATTGTCAAGTATCAAAGACCATATTTTAGTATCTACAAATACCCCCCTTTTATCATATTAATGGATTGATAGATTAAAAGGATAAAATATACCTAAGTATGTATAAGACACTTTGTCTTTGGTATGAAGTTCTAATTGTGTACGTCACTCAATAGAAAAACCTACAATCATGTGTAGTAAATGTCCATAGATTGACTATTTTAATATGAAACTAAGTTTTTAAAATTTTGAAATAGTAAAAACTAAGTTTTCCATAGAATTTGTTGGAGATGATGTTTCCTTGTTAAATCATTGGATAAAATTTTAGTTCCTTATTAAGGCACATGGACATTTGGGATGATTGTGCCTCAAAGTTGTGTAATTATGCATGCTCTTGGGCTGAGAAGGAAACATTCTCCAACCCTCATGAATGTGGAGATAAGTACACAATGTACTAACCCAAATAATTATGCAGGTAAAGAAATAATTATCAATCTAGGCTAACTTAAATAAAATGAATTAACTACTGTAGATGGATTATGTATTAAATTGTATAGTTTCACTCAATTTTGATCATGTAAACAAAAAATATGATAAAAAATAAATGAATAATGTCCATGTCTCCATTATGTATGCAGGTTTGATTGTGTAGTTTTGCTCAATGTAGAATAGAACACATAATCGAAGGAGAATGAATAATGTTCATGCCTCCATCATGACTTCATATTAGATAAGTGTGAAGTGAAATGACAACCATTTATCATTAAGCTATGAATTGTGTTGTTGTGTATGTGTACATGAACCAATATCATGCCCCTTGAATTTGTACCAAATGATATAAAATGTTATGCATCTATATATTGATTCTAAGAACCTATATCTCAAATGTATGGGTATATGAGACCTATAATTTATATTATTATAAATTGTTGTATAGCTATTTGTGCATAAACACTCTAGTGTGTATTAATTTATGTTCCAAGTGTCTATAAAGTGAGTGTGCATGTTTATTAGGTACCCTTGTAATTTGTATCAATGTGTCAATAATTGTCATGTATCTAAACCATCTGATATCTAAACTATTTTGAATCTCTAAATATTTGTAGTCTGATGTAATTTTTACTTATGGAGGCTTATGTTTATATGACAAACCCATTGTAATTCCTAACTTGTGAAATAAGGGATGTATAATATAAGTCACTCGTTTTAAAAGAATATTTAATTGTATCATGGCATACATCATGTAATATCATGTGAATATGTGGATAATATGTCTTCATAGTAGTGTATATATAGTTCAAAACATATATGTAGCATATATGATGCATGGCATGTAAGTGTCATATCTAGATATAAGTATCAAAAAGGCACAGAATATAAGGATCTTTGAATAAAACTATGCAGTAAAATTTTATTGTATACATCATGGCAACATTCAATGTTAGCAAGGTCAACATTTGCAAGTGTTAGTGTAACACATAAGGCCAAAAGCCACAAACAAGGGACACATAATGTTTCAACAAACAAGACCAAAGGCCATATTCAAGCGGACATAAAAATATTGCAAAAAATTACATCAAGGATGTCACATCAAAAAAGGCCCAAGGGCCACACAAATTAGTCAAACATAAAGGAGTTTATCATGTAATAGAGTAACAACATCAATGAGACAGAATAAGGAACTAGCCTACATCATCCATATCTATGAATATAATATCACGTTATAATATCATATCATGTATCACTGTGTAAAATATGATTGACTAGAAAAGCATGTGTAAGAAATATAGGTATATTAACATGGTACAAAGGCCATAGAAAGATATAACCTCTTATAATTATGTGTATGGTGAATAACTCTAGATAGTCGAGGACTCTGTGGTGCATGTTATATATTAGGAGGATGCCTCGTTGTCTATGTTCTTTATGGAAAAAAATTAAACTATTTGTGGTACTCATTGAGTATGTATTTTACAAGATGATGGCCTTTATGGTCTTTGAGTAACTCCATAATATGATCAACATTGAATGGTTGGCTATATAGATAGATCTTGTATATGTGTAACAATCAACTTTATATGTTGATCTTGAATATGTGTATCCACCATATTTGTATAAATATCCTAAATAGGTTTATCAAATATCTCTAAATATTATCTTGAATAGTTGTATCAACCATCTTTAAATAATGATCTTGCATATGTGTATCAACCAATCATGATGGTGGTAGAGGTGGAGGAGAAGATATCATTGGTTTTAGAGGATATTCATACCATACACCTAGAACTATGAACACTCTATTTCAATGTATATATTTTAGGCATCAATGCACTGTGGAGGGCATTGCATGAAGTCTGAGCATCCAAAAGTGTCCTAACAACATGTCAAAAACCCCATTACATTGTATAACTAGGAATGGTGTGGCTAATATCGTTGAGCATATTTAAAGAGGTAATAGTATGCATCCCAATGTATTATGTTTTTGTCCATAGAATCCCTCAACTACTTTTGATGTATCTTGTAAATGTTTTCATGTATATCCAAGGAAGTGAATAAATGTCATTGTGTAAACATTCTCACTTTAATCATTTGTATTCATAACATTTTGTATAGGTTTCTCATTGATGTAGGCTTGTATGAAGAGTACATGAAAATTTGAATCATCATCAACTATCTCGTTGTCATCCAGTATGATCATGGGATGCTATGGTGGAGTATCACTAAGTGTACCAATCATAGTATCCAATGGATGTTCATACGTTATCATCGAAGGATGTATGTTGTATGCATAATGTACATCTAAAGTATTTATAGTTTATGTTGTTTCATGTTTAGGAAAAAGATCACTATAGATATTCTATTTTGTATTTTCATCGTGTTACTGTCTAGATTTCTCTATAAGAGTGCCCAAATTAATAATGTTATCATCTATAAGATCTTGTATCTTATTCCTTAGCTTGAAACATTTATGCATTGAATGCCCCGTGATCTAATAATAACCATAATATGCATTTTTGTCATAGTTCTTTGGTCTAGGCCTATTCCAATCGAGTTCTTGTGGAAAGATTGTGATAATGTTATACTCGAGTAACTTATTTCGTAGCACATGAGGAGGTGATTTGGTGGAGCTGTCAATTGTTATTGGTTTATAGGCTGCAAACTGCATTTACTATAATATTTCCCTTCTTGTTATCATCTGGTTTGACCTTGTAACTTAGTTTGCTTTGCAAATTTATTGTTAAAGTAGTCATAAGAGTAGATGTATAGTTAAGTTTATCCAAATAAATTAAGTTGACTTCATTGTCCCTTATCATATGGCATAGCTCATCAAATGATTTGAATCTTTTGAACATAATTGACTTGTGGAGCAGTGATAGAAAAAATTGTTTGAATATATCTTGTATTTCATTGTCAGTCATAACATTGGTCATCTACGCTAACATGGTCTTCTATCGAAGTACATAATTATTAATTGGCCCATTGGATCCTTGCTTAAGCTTAAAATTTTATGCATAAGATAACTTTTCATCGATATTGATGGAAAAATGCACTAGAAAATGGTTTTTCAAGGGATCAAATGCTTATAAGGATTGGAGAAGGATATCATAGAACCATCACAATACATAGTCCTTAAGAAATCTTGAAAATAACTTGGTCAATAACTTATCGTTGTATGCATAGTCCAAGCACGTTGTATAGAATTATCTAAGGTGTTGTTTGATCACCTTTACCTTTCTATAATGGAATTTTAGGAGCTAAAAATCTTGTTAATAAAGGGTAGGATTCTATCTCAATGGCTAATGGGTTGTGGAGCAAAGCATGTAAATCCATGGATTGAATAACTCTTGAAGCACCTTGCTCTAGCTGTAAGACTTTAGCATGCAAAGATGTAACAATTTTTAAGGGTTAGGCTACTATCTCAATGGCTAATGGGTTATGAAGCAAAGCATGTGAATCCATGGAATGACTAGCTCTTGATGCACCTTGCTCGCATTACAACATATTAGTGTACAGAGTTGTAACAGTCTGCTCAAGGGAATGTATATTAGGCGATGTTGGGAATGGAATATGTGTAGTCATCATGGGAGGGGTAAAGGTTTCTTGTGTAGGAATAGATATCAAAATCTATTAAAGGCCTCATTTTTCTTCCAAACCTTGGGTGGATGTCACATAGGTCACTAGAGTTGTAGGTGTAAGGATAATACTAGTACTAGTGGTTTGAATAGTTAATTTGGAAGCTTGATCCAATTTTTTATGCTCATCTCTTGCTATATATAACATTCATCAATCTAATGTGGATTCATGTTAATATATCAATAAACTTTGTATCATCCATGGCATCTTGTTGATTTTTAGTAGTTGTATCATCAACCCCAATATTCATGGTAAATCCATCAATAGGGTGGATAGGATATAATGTATATCCATAGTAGGAGAAATAAAAAAGGCCATACATGTATTTTATCATCTAATAGTAACAATAGGCATCTCGGTAGGATTGGATGAAGGTTTGAGATTGTTCAATGGTAACTTTACCCTGATTAGGAAATTTAGATTTGATCCATGTTACCCATTTGCTTACATAATTTATCTAAATAATATAAGTATCCATATAAAACAATATGAATATAGAGGATTTGTTACTTATTTTATCCAATAATGTTCATTCAACATGGTCATTATTAATGTGTATTATTAGAGACCAATCAAAAGTCAAGGTTAAAAATAAAACCCTAAGGCTAAACTTTAAAATCCTAGAAAGATGAAACCTTCATGAATATATAAGGTCAAAGGTGAAAAAAATATTATGTATATAAATAGAAAATAAGATCAATGAAACCTTGGGACAAAAAATTTAAGACAAATTTTTGTTTGGGGAGATCAAAGATGAAATTGGTAACTCTATGATAAAAAATCTGAAACCTTGAAAGGATGAAACCCTAAAGGAAAATTAATGTTTTGTATTGTTTGATATGTGTATAGGATTGCCAATATATTTTACCTTAATTTGGATTAAGGGGAGACTTAATATAATTAATATTGAACTTTGTTATGTAATTAAGATTAATAGATATGGCATTTGAATATAATTCTAAACATAAAACATTGAGATTGGTTCTTCTGATTTAACAAGTGGCATATGTTAAATATAATAAGTACAAGAAATGGATAATTATTTTATTTTTTTGGGTGACTATCTAAATATGATTGTATTTTAAAATTAAAAATTAGGGTAAATTAGGTAAGTGGTTCGTTCAATTCCAAAACTAATTATTTGTCTACAAAGTGTTAGTTTAGATGATCTATGTCAATATCATCAATCAATATTGACCTATTGATCGGTAATGCCCTGCATAAAAGTGGGGGGCATGACTATATGGTCACCTATGACTATCTCTATTTCTCTATGTTAGTTATCCCTAACCCTAATGATGTGCACACCTCCATAAATAAGTCTCATTTGCTTTAAAACCCTAGATGTGCTTATGAGGGATAGAAACCTACAAAATGAAGATCGTGTAATATGTTAAGCTGACTTGAATCACCTCTTTTGATGATTGATCATTGTCTATGTATCTAATACCCCAAAGAGGAAATCAAGCCACATGTAACTCCCTCACCTAGTGTGATTGTGTAACTGTGTTCCATCACTATACATGCAATTAATGATTTGGTTGTGATACTTGAGAATGTTTGCTTTTACTTGGCTTTATAGTGCTTTAGACTTGGATTGTGACTATTTCAAGTGGTAGATTCACATTTTTGAAGAATATGGTAGAATTGCTCATTGTATAATAGTTTATAGATGTATATTAGATAATTTTCAAGTCCCTTTTGAATAATACTTTGATTTATTTATATATGAGTTCAAGTGGGTACCTTCTCATACCACCAACATGCTAGGAAAATGGATTGACCCTAAAAAGAGGTTTGATTTTTAAAAATAGTCATTTCTAGGAGCGGGTCAGTATCAACCAGATCATGTCAATATCAACTAGTAATATTGATTGAATATAGTGGAATTGCCCTGTGTATAGTTGGGCTAAACTGAGAGTCTAGATATGTCTATACAGGATATTTTTCAAGTTTGAAGTAAACACTGAAGTTCATGTAGGTATATAACAATAAAACAAAAAGGTTGACTCATAAGATAATATGAAAGTGTCAGAGAATGGTAGATTATGACCTTGTTTGAATGCTCAATTCATGTGTGGTAAATGTGTGTCATGCTTGTCATTTTCAAGTACCCAAGATTACATTTTAGTATCTACACCACCAAAAGAAACTAAGTACCTCCATTTGCCCCAATTTTTTGACACTATTGCCCTAGATAGACATGAATGTAATTGTAAGAATGAAAACCTTTTTTATCTTATGAGAGAAAGAGCAAATATTGACCATGTGAAAGGGAGGAAAATAATTTTAAAGGAGAAGCTTTTGTTAAGGTGGCACCAACATGAAACTTTCCTTGATTTTCTCATAATGTTTCAATGTTCAATTTTTCAGTGTTATGTGAATGGATGAAATGCTTTTTGCCCATGCATTAAGACAAATCCCATGCATTTAGAGGAATGACCATTGTTGATATCTATAAATAAATTCCACTCTGAATATTCCAATTTTGCATATCTTCTTCCATTTACCTAATTATCATGCTCATGATTTGAAAGGATTCATCTCAAAGATCTTGAATTTTGGTGTGGTCAATCCCAAAGTAAATGGGGATACTCTCTGAGTGTGGTAACTAATTTTTTTTCTATAGGTTTGGTGCCCCTTAGATTCAAAGTATCAGTAGCTAAAAAATACATATCATTACAAACTCAACTAATCAAATAGATAATTTTAAATTATTCCTCTCAAAAATTATATTTTATTTACTGAATGCTTAAAATGGCAAGTACAATATTAATTCACTGGCACCACAAATGCAAGTACATAAATAATATGAAGGTATTAAAAGTTTTTAAGTGTTTTACCTATTTTGAATCAATATGATCTAAATAATGTAAAACTAAGATTAATTCAGATTGTGTAAAATATAACAATAATACTTTAATCTAAATTTTATAATTGATGGTAGATATTACACTTAAAAGATTATAAATTTACAAAGCGATAAAAGAGGAATGTACATATCTTATTTATGTATTTTATTACTTCATTGTTGTTACTGATTTTGGAAATAGTTTGTAAATACTTTTTCATTACACAGATCAGGTAATTATAGTTTAAACTCTACCTAGACATTGTCGATAACAATGAGACCCCTATAATGACCAGTATTGACTTGCCTTGGACAGCGTTGTCCTTGCATACTATGCAAGTTTGTGACACCTTTACTACACTTGCACCTATAGTTTCCACTCCTTTGATGGATTTTTATATGTATATACCTTTGTGATATGTCTCAAAAGAGTGGTAATTGATTTCTCAATGTGATTTGTAAGTGGTGACCAAGTTACCGAGTGAGTCTAACCTAAGGATTGATTTTGTATTTATAACAAACTTTTATATACTACCTATTGTAACCAACCCATGAAACATATATAGGCCAAACCTAATGGAGACTCAAATTTTAAAAATAGTCATTAAATGTGTACTTGGACATTGCCAGCAGAAGTCAAACACATGCAGTAACCACAACTATCTAGTTGTTTTTGGTACTATCCTAGGAGCGAAAATAAATGATGTATAATATAGCGAAGGTTTGTTTAGGATTCTAAAATGTTCTTGTACAAATTGGGTTGGTCCTAAATAAGTATATCTAGCAGATAAAGTTGCCTAGGACAAGAAGGGGATAGATGGATAGGAAAAAATGTGCACAAGAGTCACGCGTACGTAATGTCCAAGTATGTTAAAGTGTGTCAAAATTGATGTTTTCTAAGTGTCTAATACAAAAAATTGTGTTTATAGATGCCCCCTTTTAATGTAGTATTTGAACTTCTAAGCTAAAATGATTTTTTTTTTAAATAAAAAACTTTGGTACTTGTGATAACCACACTTAGCGTTGACAAGTATGTCCCAAATGTCTCATTTGATCCATACAAAACCTATAAGGAAACATGTTTAGATCAATGTCCTCTCCAGATAATAAATCTAGAATAATCTAGATAATTGAACACAAAATTGAAAATCTAAGGAATAAATACACCTAAGGGTATGCGAACCAATCTGTCACTTGTTGAACTTGTCTAAAGAATTCTATAGGGTGATTATGCCCCCAGGAGATGCAACCCTTTAAATCACTCATTGAGGAGTGTTAATGCCTCAACCCCAATTACAAAAATGAGTGCTAAAATTTGAGCAACATAAAAAACTTCAACAATATCTAAAATATCATAATGATTCTTGAATGTTTGATCTTTTGGTGTTCATTCTTTCCATTCTTTCCACTGCATAATACACTTATTTAGACCATCAACATGAGCTTGTGATTGTTCTAACCATTGTTGTCCTAGTGTAACATATAATTGTTCCCTAGTACGCATCACAAATTTTAATGTATCCAAAAACTTTGGTCCACAAGCAATTGGTAATGTAGTATGGCCTATTGACCCCTCATAATAGATAGTGTTTTTTAACTCATTATTGTGTGGCTTGGGGATTGTATAAATCGAATGTTGTAGAAACAGAATGTTGCATGTATTGGCCCATTCTTCTTCATCAACTTGAACTTCTTATTGATATTCACCTTCTATGAATACTTGAATAGTCAATAGCTTGAACACTTTTGTGATCTTTTGCTTTGTTGGGTCTTTTTGGAAGTTGAAACTACTGTATCTAAGTTGTCTTTCCCTATACTTGTATGATCGTAAAAATGTTATGATCCTTATATTTTTAAATCTTTTGTTGCAATGACTCGCAATTGTCTTTTCCATGTCCAATTATTTTATGATAACTACAATATGACTTCATTTCTTAATGTGATTAACAAGCCACATATCAATGTTTTGTGGAAGGTTGAAGGACAATCAAATTCTTGTCAAGTAAAATTTGTAATATAGTACTTGGTTTGTTTTTTAAACCAATTACTTGCAATGTTTTATCATGGTATATATAAGGACTTGTTTCCATTAATTATATGTTTTTAATTAAATTTTGTACGGATTGGATATTTGTCATTTATTAATTGTGTAATATGCAGTGCTTATTGTGATTGAGTCGTACAATATTTAACAAAATGTTGTCTCAATTGAGCACTTTTTGTGAGAGATTCATGTCATGAAACAATATTTTAATAAATGTGTGCATTTGTATCCATGCTTTATTTATAATGTGGATCATGATCGATTTGGTGATGTACCATAGAATACTCACTATTTGCTTGCTTATGTTGTAGAGTTTCCTCTAGTTATGTGCTTACACCATTTGAATCCATGCAGTTGCTTAGAAGGGATTCCTTCCATTTATCTAAACTAATTTGTTTATAAAAGAAACCTTGTAATTTATTGATGCTTACTATCTTTGAATCACCTTGATATATTCCATTGGGCCTATATATGTGAAGTTTAGATAAGACAAATAATCATCTATGTTTTGGGGGATTCCATTGTTCTCGTCATCATTATCATCCTCAATAATCATTTGATCTAGATCTTTTGTATTAACCACTAATGGAAGATCCAATATCTTCTCCTTTCATGGTTTAGATGTGTGGAGATCCTTTTATTGGTTTCAAAATAGGTGGTATATTTGGAGGCAATTTATTTCCATTCGTTGCTCTTGTCTCACCTACCACATATGTATGTATTCGCTATGTCAATATGCCCTATAATGGAGGTACTATGGAAGAATGAGGAGCATCAAATTGTAGTATAAAGCTTGCATTAGGTTCAACTATTTACAATACTTAAAAGGTTTATTATCTAGAGGGCATGTGTGCAAAAATCGTTGATGCATAAATTTTAAACATCGATGTAAGGTGGATGAGTTTGCCTCCATCACATGAATCCAAGGTCTACCAAGGAGTAGTTTATAATGCAAATGGTTTGGCATCACTTAAAATACAATAGTTAACATTTTAGGCCCCACTACTACATCCAATGCAATTGTTCCTTGCACTTGATGCGGTACATTATCAAAATCTCAAATGTACTTATTTGATTTATAAATAGAATCAATAATGATACCAAATGTTTGAAGAAACATGGTATTGCATATATTCAACCCTAACCTGTTATATATAATCACATGCTTAACCCCCTTATTTAAGATCTATACTCAAATAAAAAATGAAATATTATGAATTATAGTGTATTGAGTAGACAAATCTTGTTTCTCAAAATAAATTGTCTTCAGTATCTTTTAATGTATTAACAATGGATGCAAAGCAAGTTGGTTCCGTATTGTTTGGTATGGTCGCATCATGTCCTATTATATAAAGAGTGTCCTTATAAATGGTGGGTCTCATGAGCAAATCTAATATAGATAATTTTGCAGAAGCATTCCTAAGATGATCTATGACATCATAATTTATAGTGGCATTGGTTGGTACTTAAGGTGGAGGATAAATATTAGGAGAGATTTTCATTAATTCTATTTTAGGCGACATGATTGTTAACCCTACCTCTTCGTGATATAATAGTGTGGACTCTGTATCCAATATAAACCAAAGGTGAATAATATGGGAGGATGTTGGCTATCACTACTATAAGGTCTTGGGGTGAAGGAACGAAATAAGTCATACATGTCATATCCCTTTAAATAGTAAGCAAAAACATCTCAAACTCAATATTCATGCAATGTAATATTAAGGAGCGGTAAGATTTCATTATTATTAATATTATCCTTAATTTTATTACAAATAAATTTAACCCATTTCATTGCATCATATAAAAATACATCACATAAAGTATGAAAGAAACATGTAATTATGACAATTATAACTTGTATTGCAAAATATAAACAATTATCATTCATTGTATCTATGTTAGGGCTTTACTTGTGTATATAAAGGGAGATAAAAAAATCAGATCTGAAAATCAAATCCTAATAGAAGATAACTCTGAAAACCTAAAAAAATATGAAACCTTAAAGCAAGAAAGACCTAAGGTTTGCTCATGGTCACGTCAAAGATCAGGTTCACTAAAATGTTTTATTTATTTTGGATTAATGTGATCTAAATAATATTAAACTAAAGCTAACTCAGATTGTGTAAAATATTACAATAATACCATAATCTAAATTTGAGAACTGATAATAGATATTGTCGTTAGAAGATTGGAAATTAACAAAACAATAAAGGAGGGGTGTACTTCGCATATTTTTGTATTCAATTGCTCAAAATTATCACCACTAATCCTAAAAATATTTTCAAAATGCTTCATCACTCTTCAGATAAGAATATTATACTCAAACCCTATATGGACATTGTCAATAACAATGAAACCCATGTGACAACCACTACTATCATGTCTCTACTAGCAGTGCCCCTATAGACTATGCAAGTATGTGATGCCTCCTCGAACCATGGCACCTACACCTATAGAGGTGGTGTGTGTGCATGCATGTTTGCCTTCAGACCTATACGTTGATCTTGGTTTTCATTATCCTTTCTTTGAAACCCCAATCTCAATTTTGACTGCTAGATATCCTGGAAAAAGGGTTACTATGTTGAGTTTAACAACATCAATTGCTCCCTAGTGGATGACTTAGTGTTGTCTACATTCTAATACTCTGAAGAGAGCTCAAACCACACATAGTTCTCCCTTAGGTTTTTGTATGCAATGTCATGATCAATCTAGAATGCAATATAATATTTGACTTCCACAATTGAAACTGTTGATGCTTAATTTTGCAACTAATCATCAAAGTCGTGGGAAGTTTCAAAAATGTAGGACTTGACCCTTGAAATGACCTCCAGATTTTAAAGAAACTGGCTCTTCTCTTTGGGGTTTGATGTAAAGGGAAAATAAACAATGCATGAAAGAAGTACTTAAACTACTAAGGCAATACGCCATGATTGTATTCCTCTACCAAACAGCATATTAACTAATACTAACGAAATTCACTGAAAAGATTAAAGAACATAAAACATGATCAATAATTTCAACATAGACTATAGACTAATCAAAAGCTCATAATAGAAAAGATAACCTAAATCATCATCTATCCCAACAGCACAATATTAGATTTAACAACATTCACTGACAGAATTAGAGCATATAGCATGATTAACAATCTTAGTGTTTATGCAAAGCTAACAAAAAACTCATAATAGAAAATGAGAAGCAAGAATTAGAAACAGACTACAATTGCACAGAACACCACTCTCTTCATAGTTTGATAGGAGAACAAAGTACATAAGGCAAAAATGCACATAATACAATGTTTGATCCCTCAGGAGAGACACATGTTAAGGCAGTAGAAAATGCTTCAAAAAAAACTAGCTCTAGACTCCCTATTTTCTAGATGATTCTTTCTTAGTTGTCCCCCCTGAGACTCTCTCAATTAGCTACTTATAGCCCAAAATATCCATCGTGAGTCACTGCCACTTGCTTGGGTTCTAACTTCTTGTCCGTAAATTCGGGGACTAAAAAATGCATGTCGTTGTAACTGAACAACTTGGAGCTTAATTATGTTACTTCCGCTAACTGTCTCCCTCATTCAGTTTCAACTGTTGCTCCTATTTGTCTTTAACTTACAGTCCTTTGAAGCATGGACATGTGGAAGCGTCCACAGCATTTTCTATTTGACTCCTTCCCTTTAATTTTGCAAAATCCTTGGCTTTCTTGGTTCTTTAGGACTTTGGGGACCCGTTGTGCTGAGATGTGTTGGCTCCCACATCTTTTTAGAGTCGTTGAGGCTCTTTCTTGTTCTTTACTTAGATTTTAGCTTTTACAGCTTTTGGAGGTTCTGCACCATTGGATCTATTACTCCCAACTGAGTTGTTGATCCTCTTTTGTTGACCCTCTGACTCAAAGTGAAACATCGTTCATCCACGTGGTAATCTTGTGCTCATCAGGAGCCTGTTGATATTTCCTTTACTTTTGAGAAGCGTCGAGGTGACAAGTGGCATTGGTCCGCGTTCATTTGAGTCTCGCGCTCAATGGAGACCTGTTAACACTCTTCTTTTTGAGAAGCGTCGAGGTTACAAGTGGATACCCTCCACATGCATTAGAACTTTAAAGCTTTTTCAAGGATTTAACAAAAGGGAGACTCTTTTAACCCCATGAATTAAAAGACCCAAAATGTTTATATAGTTGCCTATACACCTAGCTGAATAATAGATGTGTGTCTCAAAGGTATAAAATAAAAATGTAGAATTTTAACTCTACAATTCATGGCGACTCACCAGGGACTCCATGCCTGCATGGAAGAACTACCGCAAAAGGTAACTCAAACTAAAACTTTATCCAAAATTGTTTCCTATCATAGCTCATTCAAAGCTTTT
Source organism: Torreya grandis (assembly GCA_037957365.1). Lineage (NCBI taxonomy): Eukaryota > Viridiplantae > Streptophyta > Pinopsida > Cupressales > Taxaceae > Torreya > Torreya grandis. Next base: position 3,406,042 of record JARHVA010000684.1, on the reverse strand, counting down.
CCAATGCACCCTGGAAATCAGCCCATTCTGCCTCCAATGGGTATTGCCTCTTTTGTAGAGCTTGGAAAGCTCTGTCTAGTTCTATTATTTCCCTATGGGAGAACGCTTGGAGGTTCTGAACCAATGAGTAAAATTAAAATTTCAATTTTTCAACTGGGACTAAAACGGTTTCCACCTTGGTGACAGTTGAAGAATCACTGAGGGATTGGAAAACCGTTTGATCATTTTGTTTTGTGATCAACAGATTTTGAATTCGGTCCTCCATTAATATTATGTTGTCATCTGGGAAAGGGGAAGGGAGTCCTAATTGGACCAATTATTCAATGTGCCCTTTCATTCCTTTGACCCCTTCAAAAGATTTAGTAGATTCTTGCATTTGGTGCAGCTTTGTTGCAGCTCAAAATCTCACTTACCCTCCATGTTGTTCACTTGTCTGTGATCTCGGCTCCCTGTAGAGTCTCCTCTGATGTATCAAATAATTTCGGAATCAACAGTTGTGATTCAAATACCTTAACAACTGAAAGTAGGATATTCTCCACTGAGGAATCCAATTTCGTACACAGGGTCTAGGCATCGGATATGAACTTGAGTGCAGGGTTTAGATGGGTCACATCCATTGAAATTATTTTCCAGCAAGAGACATAGGAATTCAAATGGCTATTCAAGCTCCACTCAGGAACTTTGTCAATTGGAATGGTGGAAGTCCACTTATTCTATCAACTCCTCTTGATACATGGGACCCTATTCCAGCGAATGCCCTAAAAGCATTACCTAAATTTACTGGAGAGGACTTCAAGACTCCCGCATAGCATCTTCAAGATGTCACTGATATATGTAATGTCCGCTTTATCACACAACATAATGTAGCCTTGATACTACTCACTGCCTCTTTTTAAGGAAGGGCTCTTGACTGGTATAGATCTTTAGCACCAAATTCTATTGAAAACTGAGACCAATTAAGAACCGCATTATATGATAGATTCAATGAAAAGGGAGATAGATCATCCCTCCTACAACAATTAATCACTATTAAGAGATCCCCCCAAGAAGTAATGACCGATTTCAACACTAGATTTCAGAAGACATGGCTAAGAATCCCAATCTCCGCTCGACCGCCTACAGATATGGCAATCATTTTCTACCGCAAAGCCTTTAATTTTGATATCTCAGTCATGATCCAATCACTAGGAGGGTAGGCCCTTCCCGATGCTTATGATCTTGATGTAAGAGCGGAGAATAATTTGATAGATGTTTGGAAATTACCCCCAAGGCCTCCTATGCCTATGTTTCCCGAATTATCCATCCCTTTTCAAGAACTTCCTAGTACTTCCCAGGCCAATACTTCTTCTCTATATACCTTTATTTCATCTCAAGGAACATCAGCCACAATTCCATCTTCTTCCTCATCAGAGATGAATGATGTCAAGAACATCCTTAGAACCTTCTATAATGAAATTATCAATCTTAAGAGGAACCAAGCTTCACATCAATGACCTCCTTATCAGGGTTTCCAAGGGAATAAACCCCCATATTAGTCAAATCAGTACCAAGGAGCTCAAAGATCAACGCCATCACAACCACCTAACCAGATTGTCCTATACCACCCCAGTTCAGACAGTTCCACCAAGCTAAGAAAGAGAAATGGTCCCTGGCCAAAAAAACTTGGTGAAAGAGACAAATCCATGGTGTTTTCCTTGTAATGACTCTCACATGCCAAGAGATTGCCCTATGGAAAATTTACAACAAATAGTAGCCGAACAAAGAAGAATGGGAAACCAGGAAACAACCCCATCAGGGCCATATCAGTCCCCTGGAGTTCAAAATGTTGCCATGGTGGCTCATATGCAAGGCATGTCATTAGAACAAAAAGGAGAGATTTTCCCCGAACACGTTTTGTTCTCATGGATTGAAGATGAAGAATCCGTGTTCATTAACGAGGCATCTACCTCTAAGAATGTGGTTCAGTCTGATTATTTTACACGGTCAAAAAGGAGGATGGTTGAGTTTGCAAATGGTGTTCCTACTATTAACACTGAATCAAGAAAGGTGCCATTAGCCCCAATTCCTCAGGCAAGACAAGAAGTTCCAATGACAACTCAGATTCAAGGAATCTCCAACATGGCAATCTAAAGGGCAAGGTATTCACAGTACTCCAAAGTACAGCCACTCGAACCAATCAATGTGGTGGAACACTAAAGAAAATCCCTGCTAATGTCTCATTATGGGATATGTTGGCCATCCCTAAACAAAAGAAACTATTGCAAGAAGCACTAAAGGATCAAAATGATCCAAAGTCTAGTGCAACAAAGGAAGCTCCATCAAATAAAGGCAAGGAGCAACTAACATCTTAGTCACAACAACCATCAGTACTAATGAATGTCGAAAAAGAGGTAAAAAAACCTAAACCTAACCCTTTCTATATGACTCTTATAGTGGGTAAGAAATTGCTTCATAATTCTATGATAGACTCAAGTGCAAGTACCACGGTCATGCTTAAGTTAATAGCTGACGCCCTGAAGATTAAGTATGAACCACTAACCAAAGGAGTCATGTAGCTTGATGGGAAATCAGTACAAACCATAAGGATAATTAGAGGGTTTCCATTACAGTTGTATTCTTGCCCCCACATGATTGTTTTACAAGATATAGTAGTCATAGATATCCCTCTCATTTTTGGTTTATGCTTATCTAGGGACTTTACAGCTAAAATAGGAGGGTACATGTCTCTTGACTGGTCACATCTTATTCTAAGAACCAAGTATGGTTCAAAGATGAAGGTATTATCAAAACCTCTTAGCAAAGAGCATATTACTGATCAAGTAATATCAAAATTCGAAGCATCCCACGCAATGATCACTAGAGAAGAAAGAGTCTATATGGAGGAATGCACCGAAAATGATGATAATCAAAAAGGTGAAAACTATCTCTCAGATATGACACCCGGATACCCTATTGGTAATTTTGACTCCACTGGTTTAGGAACTTATGTGATTTACGATGAGAATCCTGAAATACCTAGAATTACAGTAGACAAAGTGGGTCCCTCTGAGGAAAGTCCCCTAGATTATTCTTTGATGTGGACTCTAAATTTTGATGGAGCAAGAAGCAAGAATGGCTCAGGAGCAAGCATATGCCTTATCTCTCCAAAAGGAAAAAGATCATTAAGCCACTATGTTTTCAGTTTAGCTACACTAACAACGAAGCTGAGTATGAATCTCTAGTGCATGGCTTAATCCTTGCCCAAAAGGAAAAAATAAAGAATTTAAGAGTCTTTGGTGACTCAGAGTTAGTGGTCAAACAAATCAGGGAGACTGCGACAGCAAAGAATACAAGAATGAGGTCTTACCGTCATAGGGTTTGAGACTTAGTTGAAGGTTTTGATGCCTTCAATATTGAAGTCATCCCGAGGTCTCAAAATGTTGATGCAGACAGGTTGGCTCAAATTGGATCCCAGTTCAATCTAACCAAGGATTTGCTAGTTAACAAAGAATCAGTTAAAATGGTCATACATCCCACCATCCCCGACAATGTAGCTAATTGGCAAGTGTTTGAGAGTGATTCTCAGATCATTTTGTTTCTACAACAATCAGGGGATTTTGCTAACCAACTATTGCCTAAGATTGAAGAGACATATGGTGACCAAATAATTCAACTAAGGTCCAACAAGCTTCCAAGGGGACTGACAACCCTTGAGAATCTGTTTGACCCTGATGATGCAAACCCGAACAAAAGAAAGTTCGTAGCTAGCAAGGAAGATTATTCAGAACTTGAGATCTCAGAAGGGAGGAAGCTAAAAGTGGGTAAGGTTACCACTCAAAAAGAAAAAGATAAATTGATATCTTTGTGTAATAAGTATAATAAGGTGATAGCATGGAGGTATGAGGATCTTCATGGTTATAAAAAAAATGTTGAGCATACTATTGACCTAATAGAAGGATAAAAGCCCGTCCACCAAAAGCAAAGGCCAGTAAATCCAAGAATCGAGTCTCTTATGGCAGAAGAGCTTAAGCAATTATTGGAGTCCAAGATTATCTTTCCCATCAAACATTCTACATGGGTATCTAACTTGGTCCTAGTAAGAAAGAAAATGGAGAAATCAGACTCTGTGTAGACTTCAGGTATCTAAATAAAGCTTCCCTTAAAGATCATTACCCCCTACCTTCAATGGAACAAATTCTGCAGACAATCGCTGGAGCAAAGAGATTCTCTTTATTAGATGGTTTCTCGAGCTATAATCAAATATGGTTGACAAAAAAAGATCAACACAAGACCACTTTCACAACAAAATGGGGAACATTTGCTTATGAAAAAATGTCATTTGGACTCTCCAACGTCGGGGCTACTTTTCAACGAGCAATGGACATTGCTTTTAGGGAGCTAATAAATAAAATGATTCTGATTTACCTAGATGATCTCACTGTCTTCACCAAGTTTGTCAAGGATAATTTTAATCAATTGGAGGCCATCTTTCAGAGATGCCAAGAGTCTGGGATCTCTCTAAATCCTAAAAATTGTGTATTTGGAGTACCTCAAGGTAAACTACTCGAACACATTGTTTCAAAAGAAGGAATCGCCATAGACCCAGACAGAGTTAAGGCAATATCAGATTTATCACTACAAGTAAATAAGAAAGCAATCCAATTTTTCCTTGTGAAGATTAATTTTGTAAGTAGATTCATCTCAGATTTTGTTGGAATGGTTAGACCCATTACTCTGATGTTAAAAAAAGATCTCAATTTCAAATGGACAAGCGAAGGTCGACAAGCTTTTGAAGATATTAAAAGGGCCATTGTATCCACCCTAGTATTACACAATCCGGATTTCTCCAAGGATTTCATCATGTATGTTTATGGAGAACATAGCGTGGTAGCAATGTTGACCCAAAAAGACATGGAACAAGGAGAGCACCCGATTGCCTTTGTCTCAAGGACTCTCCAAGATTATAAATCCAGGGATAATTTTGTTGAAAAGCAATCTTATGATATTGTAAAAGGCCTAAAGAAATTCATGTCATGTCCCCTTTTTCGTGGACATTGACAGGCTTGATGATTAGCCTATTATGCGACCTTCGTAGGCTGATTGGATGGATAGAGGGTCATGATGGAGATTGGCTTGGCTTTGATTTACAGAATTCCTATAGTTGGCTCTCATTCAGGGTATTTCAGACACATTGGGCCTGAGCTCCTATTATTTAGGGATATTTGACATATAGCGGAGCACCCTTGTTTTGATATGGTCATGTGCAGAATCACTCCCTGGTTCACCAGCTTCAGACGGTTCGAGGATCCGACATGTATTGAGGGAGATATTAATATTTGATTGATTTAATCAAATATTAATTATTTGGTCTAATTTTAAATTAGATATTAATTAATTATTTGGTCTAATTTTAAATTAGATATTAATTAATTATTAATTATTAATTAATTGGTCTAATTTTAAGACCCAAATTTTAATTTAAGAAGCCCAAGTTTTAATTTGAGGAATTCTAATTTTAGAACCCCAAGTTCTAATTTGAGGAAATCTAATTTTAGCAAGCACACCTTTGGAAGGGTATAAGAGTTTCTCATGGGAGAGAGTTGGAAGCCATTTGATTATTGATTATTGATTTTGAAGAATTCTTCTGTGAAGACTGAGCCAAGGGTTCCAGGATTCCATTGCAGTGGAGAATGTCAACTCTTCATTGTGTGCGATTTAGAGGCTATGAGATATCAGCTGATTTATTGCCAAATTGAGAGATAACTTCATACCGAAGTTATCACATGTGTTTACAAGTTTGAGAGATAACTTCACACAGAAGCTATCACAAGGGTTTACAGGTATTTCATTATTTTTGGGTTTTGATTCAAGAATTATCTAGATATAGATCTTTTGTATTAGCCTATAATTCTACAGATCATGATCAAGCATACAGGTTGTGTTATATCAGCGGCCGTACGAATTCTGTACAGATCCGTGAAAATCCGTACGCATCAACAGAAAGTTCAGGCACCGACATCGGCGAACATAGACCTACAAAGACCGACATCAGTCGACATAGCACCGACGTCGGCTAGTTAACGACTACAGATCGACCGACGACGGCAATATAACCGACGTCGGCGACTGTTTTTTACATAGCAGGCCGAGACGTACCAGATTCAGATTTCTTTCCCAGTTTGCGAAATATTCAAGCTATTAAGGCCGTACTTTCAATATTCTTTGTATACTTGACAGAGGACCTCTATTGTAAGCTTATGAGCAAATAAATAAGAGTTTATACTGTGATTTATTTATCTATTTGAAGATATTGTGCAGAAATTCAGATAAGCAATTCGGAGCTTTTGTTTTGATATCCGAAGGGATATCACAGTGGTATCAGAGCTAATGTCTTGCCATCCTGTTGGGTAGTTTGGGTAGATTGAATCAGCAAAGTATCATGATGACTTCAAGTACTCAGAAACAGTGGGACAAGGATATGAAGAAGCTGAAACAAAGTTTGAACAGTTGGTTGAAACCCAGAGGAGGATGAATAAAACTCTTTCAAATCCTACATTTGAAGACAAATTAGTACGGTATATGGCATCCATTCGTAAAAGGTCCACATCACAAAACAGAACAAAGGAGAAACAAGAGGTCTCTACAGGGGTTGAGGGCAACTCTACATCAGTTGTTAGACATGTTGATTTGACTCAAGAGGATATGAGGGCAGCCATGGGGAATGAGTTGTCTATATCAGCTTTGCAAGAAGTTCCACTTGAGACTTCTACATTGGAGACAATCATAGAGCATGCTAATGATATGGATAATAAGAGTATGGATTCTTTGCATGATGATATTGCTCCTTCATCTTCACACCAAGAACATCAAACTTGGACGGATATGGAAAGGACCCAAAAGTTATGTGATATGTGGTCACAAAAGGCCAAGGAGGCTAGATTCGTGGCTGCCAATGCGAGACAACATCTTCAAAACATAAGGAGACAAAAAAGAGTTACAGCAGGTTCTTCTTGTGACGACTTACAGCAGATCAAGGAGGGCATGGAGGCAATGAAGGTGGCTCACTCAGATTCTGAGAGACATGTGGTCGAGCTTAGTCATGAGGATTTAGACTCTCAGTTAGTTGCAGAGGACGTGGGAGCAGGAGATTGTGATGATGAGATAGTTTCAGCGACAGTCTCTTCAGAGTTAGATGAGGATGAGTCTGATGTTTGCACTCAGAGTGTAGAGGTGTACTCAGATGTTAGTACACTGAGTGTTGATGATATCTCAGATATGTCAGAGATGGTAGCAGAGTCCCAGGATCCGATTATTGCAGATGACACCCAGGGGAATGCAGTGGACAGTTTTGAGGACTTAGTTTCACCGGCAGTTTCTTTTGGAATAGAAGAGTTGGACAGTGATGCTACAGTTGTTGATACTCCGTATGTTGATATGAGCTTTAGAGTTGATTCACAGAGTATGGATGGTAGTACTCTAGAGATCAGTGATTTTGAGTCTACTCTTTTGGACCATGCATCAGAGGCGGATTGTAGGAGACAATCTAGCCAGTGCCACCATGTGTCTAGTCAGCTGAAAGTTAGTGAGCGAGACATTGCTACCGCGTGCAAGCATTTCGATGCTGCTCGTCAGTTGTTAGCAGTTTATGGATGGGGTTCTCCTACTAGCATCGAGCAGGGAGGTAGTTATTTGTCCTTGACAGAGATCCACTCTTTATGGGAGGCTATCCAGATTCTGAGACAGAATTATATGCAGTTGGTCGCCGACAGAGATTATCTTATGGAGTGGGGTAGCACAGCATATGATGCATTGTTGGTCGAGGAAGATAAGGTGAGTGAGCTTACTCAGCAGCTAGAGGTGACTTCTGAGATTCTTGAGACTACGCAGTTGGCTTATGAGGAGTCACAATTTCATTTGGCTGAGATGACCATGGAGTTAGAGCATTTACGGTCTTCACCAGCCCCAGACTTAGAGGTTAGTACATTGAGTGTTGTTGGTGAGTACGTTCCTATAGTTGTCGCTGAGGAACATGTTGTTGAGGCTGACACACCAGTTCAAGATTTGGGATTACCTGGTTCTGATGAGTTTGGGATACCTCTCCAGATTGATTCTTCTCACACAGATGACAGTGTGGTCCAGTTGATTGTGCCACCTTTACAGAGAGATCAGTTGTGGTGTGTGGGGGAGTACGTTGATGCTTCCACATATAATTTTTACTGCACGAAATCATTCATGGATTATTTGCTGGATAGTGTAGGTGTTCATCTGGATTCGCATAAGGTGACAGAAGGTGTTCTCATCCAAGGTACTGGTGTTATTAGCAGATTGGGTGGAAAGATTATAGGGATCCTATCTACTATGCTACCTCACAAGGATTTTGAGGTGGGGTATGCTCATTATTCTTCTTTTGACCCAGAGAGAGAAGATTTGATTTCACACAGGTGTAGATCGGCTCCAGTTTCTTACCATCCATTATGGGATGGATTGGCACCATCTCTTGCAGATGGAATTGACAGTTTGAGTTGTCCATTCTACTTGGGTTATGATGCTTTGAGAGTTTGGTTCTCATGTGTTCTCGACTATGGCAGTTGGGCTCTTACAGTTTGGTTGAGTTGCATTCGCCAATTTGATTATGGGTTTCTCTTTGTTCTACTTTTGATGATATTCCAGGTACTTGCATTGATTTACAGTAGTGCAGAGCATAATTACATTTGGGATCCAGGTGGATCGAGTGGTTCATTGTTCTGAGATTGCTTGGGGACAAGCAATTTTTGGAGGGGCGGATTGTCATGTCCCCTTTTTCGTGGACATTGACAGGGTTGATGATTAGCCTATTATGCGACCTTCGTACGCTGATTGGATGGATAGAGGGTCATGATGGAGATTGGCTTGGCTTTGATTTACAGAATTCCTATAGTTGGCTCTCATTTAGGTTATTTCAGACACATTGGGCCTGAGCTCCTATTATTTAGAGATATTTGACATATAGCGGAGCACCCTTGTTTTGATATGGTCATGTGCAGAATCACTTCCGGATTCACCAGCTTCAGACGGTTCGAGGATCCGACATGTATTGAGGGAGATATTAATATTTGATTGATTTAATCAAATATTAATTATTTGGTCTAATTTTAAATTAAATATTAATTAATTAATTATTTGGTCTAATTTTAAATTAGATATTAATTAATTATTAATTAATTGGTCTAATTTTAAGACCCAAATTTTAATTTAAGAAGCCCAAGTTCTAATTTGAGGAATTCTAATTTTAGAACCCCAAGTTCTAATTTGAGGAAATCTAATTTTAGCAAGCACACCTTTGGAAGGGTATAAGAGTTTCTCATGGGAGAGAGTTGGAAGCCATTTGATTATTGATTATTGATTTTGAAGAATTCTTCTGTGAAGACTGAGCCAAGGGTTCCAGGATTCCATTGCAGTGGAGAACGTCAACTCTTCATTGTGTGCGATTTAGAGGCTGTGAGATATCAGCTGATTTATTGCCAAATTGAGAGATAACTTCATACCGAAGTTATCACATGTGTTTACAAGTTTGAGAGATAACTTCACACAGAAGCTATCACAAGGGTTTACAGGGATTTCATTATTTTTGGGTTTTAATTCAAGAATTATCCAAATATAGATCTTTTGTATTAGCCCATAATTCTACAGATCGGGATCAAGCATACCGGTTGTGTTATATCAGCGGCCGTACGAATTCTGTACAGATCCGCGAAAATCCGTACGCATCAACAGAAAGTTCAAGCACCGACATCGGCGAACAGAGACCTACAGAGACCGACATCGGTCGACATAGCACCGACGTCGGCTAGTTAACGACTACAGAGCGACCGACGACGGCAATATAACCGACGTCGGCGACTGTGTTTTTTACACAGCAGGGCGAGACGTACCAGATTCAGATTTCTTTCCCAGTTTGCGGAATATTCAGGGTATTAAGGCCGTACTTTCAATATTCTTTGTATACTTGACAGAGGACCTCTATTGTAAGCTTATGAGCAAATAAATAAGAGTTTATACTGTGATTTATTTATCTATTTGAAGATATTGTACAGAAATTCAGATAAGCAATTCGGAGCTTTTGTTTTGATATCCGAAGGGATATCACAGTTCAGACACTTAGTAACAAGTAACAAGACTGTCGTATTGGTGGCTCATCCAAGTGTTAAGGAATTGGATAACCAAGATATTAGAGTATGATATCGAGGTTAAGCCTACCAAGTTGATAAGAGGAAGATGTCTTTATCAATACATTGCCCAAGATTTTGTAGCCTTACCAAAAGAATATGTTACGAAAACCATGCTACAGATACAGGGAATGAACTAGACTCTTGGGTCACCGACAGAATTCATTTTGAGGTTTGGTCAATATCCAAGACAGTTGTTTCGTAAAAAGATAATATATTACCGATATCAAGGATCAAATTTTGTCCTGATAGACAATTCCTTTTTAAAAGGAATTTTGATGGAATCCTGCTCAGGGGTGTTGAAGGCAATGAAACTAAAAGGATCTTGCATGAGTTACATTATGGAACATCTGGAGGACATTTTTCAGCAAGGACTACGCTGTCAAGCTGCTCCATGCAAGGTATTTTTGGCCCACAATGTTTTTCGATTGCCACGACATGGTCAATAAATGTCAGTCTTCCCAGTTTTACATGGGTAAGAGGAGAAATGTAGCCTTGCCACTCAGTCCAATAATTGTTGAAAAACCTTTTGCTCAATGGGGTCTAGACTTCATTGGAATGATTAATCCAACCTCAAGTGCAAGGCACAAATGGAATCTTACTACCACTGATTATTTTACAAGGTGGACTGAAGTTGTTCCTTTGAAAGAAGCTACTGAAAATATGATCCTAGGCCTTCTAGAAGAGATTACCACCAGGTTTGGGACTCCTCGCACTATCATATCCGACAATGCTAAGGCATTCCTTGGGGCAAAGGTATATGATTTTGCCCTGAAGAATGGTATATATTTGAAGACCTCTTCAAATTACTATCCACAAATGAATGGTTTAGCAGAATCAACCAATAAAAATCTGATCAGACTCATCAAGAATGACCATAAGAGGAGATGGCATGAACATCTTAAGGTAGCCTTATGGGCAGACCGAATTACACCCAAACATGGGATTGAGACTTCACCATATGAGTTGGTATATGGAATGAGCGCAGTAATGTCCATTTCAATTGAAATCCCAGCCTTACAGTTAGTAAAACAACTAGAAATGGAGGGAAATGATCTGATGCAAGTCAGAGTTGCAGAATTATTAGAGCTCCAAGAAAAGAGAGAATCGGCTCATAAGTCAATGATAAATCGTCAGCGAGTGATCAGGTGTTGGTTCAATCAAAAGACATCCGAACCCGAGTTCAAGGTTGGGATTTGGGTCTTAAAATGGGATGCAAGCGCTGCAAAACCTGAGAACCATGGTAATTTGATTCTTTGTGGATAGGTCCTTTCAAATAATTACATGCAAACAACGCAACGCTTACGCGCTGAAAATGATGGAAGGCGAAGCACTAGAGATCCCTGTCAACGGGATCTACCTGAAGCTTTTCACATAAGAAATCAATTGACCCTGTATATTAGTTAGATTAGTTTCCCTTCTTTTTTCTTGTTTTGAGGTTGTTCACCCGCCTCTTTTTAAATAAGTGTTCTTTAAACATGTGTCAGTCGTGGAGGCTCTTTAAACTCTCATATAAATTTTTCTCCTATGACCATCCAAAAGGGATACCTATCAAACGGATTCCCTAGGGTCTTTAATGTTAAGTTTTGAAATTTGAATTAAAGATCTCAAAGATTCGATCTTCGACACCTTGGAGCCTTGAATTGAGTCTTTAATGAGACTTGACTAATTCGTCGAGGAGAGTCATTAATTCTCCTTCGTGGAAGCGATGAAATTAAAAAGGGAGATTTGAGTCTCATTTTCTTCACCATTAAAAAAAGCGTTTACTTAGTGCTGAGTGAGGAGCTAACATTTGAGTCTAATCGAGCACAGGGATTAAGCCAAGGAGCAGCAAAGAGTATCCTCGCAGCCAAGAGTTTTAGTCGAAATGGTCGTTGCATCAGCATAATCGAAGTCATATGCCTTGGCTCCTGCATAGCGCAAAGCTACATACCCAAAAACCAAAGCAGTGGGCAAAGGTATTTCCCAAGACTCTTCCCTTGTCCTAGATTATGCAGATGAGATTTTTGACCCTGTTTTGACAAAGAAGACTAAGACCCTTAGGGAGGCGATGCATGCAAAAATGTTGAATCAAAGATGCCCGAAACCTTTATTATGAGGGTTTGGACCTCAAGGTTGGCCCAGTTCATGGTCCCAACAGTACACCCGTACCCGAAATTGGTAGTCTTATGCGCGCAAAATTATAATCCTGCAAATGCGACAATTTAAAAAGGATTGATCAAGGTAGTGATCACTCCCCAAGCTATCCGCGACATGCTAGGTTTACAACATGATCCTTCAGCCAGCTTTTATGACATGACTCAGCGAAGGCATGTTTGGTCTCAAGTGCACCAGAAACAAGCATTCTTGAATAAGGAGCTATGTCTGGCAGATGATAATACTAAACCTCAATCCCTGCCCTTTAAAAAGGGCATGTTGACTCAAAACTCCCAAGATGCATGTTCGATGCTCGCCTTCATTTTTGGGGAGGATAATGACATAATGGTGCATGATTGGTCATTGACGGCCCTTTTCCAATTGAAAATTGTTGCTAGAATGCAAGCATACAAGTTTGATTTTGCGGAGCACATTGCCTACACCTTGAGCCAACAACTGGCTAATTTCAATGTCCACCTTACTTTCAAGTATTCATCATATCTGTTCCACCTCATTTTGTATCAAAATACCCAATTTTTCCAACATCATTTAAATTTGACTCTATGGGACTTGGATGGAGTAGAACCCCGCAAGGTTATCCCTGTGTCTGCATGGACTCATGTGTTGTCTAAATCATCAAACGTTTATGAGTTTGTCGAGTATTTTGTGGCACCACTAATGGGGGAGATGGATTCGGGAGGTATAAGCAATAGAATGAATGACTCGATTAGGTCCATCTTGTTTGATGCCCGTCACCCCTATGATTTCTTTTTTGGGGTCCATATTCTTTCATTAGAGTTCACAGTTTTGGGGAAGAATCTTTTATGCTCCCCAAAGTTTTGACCAGCAGAGTAGTAGGTTTGGAAGTGGCCCGACAGTTAGTCCCTATTGACTCTGAGTTTGGAGCAGGGAGAAAGAAAAGGTCCTTCCATGACATCCCGTTATCCAAGTGCAGTGTTACTATGGTGAAGGGGCAAGCAGAAATTATTCTGATGAAGACACTGATCGCATATGGGCTAGTTTTGATTCAGGATCTATGGAAATACGACCCGGATGGTTTCATGACTTCTTGGCTTGCCAAGAATAAAGTCCATGCTCCTTTTAGGCATGAAAGCAGGAAATTCTTTGAGGACAGAAGGTCCCCCATGAGAGATGCACCAGATATATATGTGGAACTGCAGGATAACCCATTGCCCCATGGGAATCCTTTTATCAACCCATTCAAAATTACAACCCAACAAAAGCCATGACTAAGGTGTTGAGACAGTTTTTGGTTAGGAGGGACTGGAGTCAAGAGAAAATAACTGCCTACTAGAAGTATAGGCAAGAGATCGGTGAGTTCACTCAAAATTTTGAAGATATACCAACAGATGTGCAATGGGAGAATCTATGGGATGAGGCTCATGTAACTTCGACTTTCAGCTCGGATACCAGTAACCTCCCAGAACCACAAAAGGAATCTCAAAAAGCAGAGACATCTACGACGGCGCACACAACTTTGACTTGGCCACCATCTCTCAATGAGTTGGAAAGGCAAGGGATGGCCCAACGCACTTCTGAAGCCCCTGAAGTTGAGACCCCATCAGATCCGCCACAGACATCATCCGCACGAGAGGTGTTGGACTCATCCCAACTGGTGACAGTCCAAACGAGTGGAGAGGATATTGTGAAGAGCCCTAAGAGGATGAAACAAAGAGTGGAGTATCAGGAGGGAGACAAATAAAAAGACGCAGACCCTGCCTCATACATGACTCTTCAATCTTTCACTCAGACTCTGGTAATAACACCCCCTTTACATGGCTTAACATTCCCATCCCTCTCGGCCATACCAACTCAATCGTTGATACCTTCTGGTTCCCCATTCCCATTCGCTTCCCAACAATTGAGTTTGCCAACCTTTTCTACTAGGGTCTTAACAAGCGCATCTCCATCACAAGATCAACGCCAGCAATCCATCAGTGTGCCTTATGGTTTACCCCATGGATCTCCTTTCGCGAGTGTTGTGACCTCTCCCTCAGACTTCCATACTCAATCCGACATGGCAAAGAGGGTCAGGGAGGCAAGAAAGGAAAAGCAAAGGAGCAAGGAGGGTAGGTCAGTGGCTACACAACAAATGAGGTCTCTTTATGACCACAAACAACATTCCCTCATTGTCGCCTACATGGTTCCTAATGTGAATAAGCTGCAAGAGCAAATGCAGTGTAAGGACTATACAATGAGTATAGTGGCTATGGATTTGACTCAATTCAAACCCCAGGACAAGGTGGAGCTTATGATTGAAACTACGGTTGTGGTTACCACAGAGTATCTTAAGGTCTCCAATCAACTGCAGAAGGCAAAATCGAGCTTAATTCAAACTCAAGCCACTGTGAACCACATGGCACTGGAGCTTAAGGCCAAAGACAAGGAGATATCCCACCTCAACAAGGACTTAAAACAGGCAATATCCAAAGAAGTCTTGAAGACAAAGCAGAGTCTTTGCAACAAGGGCTCAGCACGGCCAAGGCCTCTATCACAGCATTGCAAATGGAGAAGAGTCTCATCAAGAAGAAAATTGATGATAAGGAAGCTAAGTTCACTCAGTTGCAACAAAGGATAAGTGCTACTGAGGCCGAAAAGAGTAACTCGCATGTTGAATGCAAAAACTCTAAAAACGAATGGCAAGGCTCACTCAGGAATTAGTCCAACGGCCCCAGTCAGCTAGAGTGGTAGCAATGGTCAAGGGACTCTATGTCTCTTGCTAGAAAAGAATTGCAATGGACGTGACCCATCTAAAACCTGCATTCAAGTTCAAGTTCATATCCGATGCCCGGAACCTGTGTACGAAAGTGGATTCCTCAGTGGAAAATATCCTACATTCAGTGGCTACCAAGGTACCTGAATCACAATTGTTGATTCAAAAATTATATGATACATCGAAGGAGACTTTACAGGGACCCGAGATCACGGACAGAGGAACAGCAGCAAGGAGGGTGAGATTCTGAACTGCAACAAAGCTGCATCCAAATGCAAGATTCTATTGAATCTTTTGATGGAAGGGGTCAAAGGAATGAAAGGGCACATTGAAGAATTGGTCCAATTGGGACTCCCCCTTTCCCAAATGACAGCGCAATGTAATGGAGGCCCAGATTCAAAATCTATTGATCACAACACAAAACGATCAAACAATTTTCTAGTCCCTCAGTGGTTCTTCAACTGTCACCAAGGTGGAAACCGTTTTAGTCCCGATTGAAAAATTAAAATTTCAATTGCACTCAGTGGTTCAGAACCTCCAAGCATTCTCCCACAGGGAAATAATAGAACTAGACAGAGCTTTCCAAAGCTCTACAAAAGAGGCAATACCCATCGGAGGCAGAATGCGCTGATTTCCAAGCCACATTGCAGAAGCTCTGAACGAGCTATGGCAGGAAACAATTTTGGATAAAGTTTTGGTTCGAGTTCCCTTTTGCGGCAATTCTTCCATGTAGGCACGAAGTCCTTGGTGAGTCACCATGAACTGTAGAGTTAAAATTCTACATTTTTATTTTATACCTTTGAGACGCATTTATTATTCAGCGAGGTGTATAGGCAGCTATATAAACATTTCGGGGCTTTTCATTTGCGGGGTTAAAAGAGTCTCCCTTTTGTTAAAGCCTTGAAAAATCTTTAAAGTTCTAACGCATGCGGAGGGTATCCACTTGTCACCTCGACGCTTCTCAAAAGGAAAGAAGTGTCAACAGGTCTCCGTTGAGCGCGAGACTCAAATGAAAGCGGACCAATGCCACTTGTAACCTCGACGCTTCTCAAAAGTAAAGGAAATATCAACAGGGCCCCATTGAGCGTGAGACTACCACGTGGATGAACGACGTTTCACTTTGAGTCAGAGGGTCAACAGAAGAGGATCAATGGCTCAATTGGGAGTAATATATTCAACAGTGCAGAACCTCCAATAGCCGTAAAGGCTAAAATATAAGTAAAGAACAAGAAAGAGCCTCAACGACTCTAAAAAGTTGTAGGGGCCAACACATGTCAACACAGCGGGTCCCTAAAGCCCTAAAGAACCAAGAAATCCAAGGATTTTGCAAAACGAAAGGGAAAGAATCAAATAGAAAAAGTTGGGGACGCCTCCACATGCCCATGCTTCGAGGGGCTGCAAGTTAAAGACAAATAGGAACAATGGTCGAAATTGATGAGGGAGACAGTTAGCAGAAGTAACAAAAGTAAACTCCAAGTTCAGTTACAACAGCATGCATATTTCAATTCCGAAATTTGCAGGCAGGCAGTTAAAACCCAAGCAAATGATAGTGACTCACGATGGATATTTTGGGCTATAAGCAGTTGATCAAGAGATAGTCTCAAGTGGGGACAATTACAAAAGAATCATCTAGAAAATAGGGAGTCTAGAAGCTAGTTTTTTTTTTTTAACATTTTCTAGTGCCTTAACAGGAACCTCACACGAGGGATCAAACATTGTATTATGTGCATTTTTGTCTTATGTACTTTGTTCTCCTATCAAACTATGAAGAATGGTGTTATGTGCAATTGTAGTATGTTTATAATTCTTGCTTCTCATTTTTGATTATGAGTCTTTTGTTAGCTTTGCATAAACACTGAGATTGTTAATCATGCGATATGCTCTTTAATTCTATCAGTGAATGTTGTTAAATCTAACACTATGTTGTTGGAATAGATGATGATTTAGGTTATCTTTTCTATTATGAGCCTTTGATTAGTCTATACTCTATGTTAGAATTATTGATCATGTTTTATGCTCTTTAATCTTTTCAATGAATTTTGTTAGTATTAGTTACTATGTTGTTTGGTAGAGGAATACAATGTTGGCGTATCAGCTTGGAAGTTTAAGTACTTATTTCATGCATTGTTTATTTTCCCTTTACATCAAACCTCAAAGAGAAGAGCCAGCGGCTTTAAAATCTGGAGGTCATTTCAAAGGTCAAGTCGTACATCTTTGAAAATTCCCATGACTTTGGTGATTAATTGCAAAATTAAGCATCAATAGAAACCATGCAACTTTGACCTACGTATATATTCAGATTTCGCTTTAGGGTTGCACCTTTAGGGGTCTTCATGTATATGTCTTTGTGATGTCTTATGAGAGTGCTAATTTATTTCTCAATGTGATCGTCAAGTCGTGACCAAGTTACAAAGTGAATCTAACTATAGCTAACTCTAATATTTCCTACTATTATTGACCCATGAAATGTGTCTAAGTCGCCATAATGAAAACTCCCCAATTTGAAAAATAACCATTAAATATACCTAAATGTTGCTGGTAGAACGCAGACACTTGTGGTAATCGTAATTCTCTTACTGTTGTTAGCATTGTCTTCGAAGTGAAAATCAATGATCTAATATATGATGAAGCACTGTTTAGAATTCCATAATATTCTTGCACAAACTGTGTTGATCATTAATACGTATATTTGATGAATAAAGTTGGCCAAGACCAACGATTTCTTCTGGGAAATCCCCCACCAAAAAATTGGCCAAGACAACATGTGGGTACACAAATACGAGAAAAGTGTGCACAAGAGGCATATGAATACACACTGTCCAAGTGTGCCAAAATTGATGTTACCAAAAATTCCAATACCAAATTTTAGGCTCTATACTAAATAATTTATCTATCTATACTACCCAACACCAATAATATGTAATTTATTTATCTATACTATCCAACACCAATAATGCATCCTATGCATCGCGTGGTCAATCTATTCACCACTCTATCATTTTGATGTACAAAATGATTGTTGAAAATGGATATAAATAAATTATACATGCAACTAACAACGGTGTTATAAATACCTATAATTCCATACACAAAATTACAAAACTTTTTCTTGGCATTACAAACTTTAATATGACAACGGAAAAAGATGCAATTCGTCTCATTATCATTGTGGTCCAACAAATTATCTGACACCATCTCAATCTTATAGAAATCTCACCTTGAGCTCACTTCAGTTGCACCATGCAGTTGCAGATATAACTGAGAGGAATGTTGAAACCTTAAATAAATTTCATTGTCAAATTAGCAATTTCCTTTTCCAACAAAGAAAAGGTAGCAAAAATATGAGCAAATTTCTCTGCAAAAATTGGCATTTCCTTGTAAGGAAAAAATAATATGTCGACAGAGCTCTTAAGGCCAACTTGTGAATATGCCCTTAGGAGTCACTAGTTTGACCAGATGTAGATGTATTTAGTTTCCGTAAAGATCGATCATAGCGTAGTATTGTACTGACACTTTCCACAATCAAAATCAGCTGCAAAGGATTGGCAAAATAAATGCAAAATCATCAATAAAATTTAATCATTAAATATTGATGGATAGATGAATCTTTGGTTTACCTCAAAACTGGCATAGGCCAAGGCAGTGGCAAAATAAAAATTTGCATTCCCAGTTCCCTGTAAAAGATTGAGGAAATTATGTCAATTGAAATTTCACATTACTTCATAATTGTAGTGAAACCATACAATGAATGTTAGCATGAGTGCAATCTATGAGGCGGTCTATCCCATCCAACAAAAGCTCAAATGTTTAATTAAATATGCTTGTCAAAAAATCTATTTGTAAATCCCATCGCAGCACATTTTTGGAGTTTTATTATAATCATTTTAATTATAATCATTTTAAAAGCATATTAGATTCAAAAGGACAAGTATTTAAAAAACATACAAATGCTTGTCCTATGATAGATCTGGAATAGTTGGAAAAACAATAACTTTTTGCAAATATTGTGTGCAGGGAGAATTTACTGAAGCAAGAGTATTGTTCACACACATGCATAAGCACACACAAGGGGGAAGAGAGAGAGGTAGTTACCCTCCAAATCCAAAGGTTGTACATGACTGGACTCAAAAGAGCTATTCCAGTGAACCCATTCAAAAGGAAGAAAGAGAAACGCATTCCTTCATGGGAAATTTAAGGTTTGAAAATTGTTAGATGCAAACTATATAGAAACAAAAGAGATTATTTATTTTCCCACAAATGAAAGCATATGAGCTAGTTAAAAAAAGGAAATTGCATTAAGTGGACATAACTATGAAAAGCATATGTTACACTGGATACACCTTACTAAAATATTGCAATCTTACCTGCAAGTTCATGTACGAAAAGAGCAAGAAGACCAATGTAAAGCGCAGAGTCGCCAACCTATATAATTTACAATACATAAACAGTTTATGTTTATAAATGAAAGAAAAATCATATATATCTCTGTTCATCTTCTACACCACTTAACAATCCTTGAAAAAAAAAAATGTATGCTTCCATGGACATCACAAATATATACGAAGAAAAGAAATCTCAGGCTAGTTGAAGTAACAACAATATGCAGCGACTTACTGAAGGATATGATTTAAGCATGGAAGTGATGGCGACAAAGGAAAAGGCAAGAAAACATGGTCGGTGATTAAGGCGGATTGTCATTGGCGTCACCATGAACAAAACATTTGCATGGAAGACCAAAAGGAAGAAAACTCTGAAAAAGTCAAAAACCTCTGTGAAAAAGTACCTGCAATAATACAGACCGGGATAAACAATCCATGCAATTCATGTTACAAGAATACATGCCTAAAGCTAGAAACCTCAAAAGATGCAACAGAATTACTATCAACTTTAGAAGCTAGTTGTATATACTCACCAAAATACACCTAAATTTGGAGACAAATCTTCGACA
Organism: Torreya grandis; assembly: GCA_037957365.1. Taxonomy (NCBI): domain Eukaryota; kingdom Viridiplantae; phylum Streptophyta; class Pinopsida; order Cupressales; family Taxaceae; genus Torreya; species Torreya grandis. The sequence goes on along the minus strand of JARHVA010000684.1, from coordinate 3,386,040 downwards.
GTTAAAATGAACCCATATGTCCTGCAAGATTCAATTAATCTCTTAATCAAAACCGTTGTAGAAAAGTGTGATTCTAGCAAGGGTGCATGTGATATACCAGGATAATAAAATATTTTAAGAAAAAATAAAAGAAAATAGCTGAACTGCAACTGACAACGATGAAATGGAAACCATAAGTTATAAAATTGCAACTACATCATGATCAGCTCAACAAAATGGGGAAATAAAGAAAATGTCTGTTCTGCTAATAAGTTATAAGAATTGACAGATATAAAATAAATAGAATATTGCAACCTGCTATATATCTGATATATGGCGTCTGTAATTCTTATTATCTAAGCAAGAATATTTTCGATACAATGCCCGTGTATCGACTAGAAAATGTGTTAGTACAGGTAAACATTAAGTATTATATGTTTGCAAAGATAAAAGCATAGCTAGTTACATAGACTGTACAACAAATCAAGTTACCAAGTATCACAAAGAGGCATTAAGCTGTGTAATCTAATTCTTACAAGATATTCTATTTATTAATCGGTTACTGTAATATCTGAAACATGATTTTTATTTGGAACAAAGTTCAAAGTTGAAAGGTTGACCCTTGTTTGCTTTAAGAAAACAAGTACACCTATACTAGTTTCTCTACTCAGACGTGCAATGCAAGGTGATTTTCAGAAAAAGTGAATTCCGTCATCTTCCAGATATACATAATAATATTATGTATATGTATCAATAATGAAAAGTTAAAAGATGCAGATGCCGGGTATACAATAGCCTGAAATAAAAAGAAAGAGACTTCTCAAAAATATGAAAATGGCTACATTGACGAAATTTGTGGAGATGCTTGAAACAGTTTGAGAAAGGAAACCGAAATGAGCTGAAAAAATAAAATCAATCTTACTGCCATTCTGAATGCCATACCAGAAAAATCTGTATAATGCATTAAAATTGCTGTAGTTCCTTTAAAAATACACACAACCAGAAGAATAGATAAGCAAAACAATAGCTTAGCCATGATTCCTAATACAAAAACAAATTATAGGTGACTGATATTCAATGGTTCAATAGGTTACTTAAGCAACACAAAAGTAATATTGACGGTAGGTGCAAGCACTAGGCAGGGGGTCCACTTAAGGAGAGCTTTTTATGCCCGTGTTGCAAGGGATTCATACTTCCATGGATACACATTAGCACATTACACAGACTTGACTCATTCAACACAGCATTTTTATTGTATCAAGCAAAGTGTTACAAAGAACTGAGTACAAACTCACACTCGCACTCGCACATGCCTCTACCATGCTTATTCAATGCATAAACATGGACAAAATACATACATTACAATCCAACATCAGCTAGTTCTACAAAATTCTGCTTTCAAAATAGCAGCATAACATTCACACAACCTCCCGGCCAGTCAGTCCCCTAAAAACAAGCACCATTTTCCTTATAAAGGAGGGAATGGTCTGACCCTTCACATTCCATGTGACTTACGACATTTCAGCTCCTTGATAGACCTTAGCGAGTTTTTGAACTTCATAAGGAACAAAGAATTTCGTTTTAAACTGCTCTTGAAGACCTTGTCGGGATTCTTGGACGTTTCAGCTTCTTAGATAGACCTTGTCGGGATTCTTAGACGTTTCAGCTTCTTAGATAGACCTTGTTGGGCTTATTAAATAGTCTTGGCACTAACAATTTTATTTATAGACCCTTTCAGGTTTTTTGGTCCGACTAGCACTCTGAACGTCGGTTAGGTTCTCTATAGACCTAGTTAGGCTTCGAGCTCTAACCAACACTGCAAACTCCAATGTAGACCCTATTGGGCTTTTTGTCTTGACCCACACTTGTGACGAGTTAGATAGATATTGTTAGGCCTTTTGTCCCGACCAACACTTTGATGAGCTTGATAGACCCCATTGGGCTTTGGGGCCCAATGGCCATTACAAACAACCACCAAGTGACCTTGTCAGGGTTTTCAGCCCGATGGGGACTTAGAATGCCGATAGGACTTCGATCGACCCTATTGGGATTTTGGGCCCGATGGGTACTCCGAATATCAATCGGATCTCAAACTTCCATAGACCAAATCGAGTTTCAATGACCACAAAAACTCTGAAACTCTAACCAGCACTTCTCCGAGCCAAATCGGGATTCAATGACACCTCCAAAACTTAACCAAATCGGGGTTTTCTTCTCCCTGAACTTTGAGATGCTAAAACAACTTTTTACGCCAAGTGCTCACAACGAAAGTTACTCATAACGACTTGGTATATCTATTAGTACAAAAATCGGAAGGAAATGAAGACTTCAAAGATTCAGCTCCAAACAACCACTCCATATCAAAAAGATAAACAAAGAAAACTCACCAACACAACACTCTATTTTTGGATGATGCAAGATTGAATGTACGCCTTGGATGCCCCTGCATCAGACACCCAAGGTATTTAAAATGTGAGTTCTTTGTTCAAATAGATGGAATAAGTGCTAAAACCACTATTTTGACCACAAAGCATCGTGGCCATGGTGTTCCCTTTCAACACATCAAGTACTTCAGTTGATTGTCTCTCTTTCTTCCATTTCTAGCTCCCTCTTACTGGCTCCAAATATCTCTTCTTCTCATCTCTCCTCATTTTTTGGGATTAGACCCAACATAGTCTCCTTTGTGGGATTAGACCCACCATAGTTTCTTTCCTTTGTGGGATTACACCCACCATAGTCCATCCTCCGCCAAAGGCTTATCCTCATTTTTTTCCATCTGCTTGTGGGTTGAAACCCACCTTTGTCCAACCACCTCCACCAAGATGTTTGTTCTTGCATCTTACTCTTGCTTGTGGGCTTGTACCCACTACTAACTGACCAACTCCGTTTGAAGCCTTCTTGGCTTTGTTTACTCATTATCCAACCTGTTGTTGGATCTTTCCTCCTATCATTCTTCACTATTTGCAGATCTTCTCTCATGGCTTCCATCTTCTCTAATCCCCAATATCACATCAATAGACTCAACATACATCTGGGCATCCCTATGATCACCCATAGCCTTTGATACTACCTCTAGGATAGTCTTCACCTCATCTCTCGTTGTCCTCATTGTTGTGTCAAGCAACTCCTCCACCTCTATTGCAACATCATATTATTCGACATGTGTTTCTAATGCCTGTAGAAACATCTCCTCAATCACATCATATTTCATATATCTCTGTTGCATCTTCATACTCTTCTTCCCATGCTTCTGTTGATATGCAAATCAACTGCTCCTCACTTCTTATGAACTCATGCAGTTCACTCTCTTCACCTTGGAAGGCCTCTCTGAATGCCTCCTTTCTCTTCATCTCTGCACCTGCAACATCACGCTCTTCAATATATTCTTAGGATGATAACAAACTCAACTACCATCTCATCCTTGTCTTCTTCCATCTTCACACTCTTATCTTGATTCTCATCAAGTTTGGGCTTCTCAAAGCCTCTATCATTATGTCTACTCATCGTAACAGTACTCAATTGTTCTTGTGACAACACTTATTGCTCTTGCCAATCTATTTCATTTGATCTTGTAATAGTCTTCTCTCACACCTCTAGCTACTGCAAATGAGCTTCCTCGTGTAAATCTTCTTGAGAACAATCTTGTTCCCACACTTTCCCACTCTCTTGTCTCCATGATGACTTGAAGACAATCTTCTATTGTTGGTATACATTACCAACCAGCTCTTCAACCACGCTGCCATACTATCCTCTTGCTCCACTTCTTCACTTTGGTTCTCATATAAATGAGCATGTTGGACTGAACCACACTTTGTAAATTTCTTTGCCATCTTCTCTAGTGTTGGACCTGCACATTGAACAAACACATTAAGGGAATCAAGAGTCCACACAAATACTTTTTCCAGCTCTTCATCACGCCCCAAGGACAAGTTGTCCAACTCTTCTTTGTGGTTTGCATGCTTCTCATAGCTTCTAGTAACATGATGAACTCCTTAAGATCCATTCTCAACAACCTTCATGGCTATTCTCTCATCATTCTTTATGTTTTCCTCTCCTTCACATGGCTGGTCCTCAGTCATACTCTCCTTGTGTACATTAAATTTCACATCAACCACCTCTATTGTTTCCTTCATGGAAACCTACAACTCCTCAAAGTTGCTCTCATTTTTCATCTTTGTTGTTTCCTCTACAGAAACCTGTAGCTTTTCGTGGTTGCATTCTTCATTCACATCTACTGTTTCCTTTATGGAAACTTGTAGCTTTCCTTGGTTGTTCTAAACCCTTCTACCCTCCAAAATAAAAAGACAAATGCATTGCCTTCATTAACTAAGGATGATTCTAATTTTTCCCACTTATGGGATACCACAAACTCTTTCCTATCATCAAACAATGGATCTCCCTCATCCAGTGAACAATTTATCATGTCTATATCCTCTTGCATAAGGATTTCTTCCTCTATAAGTTGCTCACAACTCTCTTTCTTCTTCTTGTTCTGAAAACCAGATTTGGGCTTCTCACATAGAAATCTCGCCCTCTTGTTGTCTTCTAGGACAACCTCCTTCTCTGCATACACATCATTCTCCTTGCTACTTCTCAAAGTAGACTTTCGCTGCTCACATGACAATTTCCCCCTCATATTGTCTTTCTTGGCAATCTTCTTCTTTTCTTCTTTCTCAAGCCTCAACACATGAAACTTCTTCATCCACTCTTTCTACAATTTTGGGTGCACGAAAGGACCCAACAACTTGGAAACCATATTTTCTCAACACCTTATCTTCTTCTTTCTTTTTTCTTTTATCCTCTCTTGGGGATCTCTCCAATATATAGATGATACTCCACCTAGTCTCTTGCATGCAGCCTTTACCTTCATGGGGTCTTCAATATTATCCTCCTCAAAATATATTTCCAGCTTAACTATCCATTTTATGATCTCCTTTGGGCACTCTTTTCCATGAAACAAATCAATATCACAAGCAGACTTACCTCTCTCCTTCACCTTAACCTTTGCCGGTCTCTTTCTTCTATTGGAATCTTTTCCTCCGCTTGTTTGGCCTCTCTCCAAAGCATCTAACCTTGTTTGTAGGGACAGCAACCCTATCATTATCTCTTCTTCATTCTCTTCACTCACAGCTGCAACATCTCCACCTTGTGCAGTCATCTCCATCATTTCCAATCTTGCTTGGAATCCTTTCAACATTTATATCAAGTTGTTCATCTCTGGTGCTCTTCATCCTTTGTGTGTTATATCTGTTCCACAAGCAGGGATCTCTTTCACACCTTGCAATAGACTCAAACAAGAGCCTTTCAAACTTCCTCAACACTTGCAGGACTTCTCTCACATCCACAACAAACTCATCCTCACTACTACACAAGCTTCTCTTTCACAACTTGCAGCTCACTCAGCAGACTTTTTTTCACAGCTTGCAACTGACTCATACAAGAGCCTTTCACACTCAACCCGTAAGGAAAAAACCTTGCTTTGATACCAAATGGTGCAAACACTAGGCAGGGGGTCCACTTAAGGACAATGTTTTGCGCCCGTGTTGCAAGGGATTCACACTTCCAAGGACACACATTACACAAAATTGACTCATTCAACGCATCATCTTTATTGTATTTAGCAACGTGTTACAAAGAACAGAGTAAAAACCATAGTTATAAGTTCAGAAATCCAGATCCTTTTGTAGGGCAAAAATATCCGAAAGTTGGAATTCATGAAAAGGTAAGGAAAATTTGGATCCAGAATATATACATATATGTGAGCATAGTTTTATAAATATGCAAAACTGACAAATACAATGAAAAATATTAATAAAATAATATAAAATGTTAATAATATATCATATTTATGGTTTTTGGGCATTTTTTTGCACAGAAAACCTAAAAAAATAGAAATGATTTTTTTCTTTTTTTTGAAAAAAAGCAGGGCCAACCTAGACGAACTTATCCGGGCAGGCCAAAAAAAAAGGATTTTGTCTAGATCCGGCCGAATTTGGTAACTATGGTAAAAACTCACACTCGCACTCACACATGCCTCTACCAGGCTTATTCAATGCATAAACATGGAGGAAATACACACATTACAATCCAGCATCAGCCAGTTCTACAAAATTCTGCTTTCAAAATAGCAGCATAACATTCGCACAATATCCCAGCCAGCCAACCAGCCCCCTAAGAAGAAGCACCATTTTCCTTATAAAGGAGGGAATGGTCTAACCCTTCACATTCCATGTGACTTATGATAGACTTAGCGGGTTTTTGAACTTCATAAGGAACAAAGAATTTCGTTTTAAATTGCTTCTTGAAGAACCAGTTGGGATTTTTAAACAGTCCAGGCACTTACAATTTTCTGTGTAGACTTGTCAGGGTTTTGGTCCAACGAGCACTTTGAACGTCAGTTGGATTCTCCATAGACCTAGTTGGGCTTCAAGCTCCAACCAACATTGCGAGCTCCTACATAGACCGTGTCAAGGTTTTTGTCCCAACCCACACTGTAACGAGCTAGATAGATGCCCTTGGGATTTTTGTCCCAGCCAACACTTTGACAAGCTCGGTAGACCCCATCGGGCTTTTGGGCCCGATGACCATTGCAAACAATCACCAAGTGACCCTGATGGGCACTTAGAATACCAATAGGACTTCCGCTGACCCTATCGAGCTTTTGGGCCCGATGGTTACTATGAACGCCGATCAGATCTCAAACTTCCACAAACCAAATCAAGATTCAGTGACCACAAAAACTCTGAAACTCTAACTAGCACTTCCCCAGACCAAATGGGGTTTTCTTCTCCCTGAATTTTGAGATGCTGAAACAACTTTTGACAACAAGTGCTCATAACAAAAACTGATCATAACAATCATTGATGCAGAAATCAGAAGGAAATGAAGACTTTAAAGATTCAGCTCAAACAACCACTCCATGTCGAAAAGACAAACAAACAAAGAAAACTCACCAACACACCACTCTGTTTTTAGTTGACGCAAAATTGTCTATACACCTTTGATGCTCCTCCATCAATGGTTCAATGGATTACTAAAGTGATACAGCAGCAATGGAAGAAAAAGTATAATTCATGCCATATACATAGACAAATTCCAGGGGGTTAGGCTTATGGTTGCTTAAAAATCACATGTGACTGCATGGATTGATAATACAGGTCTAAAAATGTGAGTATTGAACCAACTAATGTAATTGGTAGAAAACAAAAAGAGCAATATCAAGCAAATAAATGTCACATTTAGTATGGGAAGTCTCCACAGCTTCGTGCTCAATTTCATGCAGTTCTTTTCGCATAGTTTGGAATTCTTTTCAGACCTTGTAATTCAACTGCTCAGCAATCCATAAGAAGCAGACTTGCTAAAGTATGGAATTAGCATCCTCCGCAAGTGATCACCAACTATCAACAAACACGAGTGTAACCACTTAATGCTTAAAAAACAGTGGCAACCTGCCAAGAGTCAGGCCTCTACCTCCCAATCATTATCATACAAACATGAGAATCACAGTAGCAAGAACACTTACACAGCATGTCCCGAGTGTAAGTGTTTTTCAATTACTAAAGCTTGAAATGGTTAAAACTTTGCAATTTAGAACAAGAATATTTTAAAATTTGGCCAAAAAACAGATAAAGCAATCCTATATATGTGTGTGTATTTCCTGTTCTTCCATTCACACAAATTTAAAACATTTTTTTTCAAAAGCATGACATTTTTTTCTAAAACATCCACATTGGCAAAGCAATTGCCAAGTTTGACTGATATGCCATGTAGAATGTCTGAATGGTGCGGTTGACATAACAGGCATGTAAAAACACAATCTTTTTGTTTAAAATGTGTTTCCTGCTTCTATGATGAAAGTAAGGCAGTTACCTTGACAGAAACATAAATCAGATATGCCCTTTATAGCATTTAGTAAATCCTTATTTTCATCAGCCTTTGATCATTGAATGATCATATGAATTTATCTTATTGTCTTGCAGTTCTATCATTACTTGCATGTCAATTATATCCCATAGTTTTGTAACGCATGCATAAATATGTTTCCAGCATTTTGCTTCTTGTTCGGGTGATCCTTGGCTGCTTCATGTATGGTCCCTTGAACCTTCTTTCTTTATCTTACTAGGCTTTTGGGAGAATCCACTTTTATCTTACTACATTTGAAGATGAGACGATCCACTTTTCTCTTGATTCGTTTAGTTAGAGGTTCTTTCCATCTTTCTAGACTCTTGATAGTTTTCCTTATTAGGTTTTGAAATGATTGTTTCTTTTGTCTTCATTACGAACCTAATATACACTCCACTTCATAAGTTTGAGCTTTTATACAAATTCTCATCTATCGCTTAAGTGCCATGTGCATATATCCTGTCTCATATGAAGGATCAAATAAAATTCTTTGTAATATTTGCTGCTGTGACAGTCCATTCATTCTACAAAAAACTAGTTGGCCTCTCGAGGCCAGCTGCTTCTGCACCTGTAGTATTTTCCACAACTACTAACAGTTCCATAGTGGATCACTCAATCAAATATTCTTTGTTGGCAGATGAAGCAAGAGGGTGCATTCTCCCGAGGAACTTATATGCATGATGCAATAAACTCTTCCATCTAGACAGAGGAGGAACCTATAACCTGTATGCCCCTCCATTAATTACCTCAAGCCTTTTGGATCTTCTTGAGAGCAGATTGTTACCTGACTTATCCTCAGACAGACCTTATGATCAAGAAATCATACTTTGGCCTTCATTCTAGCCAGCTCCCGCCTGAGTTCCTTGCAACATCCTGTCGCAAAATCTGGGTAAGGGAACCCTTTAATCCAATTCACGGTTCTGCAAGCTGTAAATTGAGCACAATATTTCTAATCTACTTTGTCCATCTATTTGTTGGAAATCCTTACTTTTAAGGCTTAGCCAAGGACCAAAGTGTTTTCAACAATATATTTGGCGACATCCTCTATGGAATACATTCAGCCTCCAACCAGCAGGTTCTTTGTGGTAGGACTGAGACCAAAGACTTAACTTCACAATGAGCCTTACAAGGACAAGTATACAATCAGCTTTACAGAGCCTCCATTGTACAATGTAAAATTACCTGACCAAGTCCAAACATAAGCTTTCGTTCAAAGTGCACAAGTATGGCTGAAATTGCAAGGACTGAGAAATAGATTCAGTCGTTGCTGTCAGCGCATCAGATTCCCTGTGTTATATGTAATATGATTTTTTTAATATGCCTTTGAATGCTGTACAAGATAATGCCATATGTAATTTGTGTTAATTCACTCACATTGCAAACTAAGTGCCAAGTGACCTTTTTCTTGGGCTCCCTTTCCGTGTCTCTTGAACCTAGGACAATCCAATTTCAGGGAGGGCCACAAATCATTCCTCCATTGAATACTAAAACAAAGACCACATAAATTGCAAAGTTAACTCAAAACATTGGCATATCCCAATTAGTTGTGCATAGTTGACTTTGATTTATATCTAGCAAAAAATTCTCGGGATGTGGGAAAATGCCAGAATTCTAAAACATTTTTTTAGTGGAGTTTCTTTGTTTCATTTGCTTACTACATTTCCAGAAATGCCCAAAAGATGTCTCACCCTGCTATTTCTCATCTGGCCCATTGGCCTGATCCACCTGAATTTTTGGGCCTGTCCTATTTACTTTTGATGTAACGCCAAATCAGACACTCAGCTGCCCTACTCTATGACTCTCCCATCTGACTGTTCCCCTTCCACTGTTTGGCCTGGGGATTTGAAACTTCTATGCTTGTAGTTGAAAACTTTTTCAAAAATGAGAAGGCTGGCTGCGCCAAAAGACCACTGCTCAACAAGGGAGAAAATGAGAACCAATCACTCACCCATCTGCTCCCACTTGCTTCCCCTTCTGCAACAAGAAGGGAACTAGGATGTAAACCCACTCAGTCAGCTGCAAAAAGAGTGATTGCTGCTGTAAATGGTCTGCTCAGCTGACGATCACAAATCTCAAAAATGAAATCTTAAAATGACACAATGGACTTGCATTTAGAGGTTTATATTCTTAGTGTCAGAGTTGCAAGAGTGCTTTGAGGTACAACAGAGAAAAGAAAAATATTCTTTTTTACGATATAGGAGGGTGGACAACATACAGATGTCCCCCACCAAGTTGAGGGATGTTTTGGCTTCCCCAAGACATTCTGACCAGAATCTGAAGTCAAATGCGCAGCCCAAAAGTTGTGCCTACTATTTCAAGAATGTTGGGTGTTTTCTCCTAGCCGTGGTATGTGTCTCGGACCTCAGGGATGCATCCCCCATTACCCTGACATCAACTCTTCCAATGATAGCACTGTGCTCTGTTACCACAATTTTAATTTTCTGAATTATTCAAATGACTTTTTCATTGGAAAATATTCCAATACAATTTTATTATTATGCACTTGAAGCATAACCGTACCATAGCACATTACTAATAGGTTGTGGTAAAATGGCAATACTTAGCCTCTTTGATCGATCAACCCATGTTCATGTGTATTACTATATCAATTTCAGAGTTAGTTACTCTGCCCGAAGCTTGGTGGAGGTCCTGCAACTTCAATGGTCCACAGATGCAGTCGAGGCTAGGTATAAATCTTCTCCAACTTTGACAGAACAGATAACCCTGATAGTGTCATCTTAGGAAAGGACTTTCAAAAAAAGGGATTTGCTAAATGAAATGGGAAAAACAAGTACCCTGGCATACCTTATCATATAGTTCTATTTCTAATATTGCGACAGACGTTTCAAAACATTTTAGATCCTAGTATGGGACTTTCTCCAAAGCATCCTTGGACAATCTATGATCCCTGTAATAATGCAATTATACTTGATATTAGGCTGGAGTTACAATAAACCATACATTCAATTACCTATGATCACTGCAATAATGCAATTATACTTGATATTAGGCTGGAATTACAATAAACCATACATTCAATTACTCATAAAACCTACATTCTAAAAAATGAATATCCATCAACGCTACTTTTCTACAATTTCTTCGTGCTTTGCACCCAGAGTTATTTACAAAGAACTAAATGACACTACCTTCCTTCAAACCATCATCAGAGAAAAGATCCAGAGTGTTCTTGAGATCATAAATGAACATAACCACAATACAGCAGAGATTTTAAAGTTTTAGTTTTTCCCAGCGTCAATCTTTTCATACCACATGATGAAACTGATTCAAACCTTGGATATGGATTTGGACTTTGAGTTTGACTTCAATACTTTTCAGACTTTACATATTTCTAGGATCCTCCAAATTTTTAGAAACATGTTACCTTGTAAATAGTGATGCTAATAGAAACCTGCAATTACTTCTTTCCAAATAAATGCAATATTATGAGAATCTGTCGCTACAGAATGTAAGTATTCCAATTTCTGAAGAAGGATATAAATCAAATTGGAGAAGAATGTCTAATCACTTTGGAGATCAGCTCAAATTGATGTAAAGATTGTCAAGAGTGCCTTTCTCAAAATTTAAAATTAACATCCTAAACCTTTATAATAAGCTTCAAACCATCCTTACAATCAATCGATCTGCCTAATTTTACAATCATTTGAGCAAGACAATTGTTCTTGGCCAGAGCAAGCATCTTAAAGAATACAACTTAGTTTATGGATTGTAAAGGATAAGAAATTAACAGTTAACCTCTTTCCACTGAAAAAAAAAAATCATAATGTATTTACGTTTTCCAAAACCCATACTAGTATATGATCCGGAAATGAAATGAATGTACCATATATAAGAAATGGATGACACCATGCAGCTTTGAAAAAAAATTCACCATGCATTTATGTTTTTCAACACCCCTACTAGTATATGATCCGGAAATGAAATGAATATACCATATATAAGAAATGAATGAAAACATGCAGCTTTGAAGCAAGTCAGAAAATTTACATTACACTGTTAAGAATAAGGGCTATTATACCATAGTTATATTAACCACTCGGTGGGTTAACCACATAGGGGTGAGTTGTAGGTTATTAACTCTTATCATAAGTGGGTTTGTTGGGTTGTTACAAACCCACACAGAGAATATAATTAGTTGGGTTTCTAATAGTCTTAGGATAGCTTTGATAGCCTAATTAGAGGGGCTAATTTAGACCTTTGTATAAATAAGCGTATGTTCAAATGAATATCTAAGCTCATGAATTAAACTAAGAGCTCAGATTTAAATAAATGCAGGATCATGATTCATTAAGGAAAAGTTTGATAAAACTAAGATCTGATTTTTTAGATCATATCCTGATTTAAAATAGCTAGGTCAGTAACCCTGGTATCTTCTTGCACTACTGTAAAGATTACCAGAAAAAAATCTCCTTTTTTAACTAGTTATTGTTTGTGTCCCCCGCACTAGACTCACTAAGCAATTGGAAACGGTTGTGTCATTCTGTATGCACCAAAAACCATCTCTCACTTGGACTACATCGCTGCTTCCACATTAAAGTTGCAACTCTATGGCATTTCTGTTACTAACATTCAATAAATATTAACTAAATTCTTATTATCCCTACTAATAATGACATCTTTAATGTTAAGCATGTCTTGTTTAAGAGTTCTTCAAAATAAGGGATACTTCTGTCTGGCAAAAGATTAATGAAATGTGTCTCTAGTGACCTTTCAGACTTGAGCTCAATATCTTGACCAGTAGACATCTTTCTGTAACAAATTCTTTTTCGTAGTATCTTTCTTTAGAAATTTCAACATCACAAATCTCAAAATTTGTTTTTGCATGTGAATAATTCTAAAATATCTTAACTTCTTAGAAACACAGCCTGAATGCTATTCTCAACTCTAACCCGTTCACCTCGGATGCTCATTTTGCTAGGTGGAACGTATTTTTACAAAAACTATCCAATCATTGCAACACTTGCAAATGACTTACACCATGTCTGAATAAAATATAGAAAAACTAGTAATCATATATGTAAGATATTTGAGTTCTTAGTCTTCTCTTGCTCTTGGAGCATTTCCCCACTCAACATGCACATGCCTAATGAATGTGCATACACACACAAGTGGGCACGTGTCTCTTATCCACAGATATGTAATGTTGTACCACAAGACTTAAAAACTTACTATGTTTGGAACAAACCCATGCTCTATCTTGGGAAGAATGTACAGGCTACAAAAGAATGAATCTTATAGAAAGGTCAACGTAATCTAATGTTTTATATATGCAAGATAAAAAAATTAAGGAATGAGAAGATTCTAGGTATTTTGTGGCTAGAAAAGAATGAATTTTATTTTATGAAGGTCAAGGTAGTCTAAAGTTTTATATATGCACAGTAAAAATTTAAGGAATGAGAAGATTCTAAGTAATTTGTTTCTACACTTCACATTTTCCCAAAACAGTAAACAATCTTGAAGGTAAGATAAGGCTTACTCTTTGAACATTTCTCGCAATCCACCATGATGTCTAAGGGAAATGCTGCATAGTCCCAGGATATACATCCACCAAATAACCGACCACAAAATGAAGTGTATTACAGGTTTCCATGAGAAACCATATTGACAGCATCCAGGATGAATATTTTCGGCTCCAACCTTTCCAGGGCTTGGCATTGAGGGGGCTGCCTTGCCAAGGGTAGATTCACCTAATCGTTTCAATTCTCTGAACAATTTTCTTGGAGGAGTATCTGGACCATAGCCTAAAAGGAATATAACCTGACACATTATAAACATATGTTAGTCTTAGTGTGCATACATATCTAGATACCCAGAAACAAGCAAAATTATTAAGTTTTTGATGTTCGGCTTTTGAATTGAAAAAAAGTATAGATTGTTGAAGTCAGTACACCAAACCACCAAAGTTCAGTTTTTATTCCCTAGCATTTGTCATGAATGAAGACGTTATTCTCGTATTTTTGCCAAAAAAAAAAAAAATACAAGTTTCTAGGGAATTACTACCGGAATGACCAATATTGCAGGATAAAGTGCCAAGTGAGTTGACATTGCCCATCCAAAAGCTGCCAACGGAGCATTGCCTAAATCAATACAAGAACTTGTCATAAATTTTGTAGAAATAATTATGGAAATACTACGCCATCTCAATCACATTACTATTGTAGATCAACAATAAATCAATGTGTATTTGCTTGCATGCAAGGAAAAAGGTGTTTTAGACAGCAGAAATCATAACATAAACATTAACATGTCAATCTGCTACTATTTCTCCAACAATAAGGCAGGTGAAAAAACTGATGATCACTAGTCCTTCAAATCTTGCATGTCACACACTCAGGACTTTGACCAGTGAGATAGGGAGACAGACATGTATGAAGAAAGTAAGACTTAATTATCGAAAACTTATTATGGTCAATAATCATAACTCAATTTGATCTAAAATTAAATATCCTTGCCTTCATATGAAAAGGATAGACATGAAACATCACCCTACGAACAATATATACAAATGGAGCACGGACTAGCAACAATATAGTAAGAATGAAAATCAATAAGCGCAAACTAAACTTCTTTTTGACAAGGTCAGCCTTGGTCCCAGACTGCTTAGAATAGTAAATTGGTGGTTTTGCTTTAGAAACTAGTGACCGGCATCAAGCATCAGCTCAAGATCAAAATATCACTTCTAAGCAGTTATAGAAAACATGTGCAATGCATCTGCAGGAACCATACCAAAGACACCTCCACAGGCTTAAAATAGATAGCACATGTCCCACAAATATCAGAAATCCCATCAGGCACTACCATAGGTCCACCTTCATAAAAAAACACCAATGGCATTATCTGACAGGAATTCACGGGGGTCATTAAGAGGAATGAACTGTAGAGGCCATGAGGTATATTATAGTTCTGATTTCTATTACAATGCCTCAGGCACTAATTTATGCTTTGCACCCAACTAGATAATTATTTTTATCATTTATGAAAAAAAATACCTCCAAATCTTTCATGGAGAAAAATTATTTCCTCGGATAGCTATTACAATAGAAATATGCAGGAATTTGACAAATTTTAAAAAAAAAAAGAACAGTGTGTCTTCTATAAATGAAGTAGTTGCCACCAACATGGTATCTAGCTAGAAGCCCCAGTGCTACATTTAGTGTTCACTAAGCAACAGTTCCCATTTGTCTGCAAACATCATCAATAAGATGAATTTAAGAGTATCTGAGTTGATGGGGTCTACAGAAATAAGGCATTCAAAAATGTTATCTGGACACGCAGTTGAGTTGTTTCAATTGACAACTAATGTGTTGCATGTGAAGTTGGTGTTTTGCTGAGCAGCAGGCTTAGCAATGGAATGATACCAGTAGAAATAATAGCCACAAGCCTACATATAATCACAACAAAGCAGCAATTTTTAGTGGCAGCCAAAGTTTCCATAAACGCAGAAAATAAGCTAAATAGATGGCTAACCCTTTCCAGACAAATACAACTCATTCAATCCGTTTTATAACCAATGACAATATAGACATCAGGAATAAACCCTCTTATGGCTGCTGCAACTCAGAACACACCTCCAGATGATGCTTCAACTTCTTAGCCAAAACACCAAGCAAATGGTCACACAAGGCTCCAAAACCGAAGCACATCAGAAGATGGAATCCCAAACACTTCAAATTCCATCCAGATGGGTGTGCAAGTGTTTCTGCCTTGTTATGGACGGGTTTGAACATGACCACAACCATTCAGGTGTCATTATGATGGGTTTGGGCCACCGAAATCTGTCTGTTATGTTTTTACTAGGACAAGTTCGTCCATGAACAAATCCATCTTGATTGCATAAGTGGCAGGTTTGCTTCACCTTGGATCTGTCATCATGTCTGATATTTTTAAAACAGAGAAATAAGAAAGGTTTATTGGGGTTCCAAACTTCCACCCAAGCCTTCTTCGACATTTTCCAAATTTATTCCAGTAACCCATACATTCTGTCCTGGTCATTTTCTTGTGTTGAAGTAAACATGTTCATGTAATTTAGGTGTCTTAAGGGTCACACAAACCACTTAGGGCAAATACACGAGCATAAATACATGAATGGTGAAGTTTATAAATTGTAACTTGATCCATTTTGGATCACACCTCCACAATTGGCAGGCTCTTAGTCCCTAAAAGCTTTAGTTAATTAGGAGATGAGGGAACACCTCCCCCATTTTATCTTTGGAGTACCATTATTGTTTGCTTTGCAGCTGACACTTTTGTCCAACCTGCCAATGCTCCTGCTCTCCTTTTCTAGGTGGCCTTACCTTCCACTGCAGCACCATGTCTTTCACCAACTCTTCTTCTACAAAGGGTGCCAAATATTCAAATGAATGCAAAATGAAACCTACATCTTCAGCATCTAACATGGCTCAAAGACACTTAAGTTCTCCACAGTAACAGCTATGCATTGTCATATAAGGAGGCAGGTCTAATCTGAATGCTTTACCACTCACTCAACCATCTCAAAAGGCCTATATCTTAAGGGCCTGAGCTTCCTTGCTTTTCCTTGGAGCTTTTCCTTGCTTACATACACCCACAATCTTGTCCCCAACTTGGAGCTTATGTTAATCATAACGTGCCTAGTACCTTGCTTGATACAACAAATGTTTTTCCTGCACTAGCAGGTCATTTTGCTTCACTTTATCAATGAGCCTTTTCCCTCTTTGAATTTCGAAAACTGCCCCTTCTTTCCCTTTTGGCTGTCATGTCTCGACATCAAAGAGATTTGGGTGGCCGATACCCAAAACATGTTTCAAAATGAGACTTGCCAATAGATTTAAGCATGACCCTATTATAGGGTTGCTACGTTACCAGATCCTTCACCCCAGACCCCTGGATCCAGGCACAAGATGTTTCGGGTACGGATCTTGGTCTGATCCTGCAGGAGGATTGTGTATCCTCCCAGATACATCCTAATATGTAAGTGGTAGGATCCGCAGTCTTCCAGCAGGGTCTGCAGCCCAGAACAATTTTTTTTATTTATTTTTTTTGTTTCGCTTTACAAAAAGTAAAATATGGACTCCAAAAAAAATAGACGTATCCGGGAGGATCCACACTCCTCCAGCATGGTCTGCAACACAGGACATTTTTTTTGAATTATTTTTTTGATTTCAAAGTGTAAAGGTTAAATATAAAAGCTCATAAAGCCGAGTGAAAGCCCGTTTGTGTACGATTCTTGGCCTTGGAATCAAAGCTTGCGGTGAGCCCAACATAAATAGAAAGCCAAGATAGGGCTTTCCACCTGCAAAGATCCTCGCATACATCAAAGAGCAAAAAGAAGCAACTACCTCTGTTGCCCTTAGATTGAAGCATCCTTTGGGAAATAAAGGATCTAGATCTATTGAGCCATCTATTGTTCCATCTCAAGCTAATGGTGTGATCCCTCTACACCCATGTATTTCTACATCCGTTGTGGCCGTAGAGGAAGAGGATTCACCACTTAATCGCAAAAGAACAAAAGATGCAGACCCATTGGACAGGGTATTCTAGAATGAATCTCGAGACATAACAGAGCAGAGCATTGCACATTGCGTTTACGCATGTGGGCTGCCATTTAATGTTTCTAGATCACCATATTGGTGGGATATGCTGAAATCTATCAATAAAACCCCTAAAGGGTTCCCCGGACTAGGTTATGAAAAGGTGTGTACCACCTTGTTAAAAAAAAAAAAAAAAACATAAAGATGCATTGCATCTTATCAATAAATCATGGATCTAATCAAGGGTGTCTATTGTTTCTGATGGATGGAAAGATACGGCAAATAGGCCATTGATTAACGTGGTCGTGTGCCCTAAAGGGCCAATGTTTTTTAGAGCCATTGATTGTGAGGGGCAAGTGAAGGATGCATGATTCATTGCTGACAACCTGATATGGTCCATTGAGATGGTAGAGCCTCAAAACGTTGTCCATGCTATAACAAACAACGCAAAAAATTGCAAAATTGCAAGCATGTTGATTGAGGCAAGGTATGGGCACATATTTTGGACTTGTGTTGTTCATTCCCTCAACATTAAGTTGCAAAATTTGGGCAACAAAATTGACTGGATCAAACAAGTCTATGACGAGGTGAGCGAGATACAAATGTTCAAAAGCAACCATCACATGTCCCAAGGTATCTTTAGGTCCTCGAAGTTGCAGTTGTTAATGGTAACATTTTTTTTATATCATTCATGAATCATGTATAATTTTATTTTATTTTTGTAAATTTTTAATTTGTGGAATTTTTATTTTTGAATTTTTTTATTTTATTTTATTTGTTTTAATTTTGTATTAGGTCCTTGAGACTTGGTTTGCCTCGCATGCACTCGTCTTTAGACAACTTGTCAAGGTGTGTGAGGCATTGAGCAACATGGTTATCAACCACCTTTGGGGTGTATGGAGGCAGCCAAACACTAAGAGGGCCACAAAGGTGAAAAGGTTGATCCTTGATGATGTGTGGTGGGAATGTGTGGAGTATTTGCTCAGTTTTACCGAGCCCACTATGAATATGCTAAGATTTGTGAATATGAATCATCCATGTTTGTGTGAGATTTATGACGGAATTGACTCAATGTTTGAGAAGATTAAGTCCATCATAAATACCAAAGAGCAAGATCCTACGGAGAGGTTTTTCAAGGAAGTGTAGTCGTATTTCATTGAAAAGTGGTACAAAATGACCACCCCATTGCATCTTCTTGTTTTTTTCTTGATTCCCAAATACTATAACATAAAGATCCTTTCTTTGCCCAAGAGGGTACCACCTTATAGGGATGTTGAGATTAGCAAGGAATATAAAGCAGTATTCTCTAGACTGTTCCTCGATCCAAAAGAAGACAACAAAGTTATGGGAGAGTTTGGGCATTTCATAAACTCCATAGGTTACTCCCTTGGCACTCTTCATGACATGTACAAGAAGGACATTCATATGTGGTGCTACCTCCATAGGCAAGTCCTCCAACCAGCCGGGAGTTCTTGAACCATATTGTGCAAGTTTTCACAAGGGGGTGAATAGTAATTAGACGAAGGAAAATGAGGTCACATCCTCAAATAGGCAAAAGTTACCTAAATTATATGGCAACAAGAAGGAAGATCATTTCTAACATTGCAAAACATGTGAAATTATATAGATGGCCAATGGCCAAACTAACAAAGAATATACCCTGTGTGTTTCCACCAATCCTTAGAGGGGTATTCATTGATAATTACAAGGAATGTCTAGGTTTATAAATATATTTGATGTTTTGGAGGGGGTTGCAACTATTGTGCAACTACAATAAGATCGTTGCAAAGACATATAATACACGGAAAGAGCAAATCAGACCACGCATATAGTAGACAACTAAGAGTTAATCAAAGGGCTAGAAAAGGAACCAATGGTTTGAATAAGTGATGGTTCATTGAAGAAAAGTCACAGATGTTAAGGACAATAAAAATTGTGCCACCAAAATCATATTTTATTTTCCATGGGCCAATTAGATTTGAGGACTGCCATTTGCATGTTGGGGTGCTCTACAACTAAGTGATCAGCCCTTTTGTGACTGGATATTTTTAATATGCTCCTTGTTATGGTTCATGAATGGATTATTTTCTTCAACACCTCCCTTTGAGCCACACTTCAGTGCTTAGGGCACCTAGCATGGCTCTAATACCATGTTATTTTCCATGGACCAGCTAGGACTTGCTGCCCCCTAGATTTTTTGGTATCATTTTTAAGCTACATTATAATTTTTTGGTCATGTTGAGTCACCATTCAGGTCACCTCATACTCCAATTTTGTCGAGCGTCATTATTTGTCTCACCTAAGGTCATCCCTCCCTAGTCAAGTTTTTCATCAATGATATTTTTTGTAAGAGGTCATTAATGTTGCATAAGTGTCTGGGGGTGAACTAATGTTACATAAGTGTCTGGGGGTGAACTAATGTTGCATAAGTACTTGGAGGTCATTGATGCTATAAAAGTGCTCAAAGGTGAATTAAAGTTGTAGAAGTGCCTTTGCATAAGCACAATACAAGTTAACGATCTCATCTCAAGAAGACTTGAGTCACAAGAGCCACCTCAATAATATGACATAATACACATAATTTCATAGAGGAAAAACTCACCTCATCATTAGTAATAGAAACTTATTCGTTGACTCGAAAGAACCATGAAGCGAAATGTTATCCCAATGGATTGCATTGGTCATCTTAGCATCAAGGTATCATCAATGACTAGGGGTTCTTGTTTTGTTGCAAACAAGTGAAATGATGCAATGGCTTCATATGTACATGCACATGTTTAAAAGAAAAGCACTCAACTCCCCTGGAAAAGGAATTTCAATGAAGTGTCAAGGGCTTCAAGTTCAATCCAAACAACCACGACAAGAGTTGGTGAGGTCGACATAATGTCCAGAGGCTTTTAGAGAATGAAAATTTCCAAGGTTGCGGTTTCAAATTCCTAGAGAATGATAAGAGAGAGTTTTGGGAATGTTGAAAATTTTCTAAAGGCATGCAACAATTCCGAAAAATATTTTGAATCTTGAAGACAATTTTCAAGAGATAAGAAGAATTAATAAGTAACCATGAGGTCTAATTTTCAATTAGACAATTTATGAATTAACTAATTGTGTGTCCCTTATTAATTAATTGATAAGACCATGAATATGTTTTACATCAAATTGGGCAAGATTTAATTTCAAGAATATAAGTGTTATCTTGAATCCAAAGTGCGATGTGTTTCATGCAAATATGTCTCCAGTTAGAGATAGAACAATGCCAGCACGCGGAGGCAGAGGATTAAGGAATTTTTCGAAGTGATCTGGATATAGAAAGATTATCTTGGTTTTAAATGTGCATACTCCACACTGAAGAAAATGAATAAATGGTGAGGTGGCATTTTTAAGAGCATTTCTAAATCATAATTGGGGATGGCTGATACGGAGATTAAAATGTCTTCCTAAAGGTCATTTTATTTATGTGAAATCTCGTCATTGATGCAAGGGCAGCATTCATACTCCTTATATTTTTAAAATCTAAACTCTGCCAGTCCCACCTCTCCCATATCTTTGAGGTGAATAAACACAACACTTGGACGCCCTATATAATAGGATGAGCTGGCAATGATGAACGCTTACACCTATTGCGAGCAGTTGGAAATCAGTTAAGACATGCATTTGAGTCCTTGGCTAAAGGAGAAACCGAAGAAAGGCAGAGAAAGGTGAGTGAGAATGAGATGTATTATGACCAGAATGATTAAATAGGGATGATAAGAACCCAGATGGAAAGAACACAAGCTTAAAAGACCACAAAGATCGGCAAAAGAGAGTTATTAACAGTCAATTTGAAAAAGAATCCACCATATTGTTACGTGGTTTTCATCAGGAACCTCCAAGACCGCTAGCACCTATTTCCATGCTTGTAGCAAGGAATGAGAGGGAAAGTGCACAGACAGCCTTATGCCTGTAGTGTTGTTGTCAGGCATGTTCAAATTCAGTACACATAATTGTGCTCTAGTTCTAGCGATCGGCTAGAAGTTGGGAGATGCGTTGAAGCACACAGTTCTGATCCTCAGTGTACCAGGTACACTTGAACTAGTCAGCTGACCAGCGCAGATTAGCTTGTTTCCTAGAGACACTTTTGTCGTTTGGGTTTCTATGGATATTCCTTCAGCACAACCTCCTAGGCTTTATGAGGGGGAAATACTCATCACCGTTGCAAAGGCTGATGCAGATTCTACAGAGGAAGGAGTAGGGAGGAGTAAGTGAAACCCATAATGTGAAATTAGAAGAGAACTGATAAGTATTGTAGCTATAGCTGAGTCTTTGCAAGGAAAACCAGTGCATGAAATGTTGAAGGGATTAAGAGCTGTTACTGCAAGATTGCAAAGGTTTCTTCAATATCCATGGTATCATGGAAAAGGATGAGGGCATTCAGGACGCTTTTGCCAATTACTCCTACTCAGCCTACTTCTTTGGCATGTCTGAGATTGTGATTGAACACTGTTATGGGTTCAAACATGAAAGTCAACCCTAAAATGGTTCGTTAGATATGCATTATAAGTGGTTGCTAAAGTACAGAATAAGTCCATATTTTAGCAGGATGGGTGCTAACATGTGTCCTGACATACACTTGTCTCTGGCCTTCTAATCCTCCAAGAACAGAGGAACTTGTCTGCAAATTGTCTGCAATTTCAATAAGCTATGTTTGTAATCTTCAAAATGGCTATGAAAACATATTATTGAGCATGGGAAACATGATCCCGATAATGACTTGGGACCACTACATAAGAGACAGTTTAGTTTGGTATACTTATAATTTTCCGAGAAGTTTCAGCACAATATAAATGTCAGTTTCAGAGGCCTTTGGAGCTCCAAGAGCCTCAACACCGAACTTTTGCTGGGTGAATGTGTTTTTGGCGAGTCAAGCTTTCCCAAAAGGTATTATAATAGAAATTCAGAGAATACCAAGAAAAGGTAGCCTTGGCAATGTGGCTCAATCCGATTGGCTATCATTAGCAATTCTTCGTCTAGTAGATCTCTTATTCTAAGGAGTTGAGTACAATGCCTGACATGGAGCATATGATTGCATTTCTGTTCATATTAAACCCAATCTGTATAAATTGAAGCTCGATTTGTCAAAAGGGTCTATCTAAAGGTGGTGGAGATGACTGGATATCCTTGCCAACAAATGAAATCATGTTCACGATAATGTTTTGCACCCAGTAAAATGCATTCTCAATGCATTTTCTTGTTGATGGAGATGAAGTACGGTCTTACACTTCCCAACATGGCCATAAGTATTCCTTGTTTAAATCAATGGTGTTGTCAATGGAGACCTAGAATGCGAACCATGCAATATGTATCATGGCACGGTGTTATAATCCTTGAAGATGAAATAAATTAGACTCGATATGACATTGAAAATTTTTCCCAGGGTTTAAGTGATCTATTTTTGCATTTAGACTCGATATGACATTTAAGATTTTTCCCAAGGTTTAAGTGATCTATTTTTGCATTGAGACCCGGGGGGGGGCGGGCGGGTGAGGGGACGAGGGAGACGGTCTCAATTTAAGATATTAAGTAATTAAAAGTCTTTTTATTTCAGAAGTGTGTTAGAATTTTGTTTGCCTTTAGTCAACAAATAAAGGTAGCTGATGTGGTTGTAAAAGGTAGTTATGTGCACATAACTACCTAAGTTGTTATAAATAGAGCTTAGAGTTCTCATTGTAATCATCTTGAAGACACCAAGTGCTGCTGAACTAATGCCACCAAGCTACCTATTGTAACCAAAAACTACATTGAATATCAGTAAAGAAGAATGATGAAAGCCATGAAGGATTGTATGCCATTATGTGTTTGTCATTTGTGATGATGTCTTGCAGATTCTCTATGCTAATTCTGTAATAAGGTTTTGTGTTTGTTACATTGGTTGTTTTTCAAGATCCGGTTCACCTTGGTTCCCTAAATTAATCTGGGTGGATCTCCTTGTTTCACATCAAACCTGGGATAAAAACACTATCGCCATTCCTCCAACGATGCCTTTCTATTTCTTTGCATAAGTAATATCTCTTCTATTTCAAATGCTTATAATGCCATAATCTGTCTTAAATCTTTTTGTTAATGTGTACATAGAACTATGAATGTCATCATTGTACATTTCTCATAGGTTTGCTTTGAAGGGAAGCATCCCTTGCAAACAGAGTAGAGACGGTAGTCTCACACACTGCTCCTAACGGATGTGTCCTCAATAAATTTTAAGGACAACGGGGCTCAAACCCAGGACCTCCCATTTGCATGTTGGAGTCCTCTCCTATTGAGCTACCAACATATTTGTGACCAGGGACTTTTTGCAGGCTCCTTGTTACAGATCAAGCATGGTTCATTTTCTCCAACATCATACCACAAAGTTCGAAACTAGGCAATGAACATTCAAAGTGGAGACAAGTTCAACATCCGAAGTCAAGTAGTCAGTGACAAACCAACCTTGATGGAAGCACTCCACAACAATATGATATGAATGTTCAAGAATTCAAGGAAGAATCAAAGGACATCAAGGAGTATGATGCACAACCCATAGCGCAGAAAGGCACCCTAGTTGCAATTGCCCCAAGAACGCCTTCTCTGATATTTGCCAAGAGATGGGCCATTTGGTTATGGACTGCCTATATAGCACCAAGAACAGTGGCACACAATTCCTACTGATGCAAGGCGAAAGCGCATGCCCCCATGCTTAAGGAGCCAATGATGGAGAATACAAGAACCCAAGATAGTGGAACAATAATGATCGATGGTCAAACTATCAAGGTGCCAAAAATATTGATTGGATACAACAGCACCCAAAGGGTAACCAATTCTGCACTACAAGAATTGCATGATCGACAATCAAATTATCAAGGTGCCAAAAATATTAATTGGACATAGCATCACCCAAACGGCAAACCAATTGTGCATTGCAAGTGCAACAAGTGGGGTCACATAGCATCTGATTGTCCAACCAATCAAAATATTAATGACTGATTGTGGGTTGTGTCGATGGAGCAAAGCTCTGTATTAAAAAACACGGATACCCAACGAGTAGCCACGAAAAAACTTTTTTTTTGTTGAAACAGGAAGACTGCCGGAAAACCACTGCGCAGTTACTGGGCCAAAAACCACGGTTTTCGATGAGTGGTCACCTGCTGAAAACTATGGTTTTTGGCCTAGTAATCGGACAAAACACGGCAACCTAAAAAACATAAGTGCAAAAAAAAAAATTGTGAATATTTCATTATGCCGTCATTTTTTTCCTCTGTTGTGCGTTGCCGACATGAGGTCAAGGTCAAAGGATATTGTTATTTTCAACTACTGTAGTCGTCATTTGCCTTTGCCATTTGGTATAGAAGCTGGGACTCATTACTATTAGGCTATTAGCCTATTAGGCTATATTAGCATTGAGCAAACATCTACGATTCTATAGAATACCCTCAAGTTTGAGGCCCTCAGCTCCATTCACATTGTAAATTGTTTATTGCTTTTATAATTTCTTTAATAATTTTGTGATTGTCTAGAGACTGATCAGTGATAAATGATAATGATCTATGATTGAAATTTGAGTTTGATTCTAAACCACATGGCAAACTACCAAATACAAAGACTGTTTAACTTTTTTTATTTTCATTTTGGCTTGTCCTCCATTGTCGATGCACATCAAAGCACACAACAAATGCAAGTTTGCAACAATAGTAAATAATAAAATTATTATCAGACCGCATTTTATTATAAAACACAGTTTGATAATAATATATTAATATTAATATAAATTCTAAAACAATCTCTGCATAACTATAATGAATAATCAATTATTCTCATTCAATAATGTATTTTTCAGAATACAATAAATAGCAAATCATCACATTTTATCATATTGTTATCGTCTTCTCTTGAGCCTTGAAAGTTGAGACTTTAATTAAATGATTTTATCGTATTGTAACTTCGTAATCAGTAATCCGAATTGTATATTATTGTAACTTGCTAGGTTTGAGCTCCAACTTCCAAGACTTTGCAATTACATATTGACATATTGTAACTTCAAAATGGCATCCAGTTCTCATGGCAGTAGCTGGCCTAAGAAGTTTGATGACTCAACCCGAAAACATTGTGTTGAAGGCCCAAAGTTAAACTTCATGATATGCAATTACTACAAGTTTAAGATAAGTGCAGGGGTGAATTTCCTCAAGTACCACATAGCATGGATTCCAAGGAACGATGTGCAGCTATGTGACAAAGCGCCACCTGAGGCTCAAATGGAGATGGTTGTTGTCCTAGCAGCGTATGAGGAGAAACAAAAAAAAAAAGGATTGTTGATGCACTTGCAGCCATATCAAATAGGGGGCAGCAAGAGTTGAATTTGATGAGTTAACAACCTCTGGGCCTTCTATTGCCCCAAGGGTGGTTTGAAGACGAACCTCACCTAGTGGAGGCAATGCATGTTTACCTTTACATGGTTTTTTTGTTCCTCAGAATACCCCTAAGGCACAACCTTCACTCAAAGGTAGAGCTTGGAACAGGGAAATACATAATGAAACGAGGGTGGCAGTGGCAAATTTTCGGTACTATAACAATATCTCATTCAATGTGGTGAAAAGCCCATATTGGGAGAATCTGGTAACTAATTTCACTGTTGCTAGGAAGGGGTTCAAGGCCCCTACTCATTACTTGAGAGGCCCATTGTTAGAGGATGTTGTAAAACATACAGAGCTCATTATAGATGAGCAACGAATGGTATGACACAAGAAGGGTTGTAGGATTTTGTCTAATGGGTGGACAGATGGAAAGAATCGCATCTTGATTAATTTTCTAGTGGCTTCAAGTGGACAATTAGTGTTATTAAAGTCCATTGATGCCTCTGACAAAGTAAAAAATGCACAAATTGTGTGATATGTTAGAAGAGGTGGTCATGGAAGTGGGTGTGGAGAACGTGATCCAATTTGTGACCGACAATGCAACAACATATGTAGCAACAGGGAGACTTCTTGAGGAGAGACACCCGTCACTTATTTGGAGCCCATGCCCAGCCCATTGCATTGATCTCCTACTTGAGGACATAGAAAAGATGTCATAGGTGAAAAATGTGGTCAGAGAGGCGAGAGATATCACAGAGTACATATACAATCATCCTTGAGTGTTGAGTTTGACGAAAGAGCACAACAACAAAAAAGAGCTAGTGTGATCAAGAGCCATGAGATTTGCTACGAACTTCATCGCATTGCAGAGCATTGCAGTCTCCTTAACATCTCTTAGGCAAATTTTTGTAAGCACACGATGGATGGAGACTATATAGCAAGAAGGCCGAAGGACAAAAGGTCAAGAAGACCATTTTTTGTGATGGCTTTGAAAAGCCATGGATGAGGTCATAAAGGTAACTTTGGAATTAACTTTTTTTAGTTATGATTTGTTTCTTTTTTAAATAAACAACTCAAATTTAAATTAATTTAAATTTTAAAATTATACATTATTTGTTTTTAGGTGTCAGAGCCCGTGTTTAGAGTTCTTCGTTTGGTGGATAGAGAAAATGATCTGATGGAGTATTTGTAAAGGCCATGGACAGGGCCAAGGAGAGCATAGCAAATTATTATGGGCAAAATAAATAAAAAATAAGCCCATTTGGCACCTGATTGATCGTAGATGGAGCAAGTAGCTCCATCGACATATACATACAATGGCCTACTATTTGAACCCCAAATTTTTCTTTGTGGATTCATTTAGAGCAGACGAGGAGGTCATGGATGGCCTAAATACATGCATAAAGAGGATGGTGGTTGACTAAGCCACTAGAGACAAATGTGGATGAGCTGCAGATTCACAAAAGTGCAGAAGGGAGGCTCTTTTCTTCATCTCTATGCATTCGAAGGAAAACAACCCATCAACCAGGGAAAAAAACAAATTCAAGTTTAGTCATTTAATCTTGTCACTGTATTAATGTAATTGATTTTCATTGTAATGTCGTTATTTGTTTATAAATGCACACCTAGTTGACTTACATAGTTATAAATCTCTTATTGCATATTTGTGGTGAGAAGATTATCGTGCAAGACATCAAATCTTCAAAAATTAGTCATCTACATCTTGTCCCAGCCATGTAGTGCTTCTAGCCCTGGGTGTGAAAGAAATTGGAGCATGTTTGATGCCATTCACACAAAAAAGCACAATAAGCTGACAACACAACAGCTCAATGACCTTGTGCTTGTGCGGTACAATCTTCGACTCTATGTGAAACA
The DNA here is from genome assembly GCA_037957365.1 of Torreya grandis. Classification (NCBI taxonomy): domain Eukaryota; kingdom Viridiplantae; phylum Streptophyta; class Pinopsida; order Cupressales; family Taxaceae; genus Torreya; species Torreya grandis. Next base: position 3,358,397 of record JARHVA010000684.1, on the reverse strand, counting down.
AGTGGAAGGGTCAAATAGTCACGAGGCAATTGACTTGGATGATATTGATCCATACTCAAATTGGATTGTTGAGTATGATGATGTGCCTCAAGAGCCCATGTTTACCAAAGAGGAGGTCGCAAATTTAGAGAGGCAAGCAAAAGAAGCGATAGTGGCAGGGGAAGCAAAGGCATTGGAAGGGGTTGGCGAGGATTTGGAGTTAGATGATGTGTTTGTAGATGATGTTCCAATGAAGCAGTCTTTACCTTCCACTTCTAGGGGGCAGCAAAGGAGTTGGAGAGAAGAATTTCTATGAGCCACTTTAGTCTTTTTTTTGTTTAAAATAGAGCATTCAGCATTCACATTGTACTCTTATTTGCTTAAAAACTAATATAAAACATGTTTATGACTCTGAATTATGTGTTCTTTGAATTGCTACCATCATTTCTCTACATTCATTTCATTTTCTTATGTATTTTAGTTTATTTTATGAATTTATATATTTTTTAAAGTAGCGCTAAAAGTGTCGAGTAATTGTCAAGCCCTGAATACGGGTTACAATTTTTGGCTACCAAGTAACTGCAGTTACCGACTTTTTCTACTATGGTGCAAAGCAAGCAACTATGACAATGGCAATTGCCCAAAGCAGTCTAGAGCAAACATAAATGTGCTTGAAGTCAAAAAATTAATGGTGGTGAATAGAGCACACCATAGTTTAAAAACTCTTTTCAGTAGCCCAAAATTTTGACCCATATTTGGGACTTGGCAACATTATCAATTCTTTAAAAAATATATAAATTCATAAAATAACTTTCGTTGATGTGTTATCACTTCCATAACAACACCCTACCAATGATGCAATATGTTCATCGATAACCTGCTATGAACCCTCCAATAATACATTGGTTAAATAATAAGTATTGAACTCTTACACTTGACCATATTATTTTAATATTTATAATATGATATAAATAATATCAATATCAATATTGACTCCCCACCCTATAGCTCAAGCCTCAAACATTGCAAACTTGCAGGGATTAATGACGGTTGCAACTCGAATGGGTTTCACTTCACTCACACTGCTTTGATCTGATGCATCTCGAAACCCCAGTAGCAAATGACCTATAAAATGTAGAAAAAGTTGAACTAAATGCAAAAAATGACCCATAAAATGTAGTCCGAACATGTGATAACAAGATGATGCCAAAATGACTTGGTACATGACTGTTGTTGCAGGGCTTTAAATAGCTCAAATGGCTCAGGATTTATTCTGAACCCCTATTTCTCTTTCAGCTGTTTTTTATTTTTTTTACCATTTAACCTATACACATCACAACGAATGCAAATAGGGTTCGATCTTGATTGAACAAGTTCGTTTTTCCCTAAAAGTTCATTGTGAATCGAATTTGGACCATATTCATATGAATATGGCAACCATGATCAAAACCCGTGATTCATACGAATATGTTTGCGAGTGACCATGATCTAAGGCTGAGTCATGCCCTAATAAACACAATTATCAACGAGTGACCACGATTATCAAGGCTTTACTCGGCCTATGGTAAGTAGGGTGAAAATGTGTTAGTTCAATTTTTCTGACTACTGGTGGTTACCTACGGATTTTAGTATAGAGGAGCTTGCACAGCAAAAAATCAGCACCCCAACCCAATCATGTAGAGGTAGGCACCTGTAAAGGCTCATACGAAATTAGAAAATACTTTGGAAGAAAGAAGCTTCAAGAATCCTCAAGATACATCAGCATCAGAGAGCCATTTAGCTTCTACATAAACCTCTCGTCATCAACTACACAAGGAGATTTCAATAAGTGTTACAAACACTAATGCCAATTATATTGCCTAAACAATTGCAAAATTTGTAAGACATCATCAACACCATGACCCTACCCACCAAAGGCTTTTGACGATAGGTGAGCAAGTGGTCGCCTCTAAGTCATAATGATTAAGAAATAAGAGAAATTTGTAGTGATTCATATGGAGATATTGGTGAAAACCCTAACAAATGTGATCACTGAGAAAGATCCAAATATGAATTTCCTCCCAGAGGAAAGTCAACAGAGAATCAATGGGCACACTGTGGTCGCCAACTTTTAAATTATTGGAAGTGGATCATATGGAACAATAGCCTTGGGTGTCTTGGCCTCTCAAAAAAGTTATGATCCCCACCCAAATTTTCGTCATTGATTTTACGGCCATCTCATTGCACAAAAAAATATATGATGCCTTGCTTGGTCAAGGTTGGTTGAGAGCCACTAAAGTGGACCACAACAGTACAAATAATTTCCAACACAAGACAAAAATGGTAGAAATTACATTATTGATCTCAAGACACTGGTTTTTAGTTCACTTGATTCCTTGAATCCTAATGAGGAAGAACTCAACCAAGAAGCCATCATCTTAACAAAAGATGGGATTCTCTATTCGATGAATGTTTTGAAAATGACAAAAAAGTTGAATAGTGGCCTCTTGGATTAGCAGATCAATGACTACAAGATATTTCACCCAAGTGTTGATGTCTCAACGCCGAATTTTTTAGGGGAACTACTTTACTAGCTTTAGCACTTGACCAACCCATGGAGCGAGCAGCTTGAAGCTTTACTTGGATCATCCACCAAGAGATGCTCTAAAGACGGAATCAAGTCTAGATATTGTGACTTTGGCTTCCTCCATCTCTACATACCCAACATCTCCTCCACAATTTATAGAGTATCGAGACAATGAAGTAAAATTTGAAGAACATGCACATAAATTTGTCAATGGCAAAGAAATAAGATACCAAGGACCTATAACTTGTAAAGTCAATTTGTGGTCAGTGTAAAATCTACGAGTGACAAAGATGGTCAAGTAGGATCCAATTCTAAACGTTGTTTCTTCTAAGATCTTCTTGGATTACAAAGATGTATTTCCATGGACCAATACAGACTTGTAACGTGTGTTTTCACATAATTCCTTTGGTCACCCACACAACCAATACAAGAAAGGCCAAACAAAATAAACTCCAAATGCACCAAATGAGTGCAAGCAGAGATGAGAAGATGTTGGATGAGGATAGTTTTCAGAGTATCAACTAATGGGTTTTGCCCTTAGTGATCAATCTAAAGGAATCTGGAATGACCCGCATCTACGTTCCCTTCAAGGGTTTGAAAGCCAATGCCATTAAAGACACTTTTTTCCCCTTACTATTTCCATTTTGGAAGTAGCAAGTCATGAAAATTACTCTTATATGGATAGATTTTCTAGCTACAACCATATTAGCATCACAAAAAAAGACAAGCTCACAACCACCTTCATGGTCAAGAACACCTTGCCAACTGTATAATGTGCTTGCTTCTAGCAAAATATTTTGTACATATTTGAGTAGCTAAAAACAAGGGACTATAAAGCCTTTAACAATGATTGGTTAATCTACAATCTCAAGGAATCACACCTAAAAGCTTTAGCTAAGTACATTGGATAGAGAGGCCATGTTCGCCCTTAACCCGTTGAAGTGCTCTTTTATGGTCTGAAATGACAAGTTGTCAAGCCTTGTTGTAAGTTGATCGAGGTCGAAGACAAATCCTAACAAGATCCACATAGTGGTGCATATTGATATAAATTGCATCTTTCATGTTCAATGTAATTCAATTTAATTCACTATAATCAGCTATAATGATTTATATGACCATGATCAACACTCAACAGCAACAAGACGCCCATACTCCAAATGTTAAAGATGTGAGAAAAAACATGAAACAAGTTGTTGGAAGAACTTGTATAGAGTAGAAGTAACAAGAAAAGGCTCTTAGGATGGTTTGGAGCCTCAAGGACCCATTCAGTCCTCATTTTGAAAAAGAAAGGAGAATGTGATAAATACAATCCCCAATGAATTCATCCAATGTCAACAAGATGAATTTGACAAATTTGGACATCTTCAATTCCATCAATTACATTAAGGGAAAATTAGGCATATTCGATGGGCACCAAATTTGCCTGAATGCAAGAAGGCTGAAGACCAGCCACCCAAATCAAGAGCCAATGCATTTCCCACTCCAACTATTAAGATGGAGCATTTGTTGGACTTCTTCGTCTATGTTTGGTAACTTAATGTGTGTTTAAATAAGCCCTTGTGCGCGTGTAAAAGACATCTAGAGTTGGAGCATGCTTCTATAGCTGAGTGTAGGAGTTAAGTGTGTCATTTGAGTGAATTGCAGAGCAAGGAAAGATTGTGAGAGCATTGCAAAAGTATTGATTCAGTTCCACATTGTTCTTGGAGGCTCCAAGGGAGTAATTGGCTTTTAATTCTTGTTGATTTCAATCATGAGGCACAACCCCAAGTTGTTGGAGTTTTCCCACATTGGATTCCTCCAGGATAAAAATGTGTCGTTCTCTTTTGTGTGTTTGCTGCTATTTATTTTATTTGCTATTCTTCGTTCACCTCAGCTCCCTCATATCTTTGGCTTCCTTATCTCGTCTCAGCTCCCCCTTGCTGACCATGCCATCTTGACTTTCACCCTCCATATTGGATCTAACCCTTTCCCGCCCCACACACACCCCACACTCGACACACCACAATCCATTTTGATGATGATTACACCATTGATTATGCTGCCCATATCTCCCTCCTTATGTCTGGGTTTTGCTCCCTCCCTCTTCCCACCACTGACTCCATGTGTGAATTTTTACGTCACACCCTCTGGGATGCTACCCTTGATTCCTGTCCCCACACTATTCATTACTCCAGTTCCCCTACCCATCACAGAACTTGCCCCATGAACTGGTGGTATGATAATGAGTGTAAATCCCTTCATCAGAGACTTCAATTTTCCCTAACCCATGACCCTACCTCCATACCCACCCTTCGTAGGGAGTATTGTTGTCTTCTTTGACATTAGAAACGAAAGTTTATGGCATCTAGATGGATTTCACTCGTTGATTTCCACCACTCCCCTAAAAATTTTTGGCATACTCTTCTCCCGAGAAAAACCACCATCTTCAACATCACACCCAAAGCACGGGTCTCCTATGCCAGTTTCCTCTATGATATTCCAGCCCATCCTGCTGCTATCACCCCCATTCCACCATTCTCCTTTGTTTTCTCTGCTTCCTCTGTCAAAAGAACTATTATGAAATTATGCACCAACAAAGTAGCTAATTGTGAAGGTCTCAATGCTGAGTTCATCAAGTATGGTTTAGTTTCCCTTGCCACACTTTTTCAATCAGGTGGTGTCTTCAAGCTTCCCTTAGTCTATGTCCCAACACATCATTCACCCTATTCATAAGTCAAGGGATCCCTCTATCCCTGGGAACTACTAGACCATTAATATTGGGCATACATTTGCCAGACTTTATGCCACATTGGAGACATGTAGTTGTTAGAATACTTGGAAAGGAATAACATCAAAGCTCAGGGACAAGCGGGAAACTATTGACCACATCTTTACACTCTGGGCTATCATTGAAGAAACTCATAATAGGTCTTCCCCAAAGTCTTTTTTTGTTTTGGAGACTTCAAGAAAACCTTTAACTCGGTTCTAAGATACCTGCGTTTCCAGAAGTTAAGAGATTTTGGCATCCCAAATTCTATTATTACCGCAGCTTGGAGGCTTTATGAGACAGTCATTGGGCAGCTTCGTATCTCTCACAGTTTGTTGGACTTTGTAAATACCATTGGGGTCAAACAAGGATGTCCTCTCTCACCAATCCTTTTCAACATATACATTGATGAGTTAGAGGGGTTTCTTCGACAACATACTCATATGGATGATGGTTGTCTTCTACATGAGGTGCTTATAGCCATCCTCCTTTTTTTCGATTATGTTTCCTCCTCTCACACTCTGCAGAGGGCTTACAACAACTTGATGCCCTTGATCGTTTCTATGAAAATTAGCTTGTGGTCAACCTTAGTAAAACTAAGGTCATTATCTTCAATATCTCCAAGTGATCTCTCCCAATTCCATTTTTTCTACAGATGGAAACTTCTTGAAATCACATCAACCTACACTAATTTTGGGGTCCAACTTTCTGGTCCATGCTTTAACATGAAGTTTGTCGCTCAACCATGCCTTTGCAAGGGTTATGCCTCTTTCTATTTTCGAACGCCAATATTTTCCAGTGTTCCACAGGAATGCATAGCCCCCAAAAAACCCCGTGTTTTCGGGACGCCCGAGATGCAGGGACGCCAAGGGGAACGTCCCCCAACCATCCCGCCACCTCCGCCACACACCTCCGTCATCCCCGAGACATTTCCCTCTAAGAGGGGACGTCTTCAAGACGTCCCTTCAAAAGGAGGATGTCTTGGGGACTCTACGACGTCCTTGGGACATCAGGGGACATCCAGAAGTCCCTCGTTCCCCTAGGAAACGCCCAAGCGTCGCCCACGCAGGTGGATGCCATAAAGTGCTTTTTTTTTTTAAATTTAAACAAAATTGGATTTTTGTGCCCTCTACCCTAACCCTAATTGCTAGTGGGACCGATCCCCACCCACCAAGGCCCCCCAAAAGCTTATAAAAAACCCTCTCCCTCTCATTCCAAATCACACAAAAACTTCATTGAGTGAAGTAGAGAGTTGAAAGTAGAGGCACCAAGCTAAGAGGGAGAAGTTTGCAAGAGTGAGAGAGTATTGGGAGATGGAAAGTGAGATCAAAAAGATGATAGAGAAGCCAAGAAGACTAAAGACTCTTTCACCCACAAGGTAGGCCCTATGATTCTTTCAATTTTTGATTTTTAATTTTTAAATTTTTGTTTCATTGAATCATTATTCATTTGTAAATTGTTTTGTTCTTTGATTCATGTCATTAAATCATTTGAATTTCTAAATTGAAAATTATTATATTTATTTGTGATTCTCATTCATTTAAATACTTAAAAATAATTTTTAAAATTTTCAATGTTCAATCAAATCAAATGCTTAAATTTTAATTTTTAAATCTTAAGAACAAGGATTCCTATTTGTGTATCTTTTGCTTCCACACTTCATGTGATATGAAGAAAAACAAAAAGAAAATCCTTGTGTCTTAAATTTTAATTTAAAATTTAAAATTTTTAAATCTTCATTCAAATCAAATGCTTAAATTTTAATTTTTAAATCTTAAGAACAAAGATTCCTATTTGTGTATCCTCTGGTTCCGCGCTTCGTACAACCTGAAGTAAGAAAAACAAAAAGAAAATCCTTGTGTCTTAATTTTAAATTTAATCCCTTACATTATTCATGGTTTTAATTTTAATTTTTTAAATTATAAACTTACAAAATTAAAAAAAATCATCATTTCTTGCAGTGTCATTATGATGAGTTCTCATAGCATGAGTGAGAATGAGGTTCAACCTCAAGGGGTTGAGGTTGCCGCTGAAAGTGAATATGATTCGAATTATGCACATGATGATCCTAGTTTAAAAGGGAGGAGTGACCGTGGAAAGCAAACTAGTTCTATTGGGAGTCCCAATTATAGTTGCCCTTCACAAGCCCTTCAACAATATGCTAAGGGTCCCTTTGATCCAAAGAAACATTTACAACAATTTGCAAGCAAGATACCATCAAAGCCTGGGACATCTGGGGGCACTAGGAGACGGAAGTGCAACTTATGTGACCTTGAATGGTTTGACAGCATGACTCAAACAAATGCTCACCTCCTTCTTATCCGAGGCAAAGGTGTAAATGTATGTGAAAAGGTGGAAAAAAACCTGAAATTGATGGATGAAATATGTACATTATGGGGTGCCAATGAAGAAGATGCACCTTCATCTGCTACTTTGCCACCAAGGGGGAGGGGTCATCAAAGACAAAGTTCTACTTCTAGTACTTTGGAGAGGGTAATGGCAATGAATCCATCTAGTTCGGGGGCAGCAGGGCCTAAGGGGAAACACAAAATGACTAGTGATGCTTCAAATCCACTCGCAAATTTATTCAATGTGCAAGCAAAGGATGAGGCAAATGATGCCATTGGCAAATTCTTCTTTGCCAATGGTATTCCATTCCATGTGGCTCGCTCTCCTTATTATAAGGAGGCCGTGGCAAAAATAGCAAGAGCAGACCATCATATGTGCCACTAGGAGAGACTTAATTGAGGACAACAATCTTGGATAAGAACTATTCCAAGATTAATATTTTAGTGGAGAAAATGAAGCATACTTGAGTCTCAAGTGGATGCAGCATCGTCAAGGATGGGTGGACGGGCATTAAGCATCGACCACTCATCAATGTCATGGTTACAAATACAGTTGGCCCTTATTTCCTTAGGGCTATTGATTGTTCAAGGCATCGCAAGGATGCTGATTTTTAGTCCCAGATCCTCAAAGATGCTATAGAGGAGGTTGGGCCACAGAATGTGGTGCAAGTAGTGATAGATGTAACCTATGTGTGCAAAGCAACAGGGAAGTTAATTGAGGCAGCCTATAGACATATTTGGTGGACTCCTTGTTGTGTGCATGCCAAGAATAATGCACTCAAAGACATGGGAAAAATCAGCTAGATCAAATCAGTTGTTAATGATGCTAGAGATGTGTAGATGTTTATCTACAACCACCACAATTCACATGCACTCTTCAGGTCCTTCTCCAAGAAGGAATTCTTGAAACCTGTAAAGACTAGGTATGCATCATACTTTATTCTCTTGGAGAGGATGCTGGAGTTGCAAGAGGCATTGCAACTAATGGTTATGACAGCAAAATGGAATCGGTGCCCTGAGTCGTACACAAAGCAGGGGAAGAGGGTGGAGGTGGTGAAGAGTGATGTTTTGGGGGTTGGTGCCAAATATATTGTCTCCATCATTACTCCAGTCTTCAAAGTGATTAGATATGATGATGCCAATGCACCTACCCCTGTAGAGGTGTATGAGTGCATTGATATTATGCTTGATCAAATGAAGGTTGTTGTACGAGAGGACCCCACATTGCAATTCTACATAGAACATATTCAACCAATCATTCACAACAGATGGAAGAAGCTCAACACTCCCTTTCACATGGTTGCCTATGCATTGAACCCAAAGTGGTATGTGCAAAGGCCTGGTAGACTTGCATCTATTTACAAGATGTTGAAGTGAAGGCAAGGTTCATGAAGGCCATTTAGAAAATGTATGATTCTCTAGAGGCCAGCATCATTCGTACCGAGTGAACAAAATTTGCCACTCTTAGGGGATATTCACAGGAGGCTGAAATAGATAATGAGACAATGGCATAGAAAGAACCAATTTTGTAGTGGACTTTGATTGGGCCTCATTCTTTGACTACCAATCTAACCATTCATTTGCTATCCCAGGTTTCTAATTCTTCTGTTGCTGAGAGGAATTGGTCTACTTATAGCTAGATCCACTCCATGAAAAGGAACAAGCTTACCTCTACGAGGGCAGAGAAGCTTGTGGCTGTACATAGTATCTTTTGTCTCATTGACCGCAACACACTTGCGTACAAGGAGAGTCCAACAGTGAAATGGGATGTAGAGCCAAAGGAGCTAGCACAGATTGATGATGATGCTACACACACAGGATTGGTTGGTATTAGTTCGGCGGAACTTGAGCGTGTGGTCTAGCAGTTCTAGTGATGAGGAGTTTGACTTTGGGAATGTTTAGCCATTGACTCATTGAGTCATTTGTATTTAGTATTTAATATTTCACTATTCTGGTTTTTTTTTTTTTAACATTGTTGATACTTGATTGTAATCATGAATCATCATTATGAAATTTTGAAAATTCTAAATTCGATATTTTCATTTTCATTTTCAATGTTCAATGTTCATTGGTTCAATGGATCAACATTCAAACTTGAAACTTAAATGATTAAATGAAAATCACAATGTTAAATTGTTGATGTTCAATGCAATATACTTATTCCTTATACATCTTTTTACAACTAATTTTTCAAGTACTATATGTATTTTGCACTACTCCCCCGTCGCCCCCTATCGTCCCCAAACTTAGGCCCCCCGTCACCCCATCCTGAAAACCTGTCCCCACATACCCCTCCCCTCGTCACGAAACTCCGTGGAACTATGATGTTTTCAAATCCACTTCTAAGAAATCCCTTCCAAGTTACGCTTGTTTGATTCTATCATCAAACCTACATTTTTGTACGATTCAGAGGTCTGGGGACCTAGCCTAGGGGTCGTTGACTAGGCCCGTATTGAGAGGGTCATGACTTTCATGTGCATCATCCAAGCTGGATTTTCTACCCTCCCACTACGCCTTGAGACTATCCTCAAGCTTACTTTCTACATCCACAAACTCAGATCGGGCCCATTTTGAGGGGGTCCAAACTCTCATGTTACAGCACATGATCCGTTGCAAATGCGCAGTTCCTTGGTGCATCATTGAGGCTGGATTTTCTTACCATCCACTATGCCTTGAGACTATCTTCAAGCTTGCTTTCTACATCCACAGACTCATCCCTAAGGGACTCAGCTTTTGGACATAAGAGATATTCGTACTTAGCACTTTGCTCTTTAGAGAGGATTGCTTAATTAGTCCCCACCAGACGTTTGCACAATTGGTACTTTGAGACAAGGCTACTCCATTCTATCGGCATCTCTATTAACAGGGTACCCCCTTTCATGAATTCCCTGGATGCCCTTCTCGGGCTCCTTCCCACTCAAGATGTCATCACTAGGGCTGCCAAAGAGGATATCTATAGACAGTACATCCAAACCCCCTGTATCTCCCCACTTGAGCCGCTCAATCCCAAGCTTGCTTTCTATGCCGATCATTTATTATAGGTGGTGGATCTCCCCTCATTATCTCTAGCACCATTGGTCTCACGGCTTGAGGTTTCCCCTTATCCAGAGGAGAGTTTGTTCCAACCGGTTACAAGTTGAAACAGACCATCACATTCTCTATCAGGACCAAATTTGTCATCTTTGCTCCCTCCAGGAGATGGAGATCGAGGACCACTTCATTTTCAAATGCCCCATTTATTAGGGAAGATATTACTGCCTCTACGAAGACTCAAACAACACTATCTAGTTTCTTCAAATATACATACCCGCAGTGCCTAGCTCTTTGTCTTCGTGAGGTTGTCACTATCCAACTTAGATCCCTATAAGAGGAGCCTAGAGGCTCTAGAGTTCTCATATTGATCACCTCTTTCTTTCAGCCCATTCAGGTGTTTGGCAACACTAAGCGTCCTTTAGACACAGGTACATCATACATCAGAGTTGATAGATCAGTTAAGCGGTGCTTCTCCCAGCGCACCACTACTACTCAAATCTCCAACCCTGTTATCTCTCGGCATCGTGGATCTACTATGCCCCGTTGGCGTGGCTCTGCCCCTCTCCAACAACATGGATCTACTGCTTGCCAGTTGCCCCCTAGACCAAAAGGGCAAACTAATATTACAACCTTCTTTTCTACTACGAGAGTTACGTCGGCCTTGGATGGATCTACTGCTTGCCAGTTGCCCCCTAGACCAAAAGGGCAAACTAATATTACAACCTTCTTTTCTACTACGAGAGTTACATCGACCTTGGATGTTAGGGGAGATTCTAAAAGAAGTGTCTTGCTTCCTCCTAAGATCCTCCACACTTGCTCCTCTAACCCCGCATACTCAGTGGACAGCATTATCAGATCTCTCATAGTAATCAATAATGGCTCAAATGATTCCTCTAATTTAGGCACGGACAAAGACATTCAATAAGATTTGCCTCCAGTCTTCATTAGCACATGCTCTTGGGGCTTTTGTCCACCCCTCATTACTATTTATATTGGTTTATTTGCCACTTGTGTTAGTGGCACATTGTTCTATTTTGACTTTGTACTTTATTTCTTTGGCTCACCTCTAGGATTCTCTCTTCCTAAAACTTTCTATTGCTAATGGTTGTATCCTTCAGTCCCATTGGCCTACTTTTGGTCATTTGTGGGCATTAATATGATTTCTCTCTTTCGTTCTTTCTTTCATTTTACAACTATCGTTTCATTTCCAGCATAGTGGCATTTCAATTCTATATTCAAAGGTTGTAATTAACATTTTATAAGCTATAAGAATATGTATCATAATTACAGTAAGAAGACATGTTAAGATTTGTGTTGGTAAGTTAGTAATGAAATATCTATCCTAATTATAGATCACAGATGAAAGTGCCCAAGCATGTTAGTGCCATCAATCCTTCCTAGGTCACACAAGGTATTGTACAAGGTTTATCAAAAAAATTGCTTTACTCTAATACCCACTCGATGTGCTTACTAGAAAGGAGTGGAGTTTGAATGCATGCAGAAGCAGCAAAAGGCCTTCGTCGCCTCAAGAGTTAAAAGTGAGGTTGATCGATCAATGTGCACCCATCCTGCGTTTCTTAAGGAGTTGGATGCTGGCACAAGAAGAGGGTCATGGGTTTCACCACCCAATTTAATTACTATAGCATTGAAGCGGGAGGTCCTTGGTATGGTCTACTCAATCTAACAATTTAGACATTACTTACTACCAAATCTGTCTTCAATGTGACCACCAAGCATTACTTTACATGGTCAATAATCTTGTGATCCACAGACAAGTCAGCCGATGCCTCTTGCCCTTGCAAGAGTTTCCATTTAAAATCAGAGTTCAACTAAGCCAACACCTGTCATAGCAGACCAATTGCCAAGGATCAGGTCTGGAGACCATCAATTGGAGTTGAGGATGGCTTCACTAATGCATATCTATACCCGATCGCATTTTTTCCATCAAGACATGAGAATATTGAGAAGTTCATATTGACTGCTTTATTCTCCAAGAGCATGTAATCTACTACAAATTATGGTAAAAATGATGAGCAAAAATAAAAGTAAAAATGGTTTGAAAAAGGAAAGCGGAAAACAATTACAACGTAGGATCAGATGTAAAACCTAAACTAAATCTCCTGTCTCTTTTTCAAGAGACTCCTATTGTTCAATCATCCAATACTCAATACTTCAATTGAATGTGAAGGAAAGCATGATGTTCAAGAAAGGTAAGGGTTTCAATAAGAAAGGAGAAAAAAAAATCTAACAAACCACGTTAGCCCGAAAAACCCAAGGCAATAAAATATGAGGAAATCTTTATCACAAAAACATATTGAGGGCTTTTAAGGATCAATTAACTTGGCAGAAAATAAGGAAGTTTTTTCAAGAAACTTTATTCTCAACGACTTCAAAATTCTGGAGCAACCTCTACATCAAATTTGATAAACCCTCCCAATTGTGGTGTTCATACAATCCCAAGAGAGTCCAAAGAAAATATGTATGATAAAAACTTGAGAAAAGGTCCACATACTGAGGAGTTCACAAATTTTGGGAAGCGTGCGAAATTCAATAAATCCAAGAAGATACTGATTTTGACGAGGACAAGAGACTGACATCAGCAACAAACCAGTTCAATGCTTTAAAGGTCAAAAGACCCTAACATCAGGTATATTGATGTCGGCCATTGATGTTAGCAAGGTGAGAAGCAAACGAGCTGATGCTATTTGACAAACAGGCAACAAGGAGAAGAAAGGTAACGTTAGTAAGACATCAGAGATCAAAGGGCTGACATAAGCGGAATGTCACACGGTATGAACAACATCAGAGAAAAGGTTGTTGGTGACAGCAGAAGTGAAAATCAGACCACAAGATGATCAGCATTTGAAGTCAGAAATCAGGGGGAAATCTCAAAAAAAACCTCTCGAGTAATGGAGTTCGCAACTTCTCGATTCAGCAAATTGGATTTCAGATTCTAGTTTTTCCCCTTTTGGAGTTCCTTCTCAAATAACCATTATTCTGCCAAAAAAAAATTGTCAGGCCTGTAATAAGGAAAAGCACTTTTTGTGAGATTTGTCAGATTCAAGGTTTGTAGAATTGCAGTGATAGGAAAGCAAATACAACATTCACAGCCCATGATTTTCAAGGGGCCAATGTTAAAACATTCAGCCCATGATATTTACAAATCTAGCAAAGACAACAAAGTTTATAAAATCGACTACAGATGCTGGACAACCTAAGGGTCAAAGTGCAAAGAACTCTAACAAGCAGCCCACTCTAGACAAGGCTGAGAAGTAGAGTCCCATAGTAGAGAAATTGGCTTGTTATGTTCTTACCAGCCACAAGTGATAAAATTTGTTGGGAAATCATCCCCAAGACCATGAATTGAATCAGGCTTCAAGAATATCCCAAGTAGATCAGATCGCAGATGTCAATATTCTCTTTAAATACTACAACCATGGCGTCAAAAATTCTACTGTCATGGTGGGAAGTTGGGAACAACCATTGTGATTGCATCAATTTCATTGAGTGAATTTCATGACACCTTTGGAGTAATGATAGCAAGTGAGATGGGGATGAAGATGGAAAATATCAAGCATAGACAAGCAGTCATGTTAAAGAAGTGACTGCGAAGTACTGTTTTCCCAATCTTACTTTCATACAAGCTGCGACTGAGAAGTATTGTTTTCCTAATCTTACTTTCATACAAGCTAACTCCATTCTCAACCATTGCAATCAAGTTTTTAAGAAGGCCAATTTGAAACCTGAGCGGTGTTGCCTAGTAGAGTTGGATACATTGAGACTAGTAGGAGATTCTTGATCTATATAAGGGGTCATTGTACCGCTTCCTAACTATGGTATCATCCTTCCTACATTGATGCAGTGGAACCACCTTAACTAGAAGAAGAAAACAACCAATTCATGACACGAAAGGCAAAGCAGTGCTACCAAATGGGATTGTACCAGATTGTAACTATGATAGCACCTTCCTACATTTGATGCAACGGACTCACCAGGACAGAAGAGAAAGACTCATTGATACAAAATGGAAAGGCAACCATGCCTAAACCAAAGACTTCATCTGCCAAGACCCATGAGGTTGTCCATCTTCAGGAGAAAAGTGTGGGCAAGGGGGACAATGCTTCGAGTGCTGATGAGCCATGGCACTGATGTAGATGTCGAACCTTCCACCAACTATTTTTAGTTGCCTCCTCGGCATTAACCTCCTCAAGCGTCATCATCTCTAGTTGATTCTCATAAATCTAATGCCAAATTTTACATGTTTCAAAAGACTCCACCTCTTGATGCAACATGTAAGGCACCTGCGCCTAAGGGGTTGTGCCAAAGTACTAACTAGGAGACCCGTGAGGATGTTAATATTCAAGAGAATAGCGGGGGCGATGGGGACAATGCTTCAAGAAGTGATAAGCCAGGGCACAGATGGCGATGCCCAACTTGTCACCGACTATTCCCAAGTACCCTTGGGAAGTGAACCTACTCAAGCATCATCCCCTATCATTGCTTCACATGAACTCAATTGCCTTTCTCTTCTTAGTTGGGTCTCACCTCCTACACACCCTCCACCAATGGTTATTCCATCTAACACCACTAAATTTACTATAGTTGGCCATGGGGAGAATTCACCACCTGAGCATGATCCTAGTTTAGCTTTTACTACTATGGAGGTTGTGCTAAAAAATGATCATATTGTTGAGACATTCCTGATGATTCTGATATCAGCGACCCACCTCTGATTTCCCTGACTAGCATCCAAAAGGGCAGCTTGTGTGGAAACAGATTGCACATGAAAATTTAGAGGGGAAGAGATGGAACAGGAGCATTTTGAGCCAGATCACAGTGACCAGAGTATGGAAGAGGATGAGAACGAGGAGGTTGATGTCGATGATGAATTTGAGTACATAAATATATGACTAAGTCGGGCACTAGCCATGATGATTAATAAGGGAACCCGTATCAGACTCTTCAGAGACAAATTGATTTCCAGAAGAGGATGGGGGACGCATTCACAAAGGGTGGTGCAGATATGAAACATGCAATTGAATTGGCCTTGAGAAGAAGGATATGGACATTGGCGGAGTGGATTGATAATTGATATGGCTTCTCTCTAGTGGTAAGAGAGCAAAAAATTTAGGATGTATACGATGAAATAGAAAAGAGCAACATTGTAGTCCTTAAGTTGAAGACAGGCCAAGTGACTCAAGTAGGGGTTATAATTCCATCACTCCACCAATTCCATTCAGCCAACAGTGGCCAGTTAAACCGTTGCAATCTGGCTAGATAGGGTGAACAAAAGATGAAAGAATCTCCTGCTGAAAAAGAAATGGACAAGAAAATAGGATAGTCAAATGAGATGCTTCAGCCACTGAAAATTGGTAATGAGAAACAGAATAACAAAGACGCTGAAAGAAGTGTAACCCAACATGCCATTGATGCCAAAAAAGCTAAAGAAAGATGATGAACAGTTTTCAACAGAGATGATGGGTAAGAACAATGCTGAACAACTTTTGAGGTAATGAATAAATAGATAGAGAGAAATGAAAGCAAAAAGAGTCAAGAAGATTTAAAGGACTACACATGCAACTGATTCTCCATTTTCAACTGCCTCTATATCCAAAATACCAGAGGCTGTGCAGCAATGACAGCAGTCACCGGTGAGAATTTCAACTTCAGCTTCCTCTATGGTTAGCCCAGATGCCAATTACTCCCAGTCAGCTATTAAGTGTCAGCAGGAATGCCAACAAGTCTAGAGGGGAGGGCAAATGTAGGCATCATAAATCATTAGTTTAGTATTACGAATAAACAGAGTTTTCATATGTTTTATCTTGAAATATTCATGCTAATAAAATAACTTGGCCTCTACTTCCAACCAAGTATATTTGTTTGTATGGGTGTTAATTTTTTAGATTAGTCGTGGTTGAGACTACTTTTGTGAAATAAAAGTGGATGTTAGACACTTGTCCAGTAGAGACACCCTCTAGGCCAACATCTCTATTACCAAACACATGTTCAAAGAGCTCTCTTCATAATTCTCATTGGTGTTATTGTTGTTTGTATTTGTAGAGAATATATTGTACATGCATATTTTTAAATATGAATAAAGTGCCAAGTTATTTTCCTATTTTGAGTTATTCATGTCATGTATATTCTTCTGGTTAGGTTGTGGTGACTTTGTTTCCATTCTCTACACTAGAAATTTATCTTCTAACCAAGTTTCCACTTCCAAACAAATCAAGGGAAGTAATACTTGCTTCTGACAAATTTCTTTGGAAAAGCATCAGAGATAATTGTAGATTCCTGCTCATTTCAAGCGGGAAATTTACTCTCCCCAGAAGTAGGGAAGGTTTTGGAGTCAAAAGTATTTAATTGTCCAACCAGCCAATGGAAATGAAACCTGCATGGAGATTTCAAAAGCATTTAATTGTTCAACAAGGAGTAACTGTTGCAGGTCAATGATAAATAAATCAATGATTTCTAGGTTGACAAATAGAATGGGATCACAAGATTGAGAACTATACAAAGCCTGTCCTCTTTATGGCCAACATGTTTTTAGACAATCCAAAGTATGTATGGGATTATATAGACCTGAACCAATCTAATCTACAGGTTGAACTGAATTAACCATTTATATCAACTCTCCTCCCCATACCCTGAAGCTGCATTGGAGCTCACAAATGAACTTGAACTCGAACTCGGACAGATTCTCCTCACTGAGAAACCAAATCACCTCCACTAGAGGCAGGCCCCACAGGATAATGTGTAGTCCATTCAATCTTTAACTCTATGCTTCCCAACCAAGGTCACATGGATTCACAATGGATGGATATATGGAACCTCAAAACCTAGCCAAAGATTGAAGCATTTTTATGGATTATTAAGTATCACAAGATGCTTATTGTAGATGTACTTCAAGCAAAGTGATTGCAAGGACCCGCTCATTGTCCAAATTGCCAAGGGGTTGAAGAGAAAATCCACCACCTTTTCATGCATTTCCCTGCAGCCCAAAAGGCATGCCAGCAACTCTCACAATCATTCAATACCAGTTTTAACATTAGTACCTCCTTTGAGCATCATCTTGTCCAATGGCCCCCACTAAGTACGTTTACCCCCCATGTGTCCCTTATGCATTCAATAGTACCAAGTTTTATATGGTTCACATGTGGTTGTAAATAATTTTTTGGTTGTTAGAAGGAAAGGCCCACACCATCCCATTATTCATTCAAGACGTTTTCCACTATGTGAACATGACATCCTTAGGATGTGCCAAGCAATATCCAATTCAAATTGTACATATGTCAGTTGTGTATTCTCAACTAATAAAATAATATTTTCCATTATTTTTATCCAATCTTCAAAGTTACTCCCTCTCCTAAATGGACCCCCAACCCACCCCTTCTCAAAATGGATGGGTCTAGCATGGGTTATCCCAATTCAGCAAGAATTAGAGGTGTCATTCATGACACAAAGGTCTTCATTCTCATCCAATACTGTAAATACATCAAATGCTATACCAACTTTGCAAAAGCATGAGCCCTATTAAGGAAACCATTTCTTGTCACAAAAATGCCCATGACACATCTTCAAGTTGAGAACAACTCCATCACTATCTTACAAGCTGTGCAACACCAAAGTAAATCCACACCCATCTCACCAACATCATCCAATGCATCATTCACCTTTGCCACCACTTTTCACGAGTTCATATCCTACACGTTAAACACAATTTTGACTCCCTCGACAACAACCTCACAAAAAAGGACATTCCCACAAAGAGCTCCTAAATATCCAAATACCAGACACATGAAATCATTATACACTTTGAGCAGCACAAAACCTTTTGTCATGCAATTCAAAATAATACCACTCAAAATGCTAAATTCTTGTGTCAAAATCCTACATTATTAGTCATGTATTATAGGCTTAATTAATGTATACCCTATCCCCCAAGCCTTCTTTCCAATTTTTGCTCCTATTTAACATCTAGGATATCTACATTTGTGTTCCTTATCCCCACCATACATCATTCAACCCACTTCCCCTCAAATATTATTTCCTCGTATAATAAACATTGGTTATGGTTCCAGCAAATAGTTTCATTTTGTCTTTTCGCTCCATCGCCATCTACAATTTGTGGCCACGCATTTTATCCCCATCTTGTCTTCTTGCCTCTTGTTTCACAAACAAAATACTATATTCAACCAACATGCACCTCTGTCTTTGCACACTAAAACCATCAAATTGGGCTTCCTAAATAAACCAATGGTTTCATGGCCAAGCATCTAGCATTCTTAGCAGATTTGTGGCAATCACAACAAGGATTTCACTGTTCACACCTTATTAGCCATCATATCAAATGACTATTGCTCAACAACAGTTTTCAAAGCAATCCTGCTATAGGACAGCACTCTTAATTTCGAACACTGATAGAGATACCCCAAGTTATTATCAGATCTTCTTCACGGAAATCACATGATAGCCATGCCAAGACACCTCCACATAGAAGCAACAAGATAAGTGATGAAAATTGCAAATGCAAATCTGGAGTTCCTTCATTCCAAAACGGTTTTATCTTGGCCAAGGACTCGGGATAATTTGGTTACTGGATTCGCTTGCAAAAGCAAGACCCACATTCAAGCCCCAAGTCAAGCCACTGCATGCCCCCTTGAAATAGCAGCTTATTTATAAACTTTGGCCTAAAATTAGGACTTTTTAATAAAAGAGAATTTTCTCTATGCCCATCTTCAGGTTGCTCATTCCAAATATCAGAAAGTTCACAAACAGAAGCATATCAATCCCAAGGGTTAGAGCGTGGAAGAAAAACATGCATGCTTAGAAAATGGAACAACAACCATAACTAAGCGCCCCAACCCACTTCAATGAAAGCAACATCAAAACTACCTAGCACTTTTCCACAAACAATTTTAGTGAACACGAATGGGTATAAGGGCTACTTCAAAACCAGGTGGGACCTCGGCACCCCATTCTACATCAAGAACCATGGA
The DNA here is from genome assembly GCA_037957365.1 of Torreya grandis. NCBI lineage: Eukaryota > Viridiplantae > Streptophyta > Pinopsida > Cupressales > Taxaceae > Torreya > Torreya grandis. Next base: position 3,338,726 of record JARHVA010000684.1, on the reverse strand, counting down.
TTTAAGGATCCGTGCAATACCAGGTGAATCCATGGACCCACTTTCTTCTTTGCACATCAGAGACCCACACCTCCTTCCGTACCCACAATCCACTGCAATTCATCCTCAAGTGGTAAATTAAATCTAGATTCACATGATTGCAAGTACAGAATGGGTCAACCATTAGAACTTTATTACACTCCTTCCAGTTGAACAAACCACTAAGAGCATATTCAACCCACCCAGCAATACTCATATTCCATGCACACCCTACAACAGCAACTACCCCAGGGCTCAAGCTCGTCATCACTGATGGTCTTGTCCTTCTAAGGGAGACCCATACCTAGCATCCATATACAATCCACTCAGCAATACCTGTACTCCATGCGCACCATACAACAACCACCATCCATGGGCTCCAGCTCATCGTTGCTGATCATCTCATTCTCCTTAGGAAGAAAAATACATACCCAACATCCATATACAATCCACCCACACAACTCAACCCCAACTCACTTAGCAAAATCATCCTCCTCAACATTCCAATAACAACATCCAGCAAAACTTCCAAATCCTCATGGACCAGGTACTCAAAATAAATCTCAAGTTCAATATCCAAAACCCACCCTCCTCCAACATAACAAGTGCTTAGCCCACCTGGATAAATATAACCAAGAAGGTGAGCCCACTCTCTCCCTCATGTTGTGAATTTGGCCATACACAGATAGGAGTTAGTGTGAGGAATAGATGGCTGTGAGGTTGAGAGATGAGCGGGAGATAATCAGATATGATTCCTAGAAATTAGGATCAATCTTTTTTATAAATATCTCTTTAATTTGATTAAATTATATGCAAAATGTGTGATTGTGTCGTGCATTCAACTTTGTTAAATAATATCTATTTTCTATTTATTTTGAATCTGATCAAAACCTTTAACATGGTATTAGAGCCAAGCTAGGCACCCCAAGCATCAAAGTGTGGCTCAAGGGTAACAAGGAGCCTACCAAAAAGCCCCGATCATAAAAGGGCCAGTAGCTCAAGTGGTAGAGCACCCAAGCATGCACAAGGGAGGTTCTAGGTTCAACTCCTAGCTGGTCCATTGAAATTAACACCCATTGGACATAAAGACTGACCCTGCCCTACCAGCTTGAGGCATCAAACAACAACATATTTTTGGCTGTGCATCTAGAGCCTCTTCCAGCACAGTCAGCATGGAAATGTGCATAGCCTTTCAGGAATGGAACTAACGAACAAGCAGTCACAATTCTTTAGGACAGAGAACTCCCTATGAAAGCGATCCCCCCATGACAAAAGACCCTCTCTCCTCTTTTTTGAAAGATATAAACCGAAAGACAGTTCCCTACATGAACCACCATGCTGAATCATTTCTTCTTTGTACTTCGGAGCATCTACTTTTCCAGCCTTTTATCTCTAAAAGGTCTAGCATTGTCAGTTTTAGTTTTGAATTTGGTTTCTTCGCAGAGCAATAATGAAAAATATTCTTCCAGATTTGTCTGTGTCAACAAGTTTTTGTTCAATGTTTTGGATCTCAATACTGGATCCATCTTGAAGGAAAGAAGAGTGAAGCCAATTTTGGGGAAAGGAGGAAGTTGTGACCCTTAAATAATATATTGTGACACAAGGCAAGGACAGGTGAGTAAGAAGATGGAAAATAATAGGCCAAAAATAAAGCTCTAGAACTAGACCTCAGAAAAACTTTGCAAAGAAGTTTTAGAAAAAGGTTCAAATTAATTAATTAGAATTAATTAAATTATAAATCTAAATGAACCATCAATTTTTTTTATTTATACAATAAGATGATAGGTCAATTAATCAATTATCTAAATGAAAACTTGATTAATTATTAATAAATTAATTTAATTGCACAGTTCAATTACACAAACAAATTTAATACAAGAATAAACAATTAATAAATTAATTAATTAATTTACCTTAATTATTCAGCTAATTTCAAAAAACTAATTGATCAATTAGGTACGATATAGTAATTAATTAATTATATGTTTAGTTTAGATTTAATTTTTAATTGTATTTAATTTTGTCTTGACTAGAGATTAACCACAAGGTCTGGTTTTGTTAACACTTAATTAATCAAATTAGCTAATTCTCAGTTTTCTTCTAAGATATGCAAACTGCCCTATCTCATCCACCTGCCACTCTCATTATTTTTTTTCCTTAGTTTTTTCCACCAGGTCGATATTTGATCTTATGTTCTATCATTATCTTCAAGACATTTGTGTAATCTCTAATAGATTGTATTTTCCATCCTTATCACCTTTTGCTGAAAGCAGAAAATAAGCTTACTACCAGAAATGAAAGATTTACGTTTGCAGAAATAGCATTTTTTCCATTATGAAATTCAATTTTCAGATGGAAAACCTAAGTTGATATCATATATTAGTTTGAATAAATAAAATTACTTTGTATAAATAATGACCTACAAGCACAAGTGTAGAACCATGTCTGATTGTCTAATCAAAACATCATAAAATTTTGCAGTTCCTGCTTCATTTTTATATGTTATGGATGGATGGAGAGTGATTTAAATTGGTAGAAATCTTAAGTCAGACTTCTGACTTTAATTGGTGTTTTAGAAACAAAAGCCAAATGTACTGTTTTTTCATCATAATTTCTATGTTCATACTACACTTTCATATCACCTTTTCAAAGCTTAAGTCATTAAAGTACCCTAGAGCTCATATATATAGCTTTCAAAAACATTTTGTCTTTGTGGCAATGGCCCCAAGTAAATTTTCAGCATAGTTTCCACCTTCCTACAATGTGACAATGAGCTAAAAAAATTACAATGTGTATAGAAGAGAATTTTCTTTGAAGATAAACTACATATAGATTTAAAATACAAATCCTCTACAATTGGAGAAAACTAAGGAAGTGAAAAGAGATGCTTGGATAATATGAAATAGTCATTAACATAATTACTTCAAAGAAGAAAAATGCTGATCATGCATTGACGCATAAAATGCAACATTTTTATTGCACTGAATGATTAAAACAATGAAAAGATTTAAATCATAACACATCTAATAAGAAATGCATTAAATACATGTAAACCACTTAAAATGGAAAAATACATGAAATAAATCTCCATCAACGACTTCAGTTTCTATAGCACTATTGAATGACATAAATAATTCAAATAAAAATTGCAATAAAGCAAAAAATGAATTAACAAGCATATTTTGTATGACATGTAAGAAAGCAATAACTTTGCAATTTCATGTGATGAACATGGAAAAGCATTCCAAGTGGGGAAAGTCGTTATTTATAATATATATATATATAGATAGTTAGATTCCATCACACGCAAGATGCAATTACATTTCATGATGGTCTCGACATTTTATCATAACTAAATAATTCTTCCCAATATAATTTCATACTCTTGAAAACCAATGTGCGTGCAATTACATACTGCTAAATAAATTGTTGCTCGTGCAATAAGTCAATAAACATCAACTTCTTTTAAAGCAATGGGTACTTTCTTTGTGTGCATTTGGGCATCATTCATACAAAGAATCACAGATAAAGAAAATAAATAAGAAACACATGGGAAAAAAGAAATGAGATGTCTTACACGTAGATGCTCCATAAAGAGCCAAAAGAATCATTAAATTTTCTATGGATGACATTGATGCACCAACGCAGCTGGCAATGGCCAAAGGATTCCACAAGTATACAAGTGCTGCAACATCTCCAGCTACTAAATTTCCTGTGATTCAAAATATTTGGTTTGTCAACTAATCTGAGGCTTCAGAAGTATAAATTTAGCAGTCACATAAACTACTGGAGAAAAACTAAAATGGCTAATGCTACATTGTCCCTCATAATTAATGTCAACCTCCAACACAAGCAATTGCACTGAATCTTCAAAAAGGAACTGTCCCAAAGCATTCATGTCATAATTATCAGGAAAACAGATAATATATATCTTATGAGAGTATTCTGTAATCAAGTACGTGATTAGAATAGAATAGAATAGAATAGAAAAAAGTTATTTACGTTCATGGGAGACCCTGCAGCCTGCAGGGTCTATGGTCAAAGTACAATGTTGCAACAGAAATACCTGAAGGTTTTGCCACTTAGCTGTCATTTTAACCTCAAGGTTGTTACTGCACATCAAATGTATCCTACCAAAGCTTTCTTATAGTGATATAAGACATCTTACATAGGGCACTGCAGCATCACACGCTTCTCGTCTTCCACTTTTCCTTGCTTGAGAAGCAAGCATAGATACTCTTCCTGGTTTATATGTTTCCTCTCCCTGTTTCAATTGCTAGGTGATGAGAGCTTAGACTAGTCTGACAAATGATACGTCTTTTATGCATTGAAATTCTTCTTGGAGATAATTTTGTTCAGTGTGGGTGATCATTGGATTGAACTCACATTGGTAGAATCTCGTTTTCTCACTTGGATCCTGCCAAATTTTCTCTGTTAACTTCTTTTGTATCAAGTCTCATATGGGTATTCGCTCTTCAGGCAGAACTAACTCTTCAATCCCCCAATTGTTTAACCACTTCATCCCGTCAAGATACTCTCCCTTCTCTTCAGTTTCATGCATTGCTTGCTTGGTATTAGTATAGGGTCCACGCAGTTGATTTAAGAAAACTCTCGCAATATAGCACACAGCAAATTATCTCTGAAAATATAATTTATATCCATAGGGTGAATGTGCTAAAACCTAAGTTAATAGCCTACAGATATAACAGTTTACGAAACCCAATGGCTATGCTACAACATGAAAATGTCTATACAAAAGAATAATATAATTAAAAGATACACATATATGCAAAAACGAACATAATATTGTGCAAAAATTACAAAAATGATATTGAAAACTTGAAAATAAAAAAATCATTGTATTCTAATTCAACATAAATTTCTTCCAAGATGAAATTAACATATTCTCCTTCCGTGAGTAATGCAATAATAGAAGTGCTCAATAACAAATCTACTCTTAGCTAAACTGTTATAACCAATATTACCAGTTCTTCAGTTTCTGCTTACATTTGGGGTTTGGGTTCGAACCAGGTGCTGGTGCTGGTTCTGGTTCGCTTGCCATCCCAACGCCCATGGTTCATCCCTGGGCACCTGGGTGCGGCAGGGTTCTTCAGGGATGAACCCTGGGCATTGGGACAGTGAACCCGCAGCATACGGTGGTCAACAACAGTCAAAAACAATTATTTTTTTAAGGGAAAACCCTAAATGCAAATATCTGTTGTTCACTGTTAGGGTTGACTGTGTTCACACTGGCAGCTTATTGTTTCTCTGCGTTGGATTCACCATTATTCAAGATTAAAACCAAAAAAGAAAAGGGGCCCAACACAAGCCATGCTGTTGGGTTTCGAACCTTGGCCGCAAAGGGCAATCACGCAAATATCATGAAGGAAAATCGCGCGAGTAACACGGGCTCAGATAGCAGATAGCAGACGGTTATTTCGTGCAATCCCTGTAGGTTATGCACAATACTCCACACCTTTTTCTTTCCAACTTTCCATTGATGTCTTCGCAATCGCTATCTAGTGATACAAATAAAATTAAATTGAATTGTATTGTATTGTATTTAGGCTTTTAGTTATCCATAATAGTATAATACAACACAAATATAGAAATCCATAATAGTATAATACAATACAAATATAGCGATCCATAATATACTTTTAAATAAATATATTAAATACAATTTAAATATATTTTTAAAAGTTCGATTATACAATTTAAATAGTTCGATTATATATTGTGTTTAAAATTTAAATTAAATAGTATTATTTTTTTACAAATATAGCGATCCATAATATAATTTTAAATAAATATATTAAATACAATTTAAATATATTTTTAAAAGTTTGATTATACAATTTAATTAGTTCGATTATATAGTGTTTAAAATTTAAATTAAATAGTATTATTTTTTTTAATAATATAAATATTTAAAATTAAAATTAAACTGTATTGTGTTTAATATATTTATTTAATTTTTATCAAAAATAATTATATTTATAGATTATATAATTATTATTTTTTGCTGTCTCCAAGTACCCGTTATGTGGTTAATGACAATGTCACTAATTTCCTATGTATTATAAAATTCCTATATTTTTTAATTTTTATATATTTTTGTATGGACGAACCCAAAACAAACCCAAGAAGTAAAAAAATCATCGTACCAGCAAACCAGGGTCTTCAAACCCACACCAAAACCAAAAACGAACCAGTAACTTAGGTTATAACCAATGAAATGCAAACTATAAATCCCTCATTTACTAGCACAGTATCAATTATTTCAGGGCGTGTAAGGTTGGAAAGCTCTTTCAATCCAATCAAAAATTGAGATATTTACAAGGGGATATCCTTTAGGTGCAAGGATATTCGTTGAGCATCTCTTTGTACTGTTAAAATGTCTCCCAAAGACAATTCCAATGAAGATAAAAAGTCAAAGCAAGCTAGTTTTCAGACGGGCATAACTCTGCATATACTTTCGAAGATAATACTTTCAGGATGCAAAACAGAAGTTCTATTAATATAAAAATATTAATTTACAAAATTGCAGGACCCCAGAAGTTCTGCTAATACTGGGCTGTCTCAGAACTTAACCTAAAACCAATAGAACCATAGAATCATGATAAAGACATAGATCATGCAGCTTCTACCCTTTACAACTTTCAGTACACATCATAAAATACAGAAATATCTATTTCTGGACTGGTAAAGAAACACTCGACAAGCCAGACACAGACTACAGGTACCACTAAGCTTACAAAATTTGATGAAATAATTTTAACTTATGACTTTACTTAGGGTACACATTAAGAGCCATGCAAGGTGAACAGAAAAATATGGATTTATAAAATAAATGATAGTAATATTGATTAGCTTTGATTTTTCCTAGGTTTGCACCACGATCCGACCGTCGCTTCCACAGTTTTACATAAAGTTATAAAATCTAAATCTCACTAAATTGAACAGATCTTCAATATTACATTTTTCCTTCTTATTGGAGTAGGTTGGAAACATATGTGATGTTTCTGGATTGATTAATTCTTCTGGTGCCTACTTGTATGTTTCAAGTATCTTCTCTATGTTTTTCATTTTTTTTGTGAGAACTGTGGGGAACAGTGTGTCTATGTGAATCTCAGATATGTGTAGCACATTCCTCTTTGGACTGCCAATATACCATGAATATGGTTGTCCACCTTCACTTTTTGTGTCTGCTTTGCCTTTGAATCATAGTTACCAAATCTACCAAATCCGGCCAATCCAGATTTTTTAGCCCGCCCAAATAAGTTTGGTACAGGTTGGCCGTGCTTTTTTTGGCTTTTTTTTAAATAGTTCTTGGCCCAAAAAAGGCACCCACCAACCTTATATATTATATAATATTAAATATATTTACATTTTATATTACATTATTAATTTTTTCATTGTATTTGTCAATTTTGCATATTTATAAAATTGCAGTCACTATGGTTCGAACATAATCATTAACATATATGGGGTTCTTAAACCCCTTGAGGAAGGAAATAATTGTCCTGGCTGACCATTACTCGATTGATGTATTAAATAATTATAGCAACTATAGCCTTATTTGACATTGTAAAAGCCTCAACCTTCACCTAACTATTTGAATTCATCACACTTGGCACCAAAGTGAATACGCATCCACAGTAGTTCTGCTCAAATTGTTTGAGAAGCTTTTGGCAAATGCAGATTGTTGAACTGTGTAAATAGGCACCAATTCCAGGTCCTAGTAGCAAGTGTATTAGTGGGACCGTGTAATCACAAAGAGTAGTAAAACCTTGATAATGAAGTTTACAACATGACATTAGCTAAAGGAGAAACCCTGCCATGCCATATTTGCCAACAAAGATTAACAATTTTGAAATTAGAATTCGTGTCTGAATTGCACAAAGTAAGACCACTCCTGTTATAAACTTTGAAAGAGGATTGGTCATACAGGCTGGCATTCTAAATAAGTGGCTACCATTATTTGGTGCCAAAGGGCCTTAAGAGCATGTCCTTCCAACAAAGACTACCTACTAGGGCCTGGTTGACTAAATCCAGTATGTGAATTTTGGTTCCACCGCTTTGTATAAGAACTTTTTTTCATGAATGAAGAGATGACGTATAGCTCTTATCAAATCGCTGCCAAGGGAATCTTGTAAGTGTACAACTAGTAGTTATATCTATGGAATCTCGTATTTTCATGAGAAATGGATGCCATGTAGATAACTATTAAAATGACAAGTGATAGCAACAGAATATGCCCTGCTCAGTAAACCAGCGGATTTCACAATTGTATTTTGGATTTGATCCCAATCATAGTTACCAAGTCTGGAAATCCAGATCTGTTTGGGAGGGCAAAAAAATTAAAAAATCTGGAATTCCTGAAAAGGTTAGGAAAACCTGGAAACATAATTTAATTAATATTAAAAATTGACAAGTACAATGAAAAATTCAATAATGTTTTATAATTAGAGTTATGCTATACAAAAATCTACGTTACCAGATCCTTCACCCATTTCCAAGTCCTAGTAACAAGTGTATTAGTAGGACCGTAAACGGACTGGTCCCAGTACGGCATGCAACGGATACTATTCCTGGTCCAATGCACCTCCAGATACAGCCTGGGTACTACCCAGCAGTACCCTAGCCGTATCCCAAGAGAACCCATAGTCAAAAAAACATTTTTTAATTTGTTTTGGTTTTATAAAAGAATTAATCAATTTATATATAAAACAATATATAACTAATAAAATGTTAATATATTTAGATTTTTAATATTATATACCATATAAAAAACTTATAACTTAATATTTAAAACGGGGGGGAGGAGGGTCAGGGGGGGCCCGGCCAGAAGTAAACCAGAGATGAAACCCTTGATCTGTGTCGGACACACTAAGTATATCAGAGGCTGAAGAGATTAGAGACGTGATCTAGGCTCTGATACCAATTTTTATGTCTCTAATTCTGAATGTCTTCTTACATAGGAGGAGCCTGCATATATAGGCTAACAATCGAACAATGGCATTTGATGTTTCTAGCCATCTATCTAATCCATCCAGTTGTTCAAGCTGTCTAGTTAACCTATCCAGCTGCTCCAGTTGTCTACCAAATTTTTCCAGCTGTTCCAATTGTCTACCTAATTTTTTAATTCATTTCTATTTGTCCTTTACAATTGTTCCAACTTTCCATGTACTTTTTTATTTATTTCTATCTACCCTTGTAAATAATAAATACTAAATAACAATAGTTAAATTACTAACTATAATAGATGCCTCCCCAAAATCTAAAATGGTTAAAACCCAAATCATAAAAACTACGTACAAACAGACTAATAAGGGTAGAACCTTCAAGGAAGCAATGAGCTAACAAAGATGAAAGCAGGAAATAATGACATAGACCAGCGATGACATGTGTGTAGCAAGGCTGTTGGGAAATGTCTTAACTTTGCATAAATGAATATTTTGTGCAAACTAGGTGGAGCGCAAGGTGTTTTGCACAAACACTAGCTCCGTGTGATGTTGTGCAGGTTGACTGCACAAGCAGGGATGGTTGCACAGACTTGCGTGAAGGCTATCTATGACAGTTGTGCAAAGTTGTCAGTGTGCAGAAATGATGGTAGAGCTGTGCAGGATAATCTGCACATTTTCATTGTACTCTGAAAGATGCAAAGTGGAGCACAATGGCTGAGTTGCAGTAAGGTGCTGCAAGTAGTTGTGCAACATGCAGAGCAATGAAAGTTTATCTGAAGGTGTTTTTGTCCACTCGTCTAGCTGTATCTGTCAGACTGAAGAAGTGTTAGCAACGTCTAGGTGGTGCTCTGACACAAACTTGTTGAAGAGCATTACATGTTGATCACTTGGCTCGCTAGTTGGTGAATGCAGATTCCTCTGCTATGCAGACATTACAAGTGAGTGCTTGATAAAGGCACGGTTCTTCCAAGGAAGGGTAAAGAATCATATGTGAGCAATCATATGTGTAACAAAGATTGTTAAATGTGTGTATACACATGGTCAAGTGTGTGCATTGTAAAAAATACAGTAAAGCATTGTGTGAAGGTTAAGGAACCTTGAGACTTGGTGTAACATTGTAAGACATTTCAGTTTATATGTTATAATCAAGAAGGTTTATGTGCTGGGTTTTTCACCTAAGAGGGTTTTCACAGGTAAAATTCTTGTCTGCCTGTGTGCTTGTCATTATCTTTTTCTATATAGGATTCACATAGCAGAATTCTCCTTTGTATTTGTTTTGCTGTGCACAAGTTAATTCCCAACAACAAAGGCTAGGGCCCAACAAACCAACATCACCTTTGCCACAAAATGAAAAGAGCCAATGCAGGATATGATGATGCTCACAAAGTAATGTCTAGGGCTAGTGGGACTAGGTTGGCCAATCTTATAGAAGGAATTCTGGTACTCCCTCTAAATCCTCTTGTAACATCCATGGCCGATGAACCTATAGCGGTAGAGAACAAACTAGTAATGCATGCATGTCTCGTGACCTGGCCTGCAAACAAAGGGAAGACCCTCAATGCCTATGTGAAGCAGATCCACTCTGCCTAGACTGAGACTGGGACGCTCTACTAGCAAACACAGAGAAGAACATCAGCTCGTTGATAAGTCCCCATCTGAGTGTGAATAGAACATGTCCAGAGGCTGCTTACAATGTCCAATACATGAAGTGGTCTGAAAGAAGGAATTAATCAATGTGACAACTCTAGGGGTGTCCCATAAGGATTCACATCTGAGAATGATAGCCTCCAGAAAAAAAGGACCTGAGTACCTCTGACCCAGGTAATGTAAGAAAGTCGATAGAGAACTTCTTAACTTTGTGCAGAAAGTGGCATCTCCGTGGAATCTCAAGTGGATTGGGCACCTGAAAATAAAATCTTCCTCAGCATTAAACTGCTAGAGAGGGCAGAGTCATTTGCCGACCTGAAGAATATGACGATCAGTCACAGCTCATAACACGTAAGTTGGCAGCACCTGAATTGTGTATTATATGTACAAAATTTTGGCTACTTGCACAAGCTAATATAATTCCTTTTTATTCTGCCAAATAAGTATATGGATTAAGCGAAAATGTGAAGGCATAAATGATGGCACATGGTGTACCTGTCGCATCATAGGGGACACTACTACAAATGATATAGAGAAGCAAATCTTCCCCAACAGGATGAAAATTGAAGATAGGTTGAAGATGTCATCAAATTTTACCCGTTATTCATGTCAAGCAAAGGCTAGCCAAAGGGGTAGGAATAACTCTTTGAAGCAATCTTATCTTCAAAACCGCCATTGCAAAATTGAAACAATGGAGTTCTAAGGCCCGATGCTGCTGTCAGGTTATATGGAAGGCATTCAAGACAAACTCCATATATTTTTCTAAGCTTAGAAAAATAAGACAACCTTGGAAAGCTTAGAATAATTAAAAAGCAGTGATATTAGAAAGAAAGAATGATTGAAGGAAATTATATTAATCAATGCAATACAGGTCAATGAGACTCAAATTTCAGTCATTAATAATATGCAATAACAGTAGTGCCTAAAGCATCTCCCTCCTAATACAGCAACAAAATAATATTTACCAAAATTTTGTAAACAGTAAAACATAAAAAATACAATACACCAGCACTATATATATTGTCTTTAGAAGGTAAAATATAGACAAAACAGCTATTCTCACTGAACAAAAGCAACCAGGTTTATAAAACTTAATCTGCAGTACTATGACACATGGTGCTGTCACTAAGAATGGATCTGAGGGCATCATAAGAAAGTGGCTTGAGCTGAGGAAATGGTGGAGCTGTATTTTGAGGCATCAAATTACACCCAAAAAAAGGAGAAGAAAGCTCCTCAAACATCCAAGCACAATGACTCATGGATGAATCAAATACGTTGGTGATATGATACCAATGACAAGCTTTGGACTGGATTTGTTGAGCAGCAGCAAATCAAAATCATAATAACCACGGAAGCTGGTGTTGAAACATTGACTAACTAGCCTAATCCTATTTGTACCATTATCCACGGCACCTGCAAAGAGTGAAACATCAACACCAACCGAAATGGATTAAAAGAGAAATGTAATCAATCTAGTTGATCACGATAAACTCCACAATAACTGATGTTTGATGGTCACCATTTATCCAAGAAAAGAATAAGCATCTCTTCCCATGGTAACATAAAGATATCCCAACACCTCTAAAAACAGTCACTCAAGTACGCAAACTTGGCCCTTGAGATGCACCTCATGGCAAATTGATACATGCATTGTCTCTAGAGAAGCACCTGATTACACACCGGGTGCGTTTGGGATGCACCCTGAACTCAATTTGCAATTTTGCATGCAAACAGTTTAAGAATTAGTCTACAAACCAAAAATGAGCATTATATAAAGGTTTTTAAGCTGTAGCTTACATGTAGTTTGATATTTTCTGTATCATATGAGTTTGGAGTTTCGGCAGCAATGAAATTTACATTTTTTATCGTGAGAGATGTGTCATTTGATGTTTATCATTATGTATTTTTTCCTGTAAAGGTGCATTATCATCATTAAAATTTATAATTATTGTAATGGACATATATGATTGATTATAATTCTTGCACAACTGCGCCCCCATACCTGAGTACCTAAGTTTCGGAGTCCACACCATGTGCTTCATATTTGTAAGTTGAGTACTCATGCACCCATGCAACCTTGCTAAAAAATAATTACGCTTCCCCCAAATCTCAAAGTATATTGAGGCTTGAGCGCATAAGAAAAATAATAATCACACTATCCATCTCTTGTAAGGAGCATGGACTATGGAGCATATCCTCCAATGGGAAATAATGATTGATTTCGACTAGCAACCCTCATAATGGCATGCTATGCTGGATGGGCAGAAATCTAATAATATGCTGTCACAAATAATTAGGCCTTCTATATAATCTGCAAGAAGTTCTCGATCTAAAAGGTCAACTTGAGGCTCAGAAGGAAAAAGCCGGGTCTTCTAAATGTATTGCTCATAAATACTCTCCCTGACAACATTAATAATTTTACATTCACGAGGAAGAAGATGAGGAGCATCCAAGATATATTTATAGAGAGGAGGATGGACAACACAAATTATTCACCGACTGTTTTAGCAAACAAGGCCTCTAGGTACCAGCAGGAACTATGCCATGTCAAACCTAAAGGTTATGGAGAGAGGCTCTCTGTTGAGAGTGGCTCTTACTAGGAACAGAGAGCTAAGTCGGGATAATTATCACCTACAGAAGCAAATTCTCCCAGAGACCTGTAAAAGTAGCAGAAAAGCTCAAGATGTAGATGATGAAAAGCGCAAGATGTAGATGATGGGCTCCAAACTCAGCCTGGACAGTACACTGGAAGATGGTCCACCTACAACAAATACAATGGTGAATCATAATAATCTGCACTTTTCATACAAGCCCATTCTGGCTGACCAAGACAATGTCCCCAATTCTGAGCTTTGGACAACAGTGGATTTAATGGTTTTGTGACTGAAAAAGAGTTAACCTGGAAGTCTCAAACAAAGTGAAGTATGAGTAAACTAGACTCCTGAGTAGGTGTAAAAAGTGGCAATCGCAACCAGTTGTCCACTGAAGACCAGCTGAAATTTCAAGAAAACCGCTCTAGTCGCATGGAAATCCATAATATTCTTACCAAGGTTCACTAGCAACAGTTTGGGAACACAAAAACAGGCCAAAGAATCTATCTGCCTCCGAAGTACCTCTTTACAGCCTTAATTAGACCTTATGACCAAGTTATAAAAATAGATGTGGGACTTAAAAAATAATAAAATATAATATTATAATCTTCATCACTACCAGAGATGCACTCTGAAGATCTCCATCCCAACTCTTCTTACTTTTCACTTGCAAATCTAACAGTAGCATATTCAGATTTGCTTTCAGAACATCCAAACTAAGATGCAGTTTTTCAGACATTTAAACCGAGTTTCAGACATTTAAAGTGAGAAAGCATTGAAAAATTAAACTAACGTGCTTCAATAAATTTACATTGTCAGCAAACAATTCCCAACACTATTGTTTAAACAAAAGGTAAATATTGCCAACTTGTTTTGAAGACAATTTTCAAGTTAATATCTTATAGCTACAAAGGACCTGTCTAAACTGTAAGAAGACAAAATCTGTAAGTAATCCTTGGAATTGTTAGCAAATTGTGGTGTCCTTACTTCATAAATTCTATAGACAAAATGGATATATTGGGCTCTCTTTGATACCATCCTAAGTCAAGGAAATCTCTCTAGCCTGTTTAAGATGAAATTTATCAGACGTAAACTTCTATCACATTGATTGCTCTTTCCAGACTGCCAAGCCCCATCTTGCTCTTCTAGATTGAGCACTGCATGATTTTCCTGAAGACATATGTTTAATTTTAGCTTACAGCTTCTATATTTTTGCTACTGCTTGGTCTCATCCAGCCAGTACACATCCTCAGCATTATACATCTATTTATTCCACACTAATGAAGACTGTAAGGTATCAGTTTTGGCAACATGTCTCCTTTGCTTTCTCTGTTATCTGTGTCTCTTTCTTGACTTTCTTCTGTGTCTGCTGTTGGAAATATCGTATGGCCTTCCCATGCTAATCTTTTACAATTCCAAACATATCAAACTCAACAGGAAAGCCAGTCTTGTACAGAACAAAGTTGAAAACACATGGTGATAAGTTGGCTGTTCCTCATCTCTAAATGGGTATCATAAAATCATCACTTCACAAACTATGTTAATTAATGACATGCTGTAACATCAGTCATTCGGAATGAAAATTTTCCAAAGTATGTTCTTTGAATGATTTTGGTAACTGTTCAGCATTTATTAATGAATGCAACACCTTCCATATTTGCACACCTATTAAATCTCATGTATTGTTGATAGCATATGCTTATCTCAATAACAAACTACAGCATTAATTTATGGACCTTCTATGAAATGCTAAAAAAACTCTGTAATGATAAGGTGAATGTGTATATATTCAATTTTCATAGTAACTCGCCTGGCATTTGTACAGACTTTGACACATCCAATGACGTTATGCTTCTCATATGCACTAACTGAAGAATATATCCAATACGACGCAGTAGCATTGCTGCCAAAAAATCTGCAAAAACAAAAACCAAACTGCATCCCGCCAAGTTTAATGCCAACAATGTACTAGTTAAACTATTAATTAATACAACAGGAAACGCATCACACCATATAGCTAAAACAAATATACAGTAAAACGAAAATATGTTTTTGAGCTCATAATAACAGTTTTGGATCTATCTAATACTCGCTCACTAATTTCACAGTTTATTGGCTTGGCCCTTCTCTAACATTCCTTCCATTGATAGATGGAAGTGGAAAAAATTACCAGACATGATGTAATTATAAGTTATTTGGTATGGTCGAATGTTTTTATGACTATAGCTAAAGATCTGTATGAAGAAGAGATGTGAAAGAGTTAGTGCCTGCAAAGAAGCTCCCTTGTTTGTCCTCCTGTTCTGTACACACCAAAGGATACATGCCCGTTAAAATTTATCCAATCACCTTGCACATCAGGCCAATACAAAATTCAAAGTAAAAAACAATGCCAAATTGAATGGTGCAGTATGTATTTATCAGAGAATGAGCTAACATAATCTATATATTCAGGCTATGTGAGAAAATTATTATAAAAATAATACTCACATACTAACTGTTAATGGCCCAAGAATATGAAGCAGTAAAGGTGAGCCATGATACATAGAGCCTGCAAAAAAGCTAATAACAACATGCGTCAAGTTGATGATCAATGTCTTGATTGATTTACATAAACAATCAAATTGAAGAAAGGAAAAAAGATTTGTCATTACAACTGGATAAAAAATAAATAATTAAGGTACAGTGAAATGGAAGAAGTATTTTAATATAAAAGGCAACAAGACACGATTTTTATTGTTTATACTCAAATTAGAACATGTCAGTTATCAAAAAATTTGATTAAAATGTCATCTAAAAAAATCCAGCACAGACTGATTTATTTAGATAAAAAGATAAGAATGTTTCTCTATCATCGTTGGCTCAATCAGATTGTAATGGTAGAGATTTCTAGCAATAAGGCAATAAAGAGATCATCCACCGCATCATCAACCAGGTTCTTTGTTTCAGGCTTTCAGAAGGATATCAAGGTAACAATGCGCTACTTAAGTCAGCATTCGTGGAAGTACTTGAAAGAGATTTGAAAACAGATCCAATTAATATCCAGAAACAGCAATTTCTGATGAGACTTTTTTGCAAGAACAGTTACTTTTTGCATCTCCATTATTTCTGCACGAACATTTAATATATCTATATTCTAAATTTCGACTGTGATCCATGGCCATCCTCTAACACCACCTCTGCAGACGGTAGTAGGGGAAGCTTGAAATCAGGTCTCCCATTGGTCTTTCTCTGGTACCCATAACCCATGTAAAAAGTTTACATTTAAGTTTGTTTTGAAAATATTTCTAACATACCTTGCCGTCCTCAGCTGAAGAATATGGTTAAACCATTTTTTATACATTCTGTGTATCAAGGGAAAAAAGAACACTTTTCATAATTGCAATCCAAACAATTGATTCTTCTATTGGGAGGGTGTTCAAAGGAATTTTTTGTGCGAAGTTCACAAATTGCATTTTAAGCGTTTTGCTTTTATAGGAGAAGAATCTTGAAAGAGGAAAAGGGAAATGTGGATTAACAATCAATATTTCAAAATAAAATATGAGAAATTATGGGAGTAAAAAAACACCTAGAATACCAAAAAAACTCAAGAACCCTTTGTCTCATTCAGAAAACAATGGCAAAAACCTTCCTTGGTTCTAAGAACAGCTCAAAGAACCTTTGTGACATAACAAATCCATGACTCCAGCCACAATCTCTCTCATCTGGTCTTTCATTGTAAGAACCAGCTAAAACAACAGAGAAGTGTTTGCAATATCATGTATACAGAATAAAACAGCCCCAGTTTTCTCTTCAGGGAAGAGTAACTAGCAAGGGTACTGTATTTTTTACCTTGCCGATAAGAACTAAGGAATGACACCATAGTCTTCATACTGTTCAAGCTTCAGCTAAAATGCAACATAGTTTTTTGACTTATCACCAGTTAGGCTACAACCTTGCAAAAGAGAAACAGAGAGAAACGGACACATAAATCCCTGGATAAAACCAATATCACATAACTCAGGCTCAGCAAACCAAACTGCAGAATAAAGTTGCCACAGAGCAAATCTTGACGAGTACTTTGTAAAAACTTCACGAACACTTGGCAGAACAAATATATCTAAAATACTCAATTGTTGAAATTATGTTAAATAACAAATTCATCCATTGCAAATTCAATTTAAAAATCAAGACAGATTGCCCATCGAAAAATGAAATCATGTCTTATCAAATGACAGTTCATAACTACCAAATGATGAATTTCATGAATTGATGGTACAGTTTGCAAAATTAATATTAACTTACAAAATTTAAAAGCACAAACTACACAGACATCACTAGCACTAATCCAACTCTCAGACCTTCACTGGTAGGGAGAGGGCCTTTATGCACTCAATCGATGGTTAAAAGAGTAACACCCCAATCTTATGCAGAGGATTGGGCATCCAAACATCCTATATTGGCTCTGTTTGTGTTGATAGCTCTGTCCCTCTGTCTAACCACCTGAGGCCGTTATCTGCAAATCCAGCATCCTCAGTCCCCCCAATCCAATCTAATAGTTGGTCAACCTCTTACACATCAATTCTTTATTATTTCTGTCTCCCTCAAACTATAAGTTATGGAGTAGGAAATTGTCGAGAATGGATGTCGGTTCTTAGCCAAAAGATCAAACTGTGTTTTCATTCCTATAAGTTATTGATTGGTTTTTTGTTCCAGTTATTTGCAGTTCTTTAGCAATATGTACCCAAAGACTCAAATATACCCAGTACGTCTGCAACACGAAGCACTGCAAGTTTGGCGTTATATATGGATGAAAAACTTTTGGAGATAAAGAATATAACCACAAAATTCTTCTCATCACAAGTGCAGTATACAGTGCATTGTTAAAGTTAAAACTTAATATAATCAATAGAATAATATCAAATCAAGGGCAAACATGAACTAGACTACAATGAAAATTATATTCTAGCCAGCGATGGAAGGAAAGGGTCTGCGTTAGAGTATTCCAGAAAAGATAAACCATAACCAAATGCATTATCACCATTCTTTTACTTCTAGGTTCATTGATGAATGGAATAATATACTCTCCAGTCCCAGGACATCTCGTAGATGTGCATGAATAAGCCTTCCACATCCTCTAAATCTGCAATGCACATAGCATAGAAGAAAGTTGAGTTTTGACAGTGCCCAGTCTCGTGCAAAGGTTTGTTTGGCTGTTATTTCCTCATAATCAATAATCTCCCGTATAGGCATGTATATCTCCGTATTCCCTCCATATAACATAACAGGCTTCCTTGAGCCTATATGGGGCCTCATATATGTAAATTAGCAAGTTTTCCACATCCACTATCTCAATGAGTTTTAACAATAGATCTGAAACTTTTATGACTTCATGCCATCTACCCAAGAAGGATCATTAACAAAGTAACCAGGGTTTGCAGATCCAGGTGCGGGAATTAGGAGCAGTAATCTGAGATTTAGGTGTATTGATACAGGCTGCAGCAAATTGATGTATAAAAAATAAATTATATACGATATCTACAATGAGAATGGCAGAATGAGGAGCAGGGTTTTTCAGCATAAATATTTGGACACTCGATGGGTCAGGAGACTCTTCTTCACTCATTTCCTCTCCCAAGAGGATCAGCTGCTTGGAACTTTATCAGAAGTTGCCACATCTGGATTCTCCCTCTTCTATGATGGCAGGTGGGAGGGAGGATCGGATACTCTATCTTGGCATGATGCTTAGCTGAGGCAGATTCCTCGTGCTAATCAGGCAAGCCTTGAGGAGATCATTAAGACCGATGGGGCCCAATGGTTAGTGATTATATCCTTCAGAATGATGACGGCAAGCAATGGAAGTATCTAGTTTGGCCAGATAATCTAAATTGAGAAGAATTCAGAGTCTAATTGTGGAAATGGAGAATTTCCACTTACCCTCTTGAAAGATAGAGGGCAGGTTAGTCTGGGATGGCAGCCCTTTGGGTGTAGTCTCTGTAAGGTCTGCCTATAATTGGATTCTGAAAAGTGATGGATTGTGTAATAGGGATTTCCCAGCAGAGTTGATCTGGAATTGTAAGAGCCTCCCCAAGGCTAATATTTTTCTTTGGGTGGCTGCCAACAATAGAATCCTAATGTATGATCCATAGTTTGCATACCCATAATCGGCGAGTACTCACCCAACCCCAAAAAAGTTTACTCGGTAAATACTCAGCAGCCACTTGCCATTACCTGGCAAATTACAAAGGACAAATTTCAGTGTGTATCCCACGTTTTTGCAGTGTTTTGTGCGTGTTTGCAGTGTTCTACGCGTATTTTTTGCAGTCTAGACGCATTTTTTTACCACAGAACATGGTTTTGACAAGGTTGGCCAGTACTCACCAACAGCCAAAAAACAAAAACTGCAATTATTTATGGCAAGTATTCACCCAGGTGCCAACTCGGCAAGCAATCAACCATTCGGCGAGTACTCACCGAGTATGTATACTATATGATCAGTTAATGAAAAGGGGTTTTGTTGACTCATCCAAATGCTTCCTTTGTAAAAATCATGAGGAAACCTGTGATCATTTGCTCCTACACTGCCATTTGCATGGAAAATTTGGGGTTTCTTCCTTAATAAAATCCAACAAGCCTAAGTTCACCAAGCCACTATAGTGGATATGCTAAAAGGATGGAAGTCTAAACTCAAATCATCTGGTCTCACGTCAATTTCGGAAATCGGGCCTTCAATTATTTGTTGGAATTTGTGGTTGGCAAGGAATAGGTGGATCTCCAAAGAGTTACTGCACTCTGAAGAATAGGTTTGGAAAAAAACTGAAGCTTCAATCTCTGAACGTATGGCAGTTCAGGCCTCAAAGAAGCTAGATTAGAAAATGGAAGAGGGTTGTTTGATCAAGAATTGGGGCAGCATTCCCTTCCCCGATAAAAGGGTTTGCAAATCATGCAAGAAGATTGAGATGGTTGCTTGGATCCCTCCTGATCCAGGGTGGATAAAGTTCAACTTTGATGGGGCTGCCAAGGGGAATCCTGGTCCGGTTGGTTGTGGTGGCATTTTCAGAGAACCCTTTTTCAGCCTCTATCGGTTTTTTCTCTAGACATAGGCAGTGACACCAATAACATGGCAGAGCCAAGGGCTTTGCTAAAAGCGGTTCAACTGGTAGTTGTGAGAGAATGGAAGCATTTGATAATTGAAGGGGACTCCGAAGTCATCCTCAATGTGGCGAAGCGGGAGAGTGTCAACGCCTGGTGAATAAGGGGAGTCATTGAGGAAATAAGGTGGCTATGTTCTAAACTAGACAAAGTGGAGTTCAAGCATATCAGAAGATCGGAAAATCTGGCAGCGGACTGAGCTGCAATGGTGGGGTGGGACTGCGTTGTGCAACTGGAAGACCTCATAAACCTTGGAATCCACTCTTTCCTGATGAATTGCAGCACATTTTGGTCCAGGGCATCACTCATTTGGAGGTCATAGAGAATTGATTAATCAAAGTAGAATTATTTATTTTATTTTATTTTTAAAGAAATAAGAGAAATGAAAAATAGGAAATCCAAAGGCAATTTAGGAAAAGTGAACTAAATGACATGCAATTAAATGCACTGATTCAGGTTCATTAGCTGTCATGATGGCAGCGTGTTCTCACCTGTCTTTTTGCCCCTGTTGCAGAAGCTGCTCCATCACTTAGCATGGCGGAAACTGTGCACCTCCCCCTCTTGTCGTTATTGGGCTTTGATAAATCCCAATGAGCCTTCATGACAATGAACATTGACAAGGTGGCATGTGAAGGGTGCATTGCTCTATGTGCTTGGACAATGTTGTGCAGGTGACGGAGAATCAGGTATGTGGTCCTCCTTTGCATAAGGCAAATTGAATAAGCTCTGCTCTGTGAAGATTGAATTGGGTTTGGTATAAGGTGTTATTGGTGATGTTCTTTATGTAATTCAGGAAGAAATTTGGAAAAGTTGCCTTCCAAAATGTGAGTCTATGGCTGCTTGTGGGGCTGCTGGTAGATATTGGTCCTCCTTTCTAGTTACAATTAACAAGAGGGGACTCTAGGGATTTGTCTTCTCCTGTTTATGCATTGTTGTTGATTTTGGGTCAAGGTGGTTGCAGCTCCTCCTGCCATGATAAAAATCACTTCTTTGTGAATAGCTTGTGAGTTCTGAAATCCTTTTGTCTGCTTTGTGATGCATTGTCACAAAACGTAATTAAAAAATGAACAAAAAAAATCTTTTGCCACAAGCTCAATCCCTGGGGATCAGTCTCTCTAACCCTTGGCTTCCAATAGTTTGTGTTTTGTGCATATATGAGCTACGTAGCCAGATATGTACCTGCACATCCATGCATCCCAATACAATACGTATCAGGTACGTATCCCTACAAGATAAACCCCAGGTATGCCCAAGGTATTGTAGGGAACCTGCATGTATGCACGGATACATCCTATGTTGTGTAGATATGAGCTACATAGCCAGATACGTACTTGCACATCCTCATATCTCGATACGATATGTATCGAGTACGTATCCCTACAGGGTATGCCCAGGGTACCGCAGAGGACTTGCGAGTACGCCCGTATACATCTTGGGATGTACTTGGGCATACCGGCATGTCCCATGCGGTGCCCTGGGTGTACCCAGGGCGAATCTGGGGGAAAAGACAGGGTTTTTTTTGTTTTTTTTTATTTTTTTCAATTTCACTTAATGAAAAGTCAAATATGGATTTCTTCAAAAAACAATTAAAAACAAAATGAAGTATAGGGGCAACCCTAAAAGCAACTTTCACACTCACTTTATCAAAAGAAACCAGCAACAACAACACATTTACTTGTCATTGCATTTTTACCTCTCATTGCACATTTGTTCTCTCACCTTCATTTTTTCAATTGCTTAAGACTAAAACTCCTTTTTTTGTCAATCCTACACTATTACAACTACCTTTTTGGTGCCAAGGAGTTTAAGAAGCTTGCAACAAAGAGGATTAATGATTTAAGGCAACTTTTTAGTTTTGTATTTTTTTTATGTTTTTTCTTTTTTAGTTACAAACTTAAAAATGTTTGCAACTAGTTTTAACTTTTGCTTGTTATTTTTTTTTAATTATTACAACAAACTCCAAATGCTTTAATTTTAATAGCAATATTATTTTTTTAATCCCATCACACCCATTTCTTTCTACATCCATCACGGCCACAGAGGAAGAGGATTCACCTCTTAGTCACAAGAGAACAAAAGATGTAGGCCCGTTAGAAAGGTCATTCCAGAATGAATCCAAAGACATAGCGAAGCAGAACATTACGCAATGTGTTTACGCGTGTGCGCTGACATTTGTTGGATCACCATATTGGCGGGATATGGTGAGATCTATCAATGAAGCCCCTAAAGGGTTCACCGGCCTAGGATATGAAAAGGTGTACACCACCTTATTGGCAAAATAAAGAAAACATGTTGAGCCCATCAAGGATTCATGGATCGAAACAGAAGGTGTCCATCGTTCCAATGGATGGAAAGATACGGCAAACAGGGCATTGATTAATGTGGTCGCAATGTGCCCTAGAGGATTGTGAAAGACAAGTGAAGGATGCACGATTCATTGCCAACATCTTAATAGAGTCCGTTAAGGCAGTGGGGTCTCAAAACGTTGTCCAAGTTATAACAGACAACCCAAAAAATTGCAAAACTATGGGCATGTTGGTTGAGGCAAGGTATGGATACATATTTGGGAAACCTTGTGTCGTTCATTCCCTCAACATTGTGTTACAAAATTGGGCACCAAAATTGACTGGATCAAACAAGTCTATGAGAAGAAGAGTGAAATCCAAATGTTCATAAGCAACCATCACATGTCCCAAGGCACCTCCAGGTCCTTCTCGAAGTTGCAGTTGTTAAAGGTAACTTTTTTTTAAATCATTCATGAATCATGTATACTTTTAATTTAATTTTGTAATTTGTATGATTTTTATTTTTTAACAGTTTTTTTATTTTATTTGTTTTAATTTCATGTTAGGTTGTTGAGATTCGGTTTGCCCCACACACACTTGTGCTGAAACGACTTGTCAAGGTGCGTGAGGCATTGAGTAACATAGTTATCAACCACCTTTGGGAGGTAGGCAAACACTAAGAGGGCCATAAAGATGAAAGGGTTGATTCTTGATGATGTGTGGTGGGAAGGTGTCGAGTATTTACTCAATTTTACTAAACCTGTCACAAGTATGTTAAGATTTGTAAATATGAATCATCCATGTTTATGTGATCTTTATAATGGAATCAACTCAATGATTGAAAAAATTACGACTATCAAAAATGCTAAAAAGCAAGATCCTATGGAAAGGTTCTTAAAAGAAGTGCAATCACATCTCATTAAAAGGTGGAACCAAATGACTACTCCATTGCATCTTCTTGATTTTGCTTTGACTTCCAAATACTATAGCGCAAAGATCCTTTATTTGCCCAGGTGGGTCGCACTCTATAGGGATATTGAGGTTAGTAAGAGATATAAGGCAATATACTCTAAACTCTTCCTCGATCCAAAAGTAGAAGACATAGTTACAGGAGAGTTTGGGCATTTTCATAACCTCCACGGGTCACTCTGTTGGCACTCTTCGTGAAAAGTACAAGAACACTCATATGTGGTGGTACCTCCATGGGCAAACATCCATCCACTTGCAATAAAAATTCCATCACAAGTAAGATTTTAATTTTTTTTTACTCTCTGCCTTTGTTTTCGATGTTTTGTTTTAACTTTTATTTTTTATGAATTTTAATCAACTTCGCGGCTTGCCTTAATAAGTTGGAAGTTATTCGTTAGCGGAGCAAAAATGGGGTACCTAAACCTTTATCCACTTAGTTAAGCGCAACAAGTTGGTGGTGAAAAAGGCGGAGGATTTGGTCTAGGTGCATTCCAACTTGCATCTTCTCACACACAAACAAGATGATTACAAGGAAGGGGCAGCAAAGCGTTGGGATGTGGACCCAGAGACTACTCACTTGGATGCCTCCGTTGCCTACCTTTCATTGCTTGACAGGGAGCTAGACAGTGCTTCACACAACTTGCATAGTGGAGATACTGGGAGTGGCACTACTACTATTTATGGTTCTAAAGAACCACATGATGATGCTTTCGATAAAGCTATTGAAGACGAATGTGAAAATAGTGATTAATGAATATGCTGATTTGTCTTGATTTTTGTCCGTAAATTGTAACATTTGCACTATGTACTTGTTCTAACTTCTAAGACTAATCTTGTTCAACCATTGAATATTATAATATTTGGCATTAAATTATTAGTATGTTTTGTGGTTATTTAACATATTTTGTTTCTTCTATGCATATCAAGTGGTTAATTTTGCTTATATGGTTATATTTTATTTTAAATTAAATCTATTTTTGTATGGCCGTATCCAAAAATGTATCCAAGCCCCCAAAAAATCGTCGTATCCACATATTTGATTCGCATATCCGTATCAGCTACTTGGGATATGAGGGTAGCTGTCAAGAATGAGATAGGGGAGGGACACCTGAAGCCTTTGGGTCAACCAGAGGACAAGGGAAGCAAAAAGTTAACAGTTTAACTGCAGATTCTCTGAGCAACCAGTTCTCAGAATTTGTGAGCCGAGAAATTTGAAACCCATATATATGAATCTGGCCAGTTCTCAGAATTTGTGAGCCAAGAAATTCGAAACCCATATATGCAAATCTGGATTCGCAGGATGTCGAAGGTAGCGGAAGAAATTGATGATGTAGATGTGGAAGACATTGGCAAGCTGCTGAAAATTTTGATATTGGATCCTAGACAGTCAGTTGGGAAGCGCAATGTGTTTTATGTTGCTCAAGCACATTCTCTCTGCACAAGGATCATGACAACATAGAATGTACAGTACATTCTACCAGGGCTAAAATCCTGCACTATCAGCACTAGCAGCAAGCTGGGCTGAGAACTCTAAGCAAAGGTCAGGAAAAAATTGCCAGTAGATAGGGAACTGAATTGTGTCCTAAGGAAATCTTAGGCTGCCCTAAATCGGAGGAGGAGGAGGATGCTGATGACTGAAAGCGGTTCCTGACGATGTAATTGTGGTTGATTAAGGGCATATTTGTTGCTTTCCTTTTGTCCTATGCATGATCTATAATTGTATAAGCTTTTGGTACCCAGTGTGGTTTCTCTTTCCAAGTCGAAGCTTCATCTCCTTTTTTGTGGGTCTAGGGCCCTTCCCTAATTATACTTGAGCAAAAAAAAAGTAGATATAGAAAATCAATGGAAAATGATATTAAATTTAATAGGATTAGATTACCTAAGATTAAATTAATAATATGCAATTTATAAAACACTTTAAAGTGTAGGCATTTGAAGTGAGCATTTTACATTCAGCAGGTTCATTTGGTGATAAAGTATAAGAAGATTGTCACCAACAAAGCAACATTTTTTCTTTATCGTCCTCCTTCTCAAGTATTCAACATTTCAATAATCAGTGTGCAACCTATGAGTAGCAAGGTCTCTAATCCACAATACTCTATTTGGTCTAACTGTTAAAACCTTGCAGCAACCCTTGGTGGCAAATCAGACATCTTCCTTGACTACACAGTATGTGAGATGTTTTTCGTATAAGTTCACTCGGCTTTATTTTCCCACAAGCCCTTCTCACCAACATTTGCAAAAGGGAGCTCACTCATCCTCCTATGAGTAGACATTTTAGCATATGGAAGAACCTGCGGAGATGACCAGTCTAAGCCTTCCAATTGGAAGCTTGGATTGTATCAACCATTATCGGTACCTTCTTGACCATGAGAATTTATTTACATGGACTTCATTAGTAATCTTCCCAAGACTCAAAGCCAACATGACAACATTTTTGTGGTTGTTTGTTGGCTTTCCAAAATGGCAACCATAATATCAAGACCCAAGACAAAAAATGCTCCACAAGCTACAGACTTGTTCTTCAAACATGTTTGGTGCAATCTCAGGTTGTTGCTCACTATCATTTCAAATTGTGACGCACACTTCTTGAGTCACTTTTGGCGATCATTGAGGAAGCTTCAGGGTTGTCAGTTTTGCTTCTCCACTTCATTACATCAAAAGACTGATGACCAAACTAAGGTTGTTAATCGCACCTTAGTCCATGCTCTATGCGTTTCTCATCAAAAATGTAGACAGCGGGACAATTATTTGCATGTCATTCAACATAGCTACAACCAGACTACCATTGTTTCTACAATGATATTATCCTTCCGAAATCTGTTATGGCTTCCAACTTTTCGCACCTTATGAAATCTTGGTTGCTCTTTCCACTCCAAATATGCCCCATTCGCAAAAGCATCATGACAAAGCTTCTTTGTTTGTGCAAAATTCAGCCAAGCTTCACACAAAATTAGAATATTCTCTAACAAACTCCAGCTAAATTCAAGGAACTTCATTGATCATTTTGGTGATCGTGTTTGGCTTCACTATAATAAATAGAGATTTCACAACCAAAAACATCACAAGTTGAAGCTCCTCAAATATGGACCATACACTATTCTCCAAGTAATCATACATTATGGCTTTCACCTTGATCTTCCAGCTCAACTTAGCCTTGTGAGTGGAGGAGGAGGTTTCTCTCACTCATCCTAAGGTTATCGTTCCTAATTTTCAACAACTTTGGTCGAAGATACCTTGCTTGATGTTCGGATTCACACTAACCACAGGGCATAAACCACTGCTAAACTTTTCAGTCACAAAGGCAATCTACCAAAGCAGACCAAGTGGTGCTTCGAGTAAGCCTTTACAGAGAAGTTCCCAAAATTTGGGACAATTTCCTCAAACCATGGAGGAAATGATGAGGACATCCATTATAGTTACCATGTTAATTATAATTGTCTACTATAGATCAATTGAAATCCATAGTTGTCTATTATAGATCAAGTGGGTTGGTGAAATTATTCAAAGAGTAGATCAATAAAAAAAACAATTCGAAATCAGTAGACACAAGTTGGAAACATTGAATGACTTTGTAATATTTTTAGCCTACAAATATAGGCTTCTCTTACGTAGGCATCCAAAATAAGAAATCATATTATAAACTTAATAGATCCAATACACAAATTATCACCACAATTACATATAAATTGTCACAATTTCCATATAGCCATTACTATTACGAGAAATTTATAGGATTTGAATCTCTCTAACTACTAATGTATTTGAATATTTTCATCCCTTCAGTGCCTTCCAATACATATGCATTAGAACACTCTCCACAATTACTACAAAAGGATCCTCACCATCAAGCCAACAAAACCAGTACCAAGACAAAAGTATAGAAATTACTAGGATAGCCTTATTGCTAATACCAATGGAAAAACTTCCAAAAAATGATTTGCTATCTATGTAGGGTCAAAACCACATAAGCTACCGAATACTTATATTTTGTAATGAACATCAACAAGATAATTGATCGATGTAATGAACATCAACCGTCTCTATAACACATGATATTCAAGACCTTGAAGCTCAAGACTGTGTTAGATTACACTTTTTGTCAGATAAGTAATTTGCATTCATTGCATCAGTAAACAACATAACATTGGATAGTGTTGCATATGTGCATAATAAAACCTAAAGTAGTATTGAGAGGTCAAAACCTTAACACCAACATTCTTATGCTGAAAGAAGGAAATTCAGTTTGAATCTAAAACATTAATTAACTTTAATAATCATTATCTTCATCACAAAGCATTTTCTAATAAAGCTCCTTCACAAAAATTAGCAATAATATAGAAATCTATCATTATGAACTAGAACTGAAGAACACCATTATTATGTCTATAATTGTAATTGATAACTTCTCTTACAAGATCTTGACAAGGTAGGGGAACGGAGCCAATACTTGGGAATGTACCAATACTTGTGAGGGTAAATGACGAAGGAATACCCAATGTTTGAACAAACTTAAATGAAAATTAATTGTACAATTTAAACATTATTGTACAAGTTGTACCTTTACCTACTAATAATGTAAAGTGGCCAATCACATTATGACACATCATATTCACAACTATTAAGACTCAATGAACATGTTTAGGACCAACCTATTTTGTAATGTATTTCAAAAAATTTATTTTAAATCAATCCAAAATGTGAATTTCCCTCCACTTAAACATTCAAAATGAAAAATATATATTAAACAAAGCATAGTCAACTATGAGGTAAATTTCAAGTGCTGTTGTGGCGCCATTTAATGCCACGTGGATGTCAAGTTAAGATGCACAAGTATTGGCTCCTCTGCCCTAAGGTGTTTAAAGAAGAATAGCAAGTGCATAAATGTGATTAGAACACATGTTCACACAGTTTTTAACCAATGTTACGCCTTAAATGTATTTCGAACATGATAAAACATCAAATAAAAGATTGATTTCATAAAGATGGTTCAACAAAGAATATTCCCCAAAAAGATCATTAAATAATAATATAAAAGTTGTACTTAACAAAAAAAATTAAGAAATTAAATATATGAAAGACAATTAATAAGTGCATTCTACCTGCATAAGGAGACATAGCTAATTGCTTCAACCATTGTCCCTCAGCCACTGCACAATTCATAATTTGCTTTGAATTAAATCCATAGCAATCTCCAAAATTATAAATCATCTATGCATTGCAATGATATCAAACTCAATCAAAACCATAGCTACTTGTTAAAAGATGGAAAAAAAACCATGTTCGTTCATGCATGCAAATAACAATTAAGCTGCATCCATTACCACAAATAGAAGATATCTACAAGAAAAGATGTATTTCCACAAACCTTGAATTGATACATAATTTTTAAACTGTCTATTTCTTGTTTCAATGTTTGTATCAAATCTTATGCTCTTTCTCAAGGATAAGGAAGTTGTTATGGCAGTAGCAGTGCACTTTGTGAGTGCGCCAACTCCTTGGAGATCTTGAGGATGCTTTGGAAGCCATCAACATTTTACAGCCAAGAACACTCCAAGTCTATGAGGCAGAACGCAGGTGTTTGGTGTCAGTGGCATCTTTTAGAGATTTGGAAAACTGTTTCTTCATGATGGTGGACATTATTGAAAAGTTGACCTGGCGCCACGTATAGCTTCTCCACTTTTGACCTTGCAGCCATACGCCACCCGACTGCTCTCTCTCCGCATGAGATGGAAAGGAAAATGGCTGAGGTGGCCATGAAAGCAGTCCAGAAACTCGTTAGGCTGACGGGGCTTGGGAACTTTTTGGGTGGAGGCTTTATGTACGGTCCTGCTGACACGGGAAGGACTGTCCTGCTCAATTAATGTCGGTGTCGTGCTCAAGAAATGTGAGGCTGATGGGTCACTTTCTTCTCTGTTCTACCTACTCTCGACCTTGCCCTTGGTTTTTGTGTCTGGTTCTGATTTGTTTTGAAGTTTAAAACTCTTAAGGGTGGCCAATAGATACATATATAAGCAATAAGCCTAGTATATGGATGTTTTAGTATGGCTTTATATTCGTGGTTTAGTATCTCCCTTTGTATTCCTGCTCTCGTTTTGCAGAAGGAGGTGGTAGCTGATGTTGTAAATCTTCAATGTTTTTTGGATTGACTTAAGTAGTAACAGGCACAGTCATTTTAATCCTTGGCCTTGCTGTAGTGCTACATATTGAGCCCGACTTGTGCTTCTCTATGTAATGGTATTCATTTATTAATAGAAGGGTGAGGGACCCCACAATCTTCCTTTTATCTATGAAAAAACAAATAAGCACAATATTCTAAGATGAGAAATGCCCATCCATTAAGGATGCATTATTTTATCGTGGCAACAACCCCATATCAATATGAGTCCTACAAATGTTTTTGGATTTTATCAAAAGTCCCTCCCATAAGAACACTTTTCAAGAGAAAGAAACTTAAAGTGTATGAAGGAGAGCATGGCATATGCCCTTATGAAAAAATTACCTCGTTTAATACAAGAAGGATATATATATATACTAATACAAACCTACTCACATTAGGCTCAGTAATTATAAATGCTGTTGTCTAATTCCCATGCCACTCATTAGCCAAAAGTTAAAACCCAAAAGATAGCTACTCCTTGGTACAAATTTTGTCAAGTAACACAAGCGGACTCTCCTTGCCAACACTTGTCATACTGAATCTCCCATGATAATATTTTCCAAATACACATGGTCCCACAATAGGAAATTTTAGTAACTAATGTTCGCCAAATGGCTGTTTTTTTCCACTAGATGTTCACCAATTGAAAATCAAGATTTGCCTCAATATCTTTCAAACAATATTGCTTTCTTTGAGAATTTTCCCATAAAACATAAATCTTAAAGAAATCGGATAAAAAAATTTATTTTTTTGTCAATATTAAAGCATATTTCTAAATTTCTTAAAATATAGGGTTCCTTAAAGCATTTTCCACTCTCACAATAGTTTTAACTTTTATCACCAACAATATAGGATGTCATCATCCTGGGTAGCATCTATGCCTAAGTTTATCCATGAATAATGGGTACACTTAGAAAAGTTGTATTTTGATTCTATGTTATGTGATGATTTTTGCACTTCATAGTGTATTGTTAACCAATAACATCATCCTTGCTTTGTTGCACAAACAGAACTGCCTTTTTTTTATGCATAACTATGGGGCCCTTGTGCGCTCAATTAATAGATCAAGGGGTAAGCACAAGTTAACCTTAATTGAGGAGGTTGAGGGCCTTTGGGCAATTGATATATTGAGTTTGCTCTCCCAATGGCATAGCCCTTACATTTTTCAAGGGAAATCCTAAAGGCCCTTGTAAAAACCCCTACCGATCCTTCACTATTTTTTCTCAATTTGACCCTTAGTCAATTTATTAAACACTTGTCAAGTAAACCTTTGAATTCTGATTTTTGCTTCTGATATGAATTTTTGAGTTTTGTTGTTTGAATTTTGGATTGTTTTTTATGCACTTACAAGTACCAAATAAGAGAAAACATAACAAACAACTTAACAATACCAAAGGAACCCTTTATTAATGAAATATGAGGTCTGATTACAAATAAATCAGGTTTGATATGGTGTTTATTCAAACTGTACCAGCAAGTATAGACCCTAAGTATTTGAGTGTTCAACAATTATAACATACCCGGATGATGCATAGTTCCAATGGCAATGAGATAAGCAATGTAGAAAACCATATGATGATAAAACAAACTCAGATCTGGACTCCAACAAGTTTGAAACTTCTGAAGATAACTGGAAAGTCTGAAACACAATGATGATTTCAATTTGGTGATGCCAACTCTCCAAAATCTCCTCCACAACCTAGCGCTCAAATCCAAATTGGATTGGAGGAACCCTAGGAGTAAAATGATGTACACAATACCCCAAATTGCCAAAAATTCATATAAAATCACCCAGAGCTGATAAAAATCTGAAACCACTTCCAATGGCCTTCAATAATGCCCAAACTTAGTCGCCCAGCTTGGATAAATTTTATAAATTATTTTTGACCTCTGAAATTGCCAAAAACACCAAAATATGGTGTAAAAACCCTAGCCAAAATTATATCAAACCCTAGCAGCTGTAAACCTGCAAATAAAATACCATTTCCAGCTCTTCAATGACAAATACCTGAAATAAGCTCAATGGCAATCCCTGGGTGGATTTACCTCTCCAAGTCATGTTGGGTTTTCATCCAAACCACTAAATTCTAAGGGTTTTCGTCCTTAAAACAAACTGAACCTGTAAATACAAGCTCTCCATGTATTCTGAAAGAAATAACCAAATCCAAAATTGATAATGATCCCTTCCTTTCTTCTATTTTCCCCTTTTATAAAAAGCTTTTCCCACTTGAAAAAACCTAAAAGTAATTTAAAATTACTTTTTAATTTCTATTTTCCAATTGACCCTCAAAAAGTAATTAATAATTACTTTTTATTTTATTTTTCACTTGGCCTTTTAATTAATACATGCTTTATGGCCCCATTCCCTCTTAGAACATTCCCCTTTAGCCTACAGGAATGAAAATAGGCTACGGGTCTTCTTCGTTTGTGTTAACTCGAGAAAGGAAACATTACAGACCTCAACTTAAATCCATCAATGTCCTCTCCCATTGTACAACCAGCAACAAATGTATGTTATAAAGGCCTTTGTGTTGTGACGTGAATTGTGGATGACACAATAATTATTTCACAAACTTTTGAGATAAAATTCTTTGGGTTAAATATAATAATTTTTAATGTCTTGTTAGTGGGGTAAGTATTATCATAGTTAGGCTCTAACAAACCTACATACACCACCCATTTTAGCTCACTGCCCCTATTGATGTTGCCATAGTCATTTAATCCCACCCTACAATTGACTGCACTCCTTATGTAGTTCCCCTTGACTCCTTGAAACTATTCTACTTATGAACAGCGTTTAAGGTAATAAATGAACTTCAAATTTATTGTTGTATCTGAACTACTTACAAGAAATGCTTAAAGTATCATATCATTTCTTTCTTCAAAGAAAAATTCTTCATCATGAATACCAAATTCCTACCCTGCATTTCCATTCTCCTCTTTTTCATCACAAGTCAAATAATTCTTGATATGATTTATTCCCACCTTCTTCTCCCGGATTGGAGCTAAGAATTGGAGTGTCTCCTCATTATTGCATCATCAATCCCATATTCATTGTCATCTAAGACTCTATGCAATCTAGGACTGAAGGAAACATGGTAAACAAGCAGAAAGCCAGCAGAAAGTACACAAGTAATTACAGAGTTGAGTTTGGTCTTCCTCCGTACAACATCATTGCAGCCAATCATCTTTGGCTGATTGATCCCACTTCAATACACCCAAGTAGGCTTATCAAAAATAAAAGGAACCAGAACTGTGCTGCCGAGTGTGATTATTGTACTGTCATATTTTTCAGGGTTGGCCCTATTAAAGCCATTAAAGACCTCAAACTCCGATAATCAGTAAATGTTCAAGCTCATTTATGCCATTTCCATTTCCATAATTGTTTACACCATTTTTTTCCAGAAGGTTTTCTTTACAGCCTATTAAAAGCTGTCATATTGCACTGTTTTGTATATGATCGTCATGTTTAACTCCCTTGAACAGAGCTCGATGGCAAACAACGAGAAGCCAAACCCAAGAATCAGAGATATGTCGAGGATTTAAACAGGGGTCTTATATAATGTGGGTGGGAACCCCCAATTTCCTCCACACTCTTAACATTAAATGTTCCACTACTGCCACTAGCTGGAAGTCTTAGCTGCCAAAAATTGCCAAAGCCTTGAAGCTAGTTATTAAGTAGTTTCTCAGGGTTAGTAGAAACAGAATGACACTTCATAATGGATTGTGTTCCCTATAGTGGCATGTGGGCCAAGCATTTTGATATCTTGAGCGTTGATTCTCTTCCTGCCCTCTTTGAAGAGGTGAGACTTGCAAAAAACAGGGAATTTAAAATCAAAATTACCAGTAGAATGTCCACCCACCAAATGGAAACCGTGCACCACAGGATTGATCTCAGTACCCACGATTTGCTCTTTGTGCACTTCAAATTTGCATTGGCTAGTCTTTGGGATCCCCTAGACTCCTATGGCCTCATGGACATCGACTAAATCATTTCATTTTGATATTTTCGTATTGTTTAAATGGGATGGACTACAAGCACGAAAATAAAATGCTAAATAGAACACATATTTGTTGATCTAAAAGTAACAGAAAGGACTAATACAGAGCTTAAAAGTGCATGCATGTGAAGGACACTGCGGTCTTTCAAATGTAAGTAACTAACATTATCTAGGGTTGGGATGCTGTAAATCTTCGTGAAATGTAGGGAACTAATATTATGTAGGATATACATATTGTAATTCTTCATGAAATGTAAGAAGATATCACTGTGCAGGGTTCAGATATTGTAATTCTTCATGAAATGCGAGGAAATAACATTATCTAGAATTTGCATACTCTAAAATCTTCACGAAATGTAAGGACTTAACATTGTGTAGGGATTGGCTAGACGTAAATTTACAAGAAATGTAAAGAATTTAGCATTATGTAGGGTTTGGAAAAGCATAAAATTACATGGAATTTAGGGAATCAAAATTGCCTATGGTTTATGCAGCTGTAAATTTAGAAAGTAAGATACACTTACATCTGCGGATACTGGTAAGGGGGGTTGCGACTTCAGGGCGAGTGAGGAGCATTTGAGGAAGACCGCCTATTATTAAAACCAGGCGAACGCCCACGCCGCTCGCCATCGCTGCCCAGAACCATTTCCATCTCCTCTCCATTATCGATTTATTTTGAAATTTGCAGTAACAGCGTCACGTACCAAAGTCGTCAGTCCCCGGCAACTGGTAACTAAGCAACAAGTAAACAACATAATGGTGCTTGCTTTTAATTTCATTTATGTTTATTTAAGGCCGTGTAATTATTGGGACCCATTTACCATCCAAGCAAAGTAATCTATTGATAAATTATAGTTTTGTGTGGGGGGGGGAATTATTATGTTCTTTCCTTTTTATTCTATGTTTCACATTATTATTTGTGATTTTTTATTTTTAGAAAAAAATTATAATTTTGTAGCACCATTTTTTGTGTTCAATCATTATCGATTGTCCCTTACAATATTTCTATTTAATCAATGATAAGACCAATTGAATGAGTGAAAGTGGGACCTTCTTCCTCTTTTTAGTTTATTGCCTCCCTCTTTCAATAGTGAATAGGGCAATTAGAAGACCTATTTGAATATCCTTCCCTCTGGATACAAACTTTGAAACTAACTAGTTCACTGTCGAAGAGAAGGAATAAGGAAATGAGACGATTCTTTATTAGACTATTCCATCTTTTATTGAATAAGGAAATGAGACGATTCTTTATTAGACTATTCCATCTTTTATTGTAAGGGGCAAAGGATGGTGATTGAACAACAAATTTGTACTACTTAAATAAAGTAATGAGCAAGAGGTACTCATCCGAAATCATAAACTTTTTTCTTGATAAAAAATCGTGAGTGGTGATCTAAAATATGAAATAAAAAAGAAGAATAGAATAATTCCAAAAAATTATGATTTATTTCTATAGATTGTGAAAACATAAAATATCTAAAAGTAATCCATTATTCCAATATTCCCTTTACTAAATACGTTATTTTTTTTCAATGAATAAATTTTTAAAATATTTACTCATAAGTTTTTTTATTATTTTCAACTCAATGTTATATATGTGTGTGTTAAATAAATCTTTTTACACGTTTTAATTAATAATATAAAATAATTTATTTATAATTTTAATATTTTTTTCTTTATTAAAATTTATTCAATAATTATTTATACGAAAAATGTACTTTTATGTCGATTTAGATAAACTATTTTTTCTTTTATATTATAAAATTCACCATGATCATAATTCATAATTGATAGTCTTAAATAAATTTATGTAAAAGACATTAAGAGATATCATTCTAAATGTACTTATATGATATTAAATTTGTGAAATAAAATCATATCTAACAACTAATATGTATATTTAAAATAAATGTGCTTCACATACAATTGTACTTAAAAACTATGTTAAGATGTTTTTTGAATAATTTCTTATATTCGATCTTGTGTGTTGATTCAGATTTTATCCTCATTTGTCTTGAAACCCTAATTTCATTTTCAACATTTCTTTGGATTAAGAAAAAGATGAGAGAAATGGGTTAAACAACTCCAACCACACCTCGATGTGTGGTTGTGTGTTGTCTATATTTCAATGCTTTGAAGATGACTCAAACCTCACACGATTCTCCCATCTCTATGAATGTGTGTTTAATAGTGATCGATTAAAATATAATGCAATATTTTATTTTTCGACACTTGACAATAAACAATTTTAACCTCACTTTAAATGTTCAGTCTTGATTTATAGACAATTTATTTAAGGATTTTCAAATTTAAATATTTTAGAAAAATACCTTAAAAATATGTAAATAAATTTTTCAATGTACAAATATTTTTCAAAGGACGTGATCTTCTTTTGTAAGAAGATTATGGCTTATTTTAAGGGGAAAATATCCCCTTCTTGTTTCTCTTCATAAGCATGTGAACAAATTCTAAGAGGCAACATATATCTTTTCAAAGGACATGATCTTCTTTTGTAAGAAGATTATGGCTTATTTTAAGGGGAAAATATCTCTGGAATTAGATATATTTAATCTAATTAATTGGTGTGACTTAAAGTTTTAGTAATTAATTAAATATTTTATTCATTTAATTAAATGGGTTTAAGTGGTGTTAATATTAAGTGGTTTGATTCAATTATTTTATGTAATTGATTAAATAATTAATCTTAAATAATATATTAAGTGGGTTTTTATTAATATTTTATAATTATATTTCATTAGTTTGGATGGGAATATTTTTATGACAAAATTTAATTGATTTTGAAAATTGAGTATGAGGTAAAATTTTGTTTTAAACAGAGAATCATGTTTATTTTCACTAACTTTTTTATTTCTAGTAATTATCGTATTGTGGTTTTTCTTACTAATATTTTAAGTTTAAATGTGAAAAATCATATGCGATTTATCATTGTGAGTAATCAAGACATAGTGTTGTGTTACTTTATTTATGATTTATTACAAAATATTGTATTTTATCTTGGTGGGGCCTATGTGCTTTAAGCATTACATTTTGGTATTAATTTTGCACATAACTATATTTTTAAAACTAAACTAATTATTATTAATAAAATATTCATTATCTATGGGAAAAATTAATTAGGGTTTTCAATGGCCATTTTAGCTATGTAAATTAGACCTTAGTGTGTTTTTGGTTACAGCGTGCAAGTGGAATCATGAATTATGTTTTGACCTTCTTATTTCATGGTATTTATAGATTTTTTTATTAGATAACTTATCCTGGATGTGTCATACATAAGGAAGTACTATTTTTATTTTAGAATCCTTGGCATGGGCCATTTTTGATGTTGTTTTGACGTTTAAAACTTAATTTGGAAAAAGGTACCCAAAATTGTTCCATGAGCGGCTATGAAAAATTTAGTATATGTGGATTCTGGGAAGTAGGGCTTGGGTAGCCAATATTTGATGAGAAACTTGGTCCCAAACTTGACCTCACCTTTATTTGAGCCATTGACTTGATATGATGTTTTTCTTTAGTGTGATGTCTTAGGTTGATGAACTTACCCTCCTGAGACTATTGTTATGATTATTTGATTCTTGGAAGTCCTCATGATGTGTATTTTATTGTCCATGAAATAAGTTTATTGAAGATGGAATCATCAAGTGTGAACCTAGACTAAAAGATAAATTCATGATATTGGAAATTCAATATGTGAATTTATAATTGTTAAGTGTCTTGAGATTGAGTGATCCAATTGTCAATTTTGCTAGGAATCAAAACTATGGATCTAATCTCATTTTTTCATTTTTCCTCATTCAAGGCCTCTTAGATTATTTGTAATGTTGGACTATAGTTTTTCCTTTTGAGGTTTTTATTTTCATAAGTGAAATTTTTGAAGTTAGATTTGGTATAATCTAATGTAGTATCTCCATTTACAAACCTATGGTGGTTGTGTTTTGTATCAATTTATGATGGTAAAAACCTCTACTTTGTGTGAAAATCACTATTCTAGTGGATTAATGAATATAGTATCTTTTTGGAACACAAATAATTGAAGGCATGTTGGAATATGTTCAATTTATGGACTTTGCTTTAGAATTCATCTTGGATTGCTATCTTGACTTTCCTTTTTAGATTAAAATTTGGAATGATTTGGGAAAATCGTGAAGTCAAATACCTATAGGACTAAATGGGCCATGAGTTTATGCCTACTTTTGGAATTTTGGTTGGTATAATCTCGGTCTATAAGTCCTAATGACAAAGATAATGCTTATTATTTTTGGTTCTGGTGTAATAAATGAATATTGAGCTTGAACACATTCTAAATTCTTATCATATCAGACAAATAGTGGAGCCTTATTGTGTTGTGGCTATGGTGAAATTATTTGATGGACTTATAGGTTTATAACTACTGTTGAGAGCATATTAATCAAACCTTCATTTTCATTAGTTTTTTCTCTCTTAGTTACATGTTATTGTGAATGTTGCTTTCCTATTGGCTCAAGGGATCCCCTATCATCATTGAAATTTAAATATTTTGGTACGTACTTGCCTAAAGTTTAGATATATATGAAACCTTGCTCTAACGTACACATGATGATATCTAGAATTTTGTGAATGTA
The DNA here is from genome assembly GCA_037957365.1 of Torreya grandis. Taxonomy (NCBI): domain Eukaryota; kingdom Viridiplantae; phylum Streptophyta; class Pinopsida; order Cupressales; family Taxaceae; genus Torreya; species Torreya grandis. The sequence continues at coordinate 3,300,339 of JARHVA010000684.1, read as the reverse complement.
ACCTTATTAAGGATTGCCCATTGTATGATTTTCTAACTAATATCATATTTTTGAGAAATTTTTAGTATAGGGATGATGTTATGGCTGAAATATCTATCCATTTTATAGAATTTTTTTAATAAATGGAAGTGTTTGCATGGAACCCTTTTGAGGAAATTGAGTTGTTTCATTTTCCTTTCAAAACCATTTCTACATGATGAACTCAACCACTAGGGTTTTGAGATCCTATAGCTTAGTATGGAATTTGAAAAAATAATTTTACTTGGATAATAAATTAAACCAAAGAACCATTGGTGTAGGTTTTAATTTCATTTAATGATTTTTCCCTACAGATGTTGTTTAGGTAGTTTAGGTATTATTTTAGGTCATTAGGGAAGATAATCTGACATTTATGAGGATGTGAGGACATGTCTAACTTCCACCTATATATGTACATTTCATAAAGTTGTATTAGTTAATCAATTTTTTTATTGATCATGTTTGATTTCACTTTTACAACATGTATCTCTTTTGCATAATTTATTTTTGCATTTTACAAAGATTTGTGTTTTGTGTCTACTCAAACCTTAATCCTTGATTGCAGCCTAATCCAACGTAGTATCAAAGCATAGTGATCGAATGCCAAAGTTCCTATTATGGAATCTTGAGTTTCATCTTACATGTCATATATCTACCATTCATTGACCTAGCACATTGAAGATTCAACTTCTCTCAAATTTTGCTCTTCTTTTGGGGTCTTTGGTTAATCTAGATTTTGAAAAAGTGTTAGATTATGGAGCTAAAAGCTTCACTGATGCAGACATGGAGAAGGCCATTGGAGGAGTTGCTGGAGTGTCACAGACACCGGCATCGGTCAGGCCAACCGACGTCGACAGGAGAAGGCAGGAGAGCAACCGACGTCGATCAAAGATCGGCCAGCGTCGACAGTCCCCAGGCGGACAGGGATCGATGTCGGTTGCCTGTGTGGTTCGACTGCGAGTATATTACGGGCAGTTAGTTGACGAACCAAGTGTTTGCATGCTTCGTGCTAATTATAGACTGAGAACTGCGGATCTAATTATTGTACTAGGTGTCTAATTATTATTTGGATGAGTTCTATATAATAGACTCATGGTTGTATTGTAAATGTGTAGCTAGGGAGTAAAAAAGCACAATTATAAGCTCCTTCGGTATGTGAAGTAGAGCAATGGTGTGTTCCTCCTAGTGCCACAGTACCAAGGTGGGTGCTGGATTGGAGAATCAGCAGGGTTCTTCAAGAGTGTATGATCTTGGTTATCAAGTGAGCATGGCTTCTATAGGAGATCTACATGGTAAGTAAGATCATTGATATGCAGGGGTGTGTGTATGCAAGGTCAAGGTTCACAGGTGTGCAGAACCAGCTTGATCTGTAGTTTGGAGATTAGATAGGACAGCAACACAACAGGGAGCAGTATCAGGAGAGATCTACTTGGAGTACAGGTGTGTACTTGTGGAGTGCGTGGAGCACTTGTGGAGTGCGTGGAGCACAAGTATAAGGTGAACACCAACTCAGTGTGTGAGTTGGGTGTTGGGACCTAAGAGAGAGAGCTTTGAGGAAAGAGTTATTGTTCACTTGAGGTGTGGGAAACCTCTGAAGAGGTGGTGGAGAAGAAGTGGCATTTTCTTTATTGTATTCTTTTCTGTATGAGTATTAATACAAGTTATGTATTGTCTCTCATATCTTGTGTTATTTCTGGATTCTAGTTACTTGTTGATTCTGGTTATTTCCACATATTAAGTTGTTTCGTATTTGGTAATCAATTGTGTGCTTCTGGGGTTGGTCATATTCCCAACAAGTGGTATCAGAGCTAAGGTTGCAGGAAGCGGTTTTGTGTTTGGTTACAGGTCACTCTCAGGGGTTTCTGATTGAGTGGGAGTAGAGCAACGGCAGATCAAAGTAAGCTAAGGATGGAGGAGTTGAAAAGCACAGATGGTCACTTATGGTCTGATGGAAAGAAAGAGCAGGTAAAAGAAGATTGTTGGTTTGTGGAAGATCAGCATGGAGGAACTGAAGAAGCAGATGTTGCAGGTGATGTGGCACAGGATGCTCTGGGAGGTTTCTTGGATAAAGTTAAATCTTGTCTTACAGATTCAGTTATCTCTTTCCATGCAGCCCCAGATAGAGGAGCTGGTGAGCCTTGCCAAAGAATTGGCAAAGGGGAAGTGAAGCTGAAATTGCAGGCGGCCAACACATGGGTGTTGAAGGAGGTCATGCAGGTCCCAGGTTTGGAGATATGGCTAATTTCTTCAGAAGATTTGGGTGATGGGAGATGTACGAGAACTCTCACAGCGGATGCACTTGAATTAGCTGGTGGTAAGAAAATAGGTACTCTTTATCTACTTGTTTATATTACTGATTCTTCTTTTGTTGCGAAGACGTGGCTTCGTAGGCTTGGTCACATGAGCAGGAAGGAGATGCATGTTCTTAAGTGGAAGACAGATATATTTGATAGGCTTAAGAACTGGAAAGCCTTGGTGTTCTTGGAGGAGATGGCAGACAGAGATCAGTGGATGGGGCTGGTTACTTCTGAGCAGGGCAGTTTGGACATGGAGATTGATTCAAAAGAGCTCGCGGGTAAAAAGTCATCACTCACAGGAAACACAGGTACCGGCGTCGGCATTAAAACTGACGTCGATAGTATGTAAGACCGATGTCAGTCACGAGGATCGACGTCGGCAGCAAGAGGACACCGACATCGACAGGTTGGTAGTCAGGACAGGCGTAGAAATCGATGTCGGTCGAATGCAGACTGTGGGGTGATCGAGGTCGGTCACTGTAATGAATTTTGGGTGGACAGCGAGCTGTCAAGGAGTCTCAAACACCCATACGAAGGACTGAAGACGTAAGTAGGCCTCAAATTCATTGTTCCTCTTCTTTATACTAGTTGATGACTGTAGAGGAGGAAGGATCCAGGAAATAGTGGGAGCGTGGCATGGAGAGATTGCAGAACTAGACGGAGATTTGGTAGGGTTGCCAGCCGGTATGTTAGCACTGCAAGACGAATGGATTCCTTAGTTGAAGAATAGAGAGAATGGACACGTGAGACGGAAGGCCAGGTATATGGTCTTGAGAGAGCTGCAAGACTGTGGGATAGGACTGACAGGTGGTACCAGGAGGATGACAAAGCAGGGCTTTAGTCAATGTCAGTATAACCATTGTGTTTGACTTACCAGGTGGATGATGGTCGCAACATCATTTTGTTTCTGTATGTGGAGGATGAGCTTGGTACAGGCTCAGACATACAAGGTTTTGCTGAACTAAGGGTAAGATTAGTTCAATAGTTTGCTATGAAGAATTTAGAGCAGTGAAATTCTTCGGCATGGGAGACATGGGAGATCACAGGGTGATTTTGTTTTTAGTGGGAGCTGATGTGAATCAGGTGTTGGCGAGATGCAGGATGCAGAATCAGAGCGCACCAAGGGCTGGACAATTTAGTGTCTGAAATCACATGAGGTCTGGTATAGACCTGAATTTTCCCAAGCAGTGGGCGCTGTCAGAGAGTTAGGAGCCAATTCAGAGAAGTGGATTCTCAGGTGTTTGAGAGAGACCAGCAGCAGGGATTCATGTTATTCAGGGTCAGGACTTCACTACATGAGATTGTAGGATCGGATGCGGCAGGGTACTCAGATGACAGAAGGTACATCACAGGTTGTGTGGTGGGTTGTCTTCAGGGTTGAGCTTGAAGAGGGATACAAACCAAGAAACAGATTAGACAGGGTACAGGTACAGGTACAGTGCAACTATTTATCTCCAAGTGGGAGATTGTTAGATTGTGGAGCTAAAAGCTTCACTGATGCAGACATGGAGAAGGCCATTGGAGGAGTTGCTGGAGTGTCACAGACACTGGCATCGGTCAGGCCAACTGACGTCGGTAGGAGAAGGCAGGAGAGCAACCGACATCGTTCAGAGATCGGTCGGCGTCGACAGTCCCCAGGCGGACAGGGACCAATGTCGGTCGCCTGTGTGGTTCGACTACGAGTATATTACGGGCAGTCAGTTGACAAACCAAGTGTTTGCATGCTTAGTGCTAATTATAGACTGAGAGCTGCGGATCTAATTATTGTACTAGGTGTCTAATTATTGTTTGGATGAGTTCTATATAATAGACTCATGGTTGTATTGTAAATGTGTAGCTAGGGAGTAAAAGAGCATAATTATAAGCTCCTTCGGTGTGTGAAGTAGAGCAATGGTGTGTTCCTCCTAGTGCCACTATACCAAGGTGGGTGCTGGATTGGAGAATCAGCAGGGTTCTTCAAGAGTGTATGATCTTGGTCATCAGGTGAGCATGGCTTCTATAGGAGATCTACATGGTAAGTAAGATCATTGATATTCAGGGGTGTGTGTGTGCAAGGTCAAGGTTCACAGGTGTGCAGAACCAGCTTGATCTGTAGTTTGGAGATCAGATAGGACAGCAACACAATAGGGAGCAGTATCAGGAGAGATCTACTTGGAGTACAGGTGTGTACTTGTAGAGTGCGTGGAGCACTTGTGGAGTGCGTGGAGCACAGGTATAAGGTGAACACCAACTCAGTGTGTGAGTTGGGTGTTGGGACCTAAGAAAGAGAGCTTTGAGGAAAGAGTTATTGTTCACTTGAGGTGTGGGAAACCTCTGAAGAGGTGGTGGAGAAGAAGTGGCATCTTTTTTATTCTATTCTTTTCTGTATGAGTATTAATACAAGTTGTGTATTGTCTCTCATATCTTGTGTTATTTCTGGATTCTAGTTACTTGTTGATTCTGGTTATTTTTGCATATTAAGTTGCTTGGTATTTGGTAATCAATTGTGTGCTTCCGGGGTTGGTCATATTCCCAACAAAAAGAATAAGGGAAAAAGTGTCTCTTGTTGGTCATATTTCATCTAGTAAGTTTTCATGGAAAATGACTTGCACTATTAGATTCAAAAGGTGCCAAAACCTTAGGATCAACTATAAACATGACCTAGTTTTGTGAAAGTTGATTTTGACCATTTTTAGAGGGTTTGAAGGCATTTTATTGGATTTTGTGCAATGTAATGCTAGGGTATCAATCATAAAATAATTTCTAGGTTTTTGGAGAAATTTGGTGGGATTTTCATGGATTTTTTAGAGTTGTACCAAATTTGAAGATTTGATACTTAGCACGATTCTTGTACCTACTTATAGCTCCATCAGACTTGTCACCTATGTATGTAACTACTAGACTCTCCATTATTCTCGACACCTGTTGTAGTCCCTCATATTTTCATTGACTACTAGACAAACTTTAGTTTCCACCTTGTTGGGTTTGTTTCCCATTTCAACACCTGTCAAAATGAATGCATGCCCTGACACTTGTCATAATTATGAGTCTTCTTTGCACCTACCAAAAACTTAGCTCATCCTAACACTCCCAGAACCATAAATCATCCCAAAACTATCAGAATGACTAGGCATCCCAACACTTTTGTAAAATCCTAACATACTAACACCTGCTAGAACCTTGGCCATCTTGACACCTACCAAAATCACCTAGAATCATAATGATTATAGGAGACCTCTGAAGTTCTAATAATTACTAGAGACCTATAAAGTTTTGACAACTATTAGAGACCTCTAAATTTATAATGAGTACTGAAGATATATAAATTTTTGATGAATATTGAAGGCCTCTAAAGTTTTGACGACTGCTTGAGGGATTCTTGTTTCACCCATAACTTTAAAAAATTGATCGAGGGCTTCATATTTCTACCAAGGTACATTCTACCATCCTAACTCTAACTTGTGCATTTCATCGTCCTAGATTCAATGTAATGTGTTTGATTGTCAAATTTAATCAAGGGGTCTATAGCACTATTCATTTGGATTTGGGGTCCATCATGGTGACATCATAAAACTCCCCCAAGGTGATATCATTAAGGGGAACACTCATCTTAAGGCTTAACCCTTGGTCATATGGGATTTTAGCCCTTTGTCACAACCAGCCCAAGGGGGATTAACTTTTGCTTAAAATTTTCAGTCAATCTTTTCCACACTTAATTTTATGCAAAGTGGAGATTTTTTGCGAGCAAGAACATCAAACTTCCATAACTTTCAACCCACAACTCATTTCAAGTGTCATTTTTTTGAAAGTGGGAGCTTTTTCGAGCTATATGCATTGTTGATATTATTGAGCCTTGTAAAATTGAACCTTTGTAGTTTTAGAGATGGTTGCATATCTGTGTATTTCTATCGCTATTTAGTTCAACACACACCTAATTACTATAACATATCATAATCAAGTTCCACTTCTTACACCATTCAACTATCTCAAAGAGTCAAAATAGAAATCATCTTAAGGAGTAAAGGCTTACACCAAATCAATATGGGTAAAGAAACACAACCAACACTTGATGTAGAGAAGATGAAGTGTTTAACATAAGTGACGAAGCCTATGACCTATTATGCTTGTCTATGTCTCTTGAAGTGTTTTAGGAAAGATAATTTTGACACTATATAAAACATCTTCACAAAATTCAAATCAGTCATGTCGCAGTTGAAACTATGCAACATAGACAAAAAGGATGATCAATTGATTCTTTCCATTATTGAAAAAATAGATTATGACTATTTTGTCTTCATTTCTACCTTCCACGCCACCAAGCATACCCTTGAATCTACATGGACCATGTTTTCCTTTGATGATTTTATTGTTGGCTTGAATTGAGAGTAAGAAAAGCTTATTCAAATGGGTGTAACGAAGTCCTCTAGATCACGTGCCTTGATTGTGAGTCATGAAAAATAGAAGGCTTCTAGTAGTAAGGAGAATAAATAGAAAAAGAAGGACCCAGAGCAAATAAAGGGTCATAAATCTAATATTAAGTCCAAAGCATCAACTGAATCCCCCTCTTTAGGCAAAAAATCCAAGAAAGAGAGACTCACATGTGCCTAATGTAAGAAAACTAGGCATTATGAAAGTAAATGTATGAATAAACATATTGACCAACTGATAAAGATGCTTGAGAAGCCCAATATTAATGTCCCTAATTCTACCAATTAAAATTCATCAGAATAGGAGTATTCTAAACTAAAGACAATAGTAAGGGCAAAGGTAAAGGAAAATCACTAGTTACAATTGTATCCATCCTTCTACATGGGTGATTAATTTGGATGACTCGCACCACATGGCTTCATTGTAAGATGTTTTATCATCCTTAAAGCCTTGTTCTATGCCTTCTATTTTGTTGGGTGATGATAATTCCATATAAGTTAGTGGGAGAGGATCTATTAAAGGGAATGATGGGACATTTCAATATGTTCTATGTGTTCCCTCGTCATTCACCAATCTCCTATCTATTTATCAAATCACTCATATCAGTTCAAGTAAAAGAGTTGAGTTCACACCTGATTTTGTGGTTATTAGGGGAGTGAAAAGTGACGCTATAGTTGTATTTGGGAAAACATAACACTAATAATGGTTGTACACTTTCTCACATTTTACTCCTAATCAACCCTCTACTGCACTGCTCACTCGAACAGATAGGGTGGGTAAATTATGGCACAAGGATTCAACCATCTCAATTATCACTACCTAGAGCAACTCAATCATAATGACATGGTTTTGGGGTTGCCACATGTTCATTTATCTGACAAAGTTTTATATGGTTGAATACTTGGTAAGCATCCTAAAGAGAAGTATGACAAAGGTAAATCATGGAGAGATACACAGATATTGGAGCTAATTCATAATGACATTGTCATAATTTATAGCACCTTCATTCAAAAGAACTAGATACATGCTTACCTTCATTGATGACTTTTTGAAGTATACTTGGGTGTACTTTATTAAGCAAAAGTCTGAGGTCTTTGATCATTTTTAGGACATCAAGGCACTTTTATAAAAAGTCAGGTAAAGCCATCAATATTTTACACACAGGTAATGGTGGTGAATATGTCAGTAATCATTTTGAGCAACTCTACACTTTAGAGGGGATTTATCTACAACATATAATTCTATACAGTCCTTAGTAGAATGATGTGGAGTAAAAAAATAGATCTTTAAACTAAATGGCCAACTGTATGATACACTCCAAGTCTCTTGCACTTTAGTATTGGGTTGAGGCTATCAATTATGCTTGTTATATCCAAAACCGAGTTCCTCAAAGAATTCAGGGGAGTCACTCCTTTTGAAACATGGAACAATCAAAAACCCATAGTTAAACACTTCTAAGTGTTTGGATATCTTGTTATGGCCCACATTCTTAAGAAAAAACATAAGGCAATGGAACCTTAAAGTCAGATTTGCATGTTCATTTGATATCTTGAGGGTGTTAAGGGATATAGGCTTCTCCATCCCACCACGCATGAGTTGTTGATTGAGAGAAGTGTTCATTTTAAAGAGGGTCCTTCAGACTTCACACTTGACACTTATCCCCCTCTTCCCTGAATGCAATGGGATTTGATGAAATTTTTGATGATTCAGATCCACTTGAGCATCTTCTTGATGATTTGCATCCTTCTTCCAATGTTGATGATGAGATTAGTGATGGGGACTCACCTCCTCCTCCTAGAATATATTTAAATGATGAGGAATCTCCTCCTAAATCTTTGACATCTGGTCCTCTTTGGGCTAGACATACACTTTAAAGTGTTGCCCATTAGGCTGAAGATCCATCAAACACGAGATGAACACATTCATAGTTCTAGAATGCCCCACATGCCTTCATTACATATGATTTTGATCCATGGTTTTTTCATAAGGCATAAAGTAATCCTAAGCAGGATACTATTATGGAATAGGAGTATGGTTCCTTTCTTAGAACAACATTTAGGATTTAGTCCTGCTTCCTAAGGGAATAAAACTTGTTTGATGTAGATGGATCTATTGAACAAAATTTGTAACATATAAGTCCATAGATAATTTCAAAACATGTTTAGTAGGAGAGGTTTTTTCTCAGGTACCTACCATTGACTATATAAAGACTTTTACCCCAGTTGCCAAAATTAACTCAATCCGACTCACTCTTATGTTAGGTTGTGGAGCTAAAAGCTTCACAAGGATGCAAACATGGAGGTTGTTGAAGTGTTACAGTAACCGGCGTTGGTCAGGCCAACTGACATCGATCAAAGGTAGACCCAGAGCAATTGACATCAGTCAGGGATCAGCCAATGTCAGTCATCCCCAATCAAACAGGGACCGACGTCGGTCACCTGTGTGTGCGAGTGTGAGTTTGCATGCGGTTTCCAGAATTAGACTCGGTCTATTCTAGGAAGATCCGAGTGTTTGCATGTGAAGACTAGTTTGAGTCTTGAGTCTGAGTCTCTAATTACTATTTGTATGGGATCTATTTATAGACCTATGGGCTTGTATTGTAATTAAGGAAAAGGAAGAAATCCTTCCAATTATAAGATCTTTGATTTGCAGGTTGTGCAAGATCAGCGCTGATCTACATGGTAAGTATTGTCTCATTGATTTGTAGGTTGTGCAAGATCAGAGGAGTTCTACTTGAAGTACGTTGAGTACTTGGTACTGGCAGTATTGATACTAACTAGTTGGAGGTGAACAACTCTGTGTTTGAGTTGTTTGTTGTGACTGTAATTGAGGAGAGTGAACTCTTGAGGGAAAGAGATCTGTACATCTGAGAGGTGTGGAAGAAGAGTGTGACTTCTTCATTGTATTTCCTTCTGGCATGAGTATTAATACAAGATTATGTATTGTATCTCATATTCTATGCTATTTTTGAATTCTAGTTACTTGTTAATTATGGTATAATTTCGTGTTTAATTGCTTATACAAGGTAATCAAGTGTGCTCTTAGGAGTGGTAGATCCTGACATCTTACCATTGCCACAACACATCGTTGGGATGTTTATCAGATGAATGTGAAGAGTGTTTTTCTTCACGATGACCTCAAATAGAAAATACTCATAGAGTAACCAAAATAATTTGTGGAAGATTATTTCTTTGTTTGTAATCTTTATAAATATATCTATGGCCTTAAATAAGCTCCTCAAGCTTAGTATGCTAAGAAGGACTCCTTTCTTCTTTCAATTGTGTTCACTAGATGCCATTTTGATCTAAATGTCTACATTTTATGGTAGGATGATTTATTATTGATTCTATTTCTTTACGTGGATGACCTATTGATCACAAGGAGTTCTCCATCCACCATTGCAGTAGTTAAAACTACTTTGTCGGACAGGTTCTTAGTGGCTGATTTAGGCTTGTTACATTACTTCCCTAGATTAAAATTTCTCAATTTGACTCTAGGATCACTATTACAAATCCAAGTATGCTCTTTATATGCTTGCATGGTTTAACATGGTTGACTGAAGCCAACTCCAACTTCATTTCTATCTAGTGTGAAGCTTGAGGTTGATTGTCCTTCTACTTTGGTTGATGTTACCTCATATCGATAACTTTTGGTAGTCTCATATATCTTATGCACACTAGACTATACATTCCATATGCAGTGGACATAGTTTTTAGATTTATGTAGGAACCACATGAGTTACACTAGAAAGTAGCTAAGTAGATTCTCCACTACATTCAAGGTACTCATAGTTTTGGGATTCACTGTGTAACATGGATTGACATTGACTTAATTGGGTATACTATTTCAGATTAGGTTGACAATATTCAGAATCATAAGTCTACTTTAGGCTATAGTTTCTCCCTTGGTTCAGGATCAATTATTTAGTCAAGAAAAAATTAGAATGTTATTGTTTTATCTTCTCCAGAGGTAGAATACATATGAGATGTTAATACTACCACTGAGGCTATTTGGATTTAGGGGATTCTCACTGAGTTCAGTATCTAATTTTGATGACCAACAATCATATTTTATGACATCTAAAGCATAATATAGAATTTTAAGAATATGAAACTCCATTAATGGACCAAACATATTGATATTCACATGCATTTCAATCAGAATCTTATCTATGAGCAAGTCATTAAACTCTGCTACATCTAGACTACAAAGTAAATTGTTGAAATATTCTCGAAACCCTTCATTGAGAGCAAGTATCTTCATTTTTAGGCTCTTCTTTGGGTTTGGGAAACTCCTCCATCCTCCTATAAGGGAAATTTATATGTACTTGGGTACCTCATCAGGCCTTATTTTCAGGACCTAATTCTACCCCCCACATAAACTAAACTTAAGGGGGGACATCAATGTAGGTTTTTATTCCATTTAATGGTTTTTCCTTACACATGTTGTTTAGATTACTTAGGTGTTATTTTAGGTCATTGGGGAATATAATCTCACATTCATGAGGATGTGAGGACATGTCTATCTTTCACCTATATATGTATCTTTCCTAAAGCTATTTTAGCTAATGATGTTTTTTGATTGCTCATGTTTGATTTCAATTTTACAACACGTCTCTTCTACATATTTTCTTTTTACATTTTATAGGTTTATGTGCTTTGTGTCTACTTAGACATCAATCCTCGATTGTGGTCTAATCTAACATAAAGGTTTTCCCTTAAATTTGGGTTTTGTAAAGGACGTCAGATGTGTTTTTAATGTACACAATATTTTCTCCTTGTAAATCATGTTGTATGTTTGCCTATGGTTCTTATGTGTTTTGTGTTGTAAGTTTTAGATAAAATATTTCCAAACAATGTTCCAAAGGCTAACCATGGCATCTTGGGTGAATTATAAGCTTTTAAACCTGAAAAATTATTATCCTTACTTGTTTGTTCCATAGTACTTGATTCAGCTCATCTAGTACCGTTAAAGACATTTCATTAAGATGAGTAGCACAAGGTACAATTTAGAAGGATTTATAATGATTATGAGATCTTTAAAAATTTAGAAGCATTACATTATTTCCTTATTATTGTCTAAGGTATGATTATTGGCCATAATTTTTAGGTGAGATGTCTCGAGTGTTACCCATATGCTCATACTTTACTAAGTAGCCAAATTGATGCCTAGTTAAGAGGCCACTTAGTGCTTTAGATTTTTTTTTTTTTTTTTTTTTTAAGAAGTCATCTTGGAAACACACTTTCTTGGCCATGACTAGTTCCACCCTAGGGTTGGGTGTATATAAATACTCCTTTATGAGTCTCGTGCATAGATAGATATCATTCAAGAGAATATTGTTTTGAATTGTGATCTATGGAAGCTCAAGAGTTGTGAGATAAACTTAGATTTATGAGTTAATGATAGTGGTTGGTATCCTTCTTGGATTATTCCATTCTTATTTATCAATAGTCCCACATAGTGAACCAACCTCCCAAATCACTTTTATCTTTATCACATCTTAACCTCGATGCAAATAATGGCATTGGATGGAGATTTCATAGGTGATTTTGTAGTTAATTATTATTAGACATATGGTCTCTTATGTTTAAGATCACATTTAAATTTTAGGTGTAGGGAGTATGCATTCCTTATTTGCGCTTAAGCTCATTTATTTTCCTTATTAGAACCTTTGAAAGATTAAGGATGAGTGTAGACTAGGTATGGTTGTTATGTTGGCATACTTCACACAAGGATATCATAATTTATGTATCTAAATTCCTAGTGTTTCATTCCATCTGGGTAAGGCACCGATATTTCATGAGTTTTCTATATTATTAGAACATATGGAGAGGAAATAGGTTACAAGTTATATGTTAATATATTATTTCTTTTTATGTTAACATATCCTTTTGTCATCATAAAGATGATGGTAGGAAGCATGGTTATCGTGGAGCATGTTTCCACCATCTATTTTATATTTTTTGGAAGCCATGAAGATTGATAAAATTATTTTAGTTGATAATGATAATTGCTCAAATCACCTAGAGGATCATTATGTTTTTGATCCAGTGATACTTTATTTGGAGCAGGTTTCCTTTAGATTATTTCATTATGTATTTTTTTAGGGTCCTTTTTAGGTAAGGTATTAACTCCATCTAGTCATGATTGATTATGGTTACAATATTCTTGGTTACAATTTTTATGGAATATTTCAGCTATTGACTATCCATAAGTATAGGCTACCATGAGTTGGGTTCATTTGAGTTTATTAGTTGAGATAATGTAGATGCATATCAATTATCTTTCCATGTTATACCTTTGTATTTCAATGAAATCCTTATTTATCTATGTTATTTTCTTCAGGTTTGTTCCCATTTTAGTTAATCATAAATTTTGGTTACGGAGATGGATTGTTCTCGTTGAGTTTTGTAATGTATGGATTAATTGAGGGTTAGGCCTTCAAGGACATGACCAATATTAGGATAAAATATCATAGGATATGTGGTTATTTAGATCACCAATTGGTTGATTTTTTTATTTTGTGTATCAATATTTCCATATCACCCAACAACTTCCATGAGGAAGTATATAAAGGGAAGGAGGTGTGATGCTCAATTTTTCACATCCTCCTCTATCTTACAATATATTTAGTTACTGATGGATTGTGTAATTAGTGTTTCTCTTCAAGATATGGTTAGTAATAATATTTTACATGTCACCATAGGTTTTGATTATATGATTTTATCCTAATTTTGGTAGCTATGTTGATATGTTTTATTGAGGACCTTTTTATGAAATGCATGAAGATGATTATCTAAATTTATTATTATCGTAGGAAAAACAAATTTGGTCACAGTTACTTGAAAATTTTAATTCTTGACACATTATAAACCACATGACTTGCTCACAATTACATAACTCTTATTCACCATTCCTCTAAGCCATTTATCCATATGCAAACTTATTGTCATGAAATTTTACATTTCATGACAATACCCCCAATTACGCTCATACAAGTAACTAGAGGTGTTTTAAAGATAGGGATGGTAAAAAATTTGTAGAATGGGACATCGATTTTGTAGCCTAATGGATAGGGCTTGGGTAGAATAATGAAATCTAACTATATTTCAACCTTCCAAATAGTGTGTTAAAGATATCTCAACAATTTCTCTTTCGGTGTAACAATATTATTGTCATCATGGAAATCGTACTATGATAGAGAGAATAAAGAAGTCATGAATTCAGTTGATCTTTTCAACACCAGAGTGAAAATTTAAGGTAAAATAAAACTTCTCTGAAAGTTCATGACTTTTGTCCCAATGCGGAGACCAAATCTGAGAGATGAATTTTGAATATAAACACTTGGTATAAAAGTTTCATCTTGAACTTCAAAAATCAAGGGGAAGAATCATAGTTATAGGTTTTAATTCGTACAAAAACACCAATGCACTTTTCCAAGTCATGCAAATTTATTTCTGTAAATCCCAAGTTATGAAAAATGCCCAAAAACTTTTCCAAGTCATGCAATTTCCAAGTTCTTTTTTCCACTCGATGCAATTTACAAGTTCTTTTTTCCACTTGGTACAATTTACAAATTCTATTTTCCACTTGGTGCAATTTGCAAATTCTTTTTTCCACTTGGTGTAATTTGCAAAAAAAAATTCCACTCGTTGCAATTTGCAAATTCTTTTTTCCACTTGGTGTAATTTGCATATTCTTTTTTCGACTCGATGCAATTTGCAAATTCTTTTTTCACTCGGTGCAATTTGCAAATTCATTTTGCATTTTCCCTTCCCATGCAAATTGAATTTTTATTTTCTATGGTTGTGCGATTTTAAATTTCATGTTCCCTGACCATGCAAATTGAAATTACATTTCCTTAAGTCATGCAATTTATTTTTGCACTTCCCCTAATTCGTGGTAAATGGAGAATGATGGTGGTTTCAAGAATAAATTCATGATATTTTGAAAATGAAGTGGTTTTATCAATAAAACCCATGGGTTTAAGTGTTTAAAAGGTTGTTTTGGTCCCAAAACCTGTGGTATTCACTATAGAAGCATGGCATTGGCTAGAAGTTTGTAGTTTTTACTGGTAAAAAGTAATTTCAATAAGACAAAGTTGTTTTACATGGGTATCTCCAACATTAATTCAAGTGTCAGATGGATATATGTTTGCATGTGTTGAGTAGTATTTAGTGTTGGGTTTTTGGCTGTGGGCATAAGTTTCCAATCTAAAATTTTAGAGGCCAATGAAAATGGTAGGTGTAAATTAAAATTTATTTACCATTATAAGTGCCCTCTTAGCCCTTGAATCATGTCAGTGACTTGATAAGGGTAAATATTAATGTGGCAAGATTCACAAAAATATTGACATGAATATTATGCTCTTCCGAAGAAAACATTTCTATGGTGAACATAAAGAATGGCTAGAAAATAGCAGTGGTTATTGAAAATTATCGATCAAGTAAATTTGAGATTACTCAGACAGATGCCAATATAAAAGACAAACATATGTGGGACAAAATTCCCTGACAAATGCAGAGCAATGATCAAGATTGTCTTCAATGAAAGAGAAAGCAAATGAATTCATCATCAAGCTTTTGGTCTTTCCATGTTAATGTTGGATCTCATTTTGTAATTTCTAGTTACAAATTTTGTGTAATTGCAACCTTGTAAATGCAATTCATGTAAATGCACTATGTCACTTTATAAGTCTTGAATTGTGTAATTTTGATTTACACATTTCAATTGGTATAAAAGCACCAAAGCATTTTTGCACCGTTCAAGTGGTGCAATTTTGTAAATTCACTTTTACACGAAGTGAAATTACACCAACACATATTTATATCACTTAATTGGTGCAATGTTATAATTTCACATTTGCATGTAGTGTAATTACACCAACTCATTTTTACACCACTTAAGTGTTACATTTTTGTCAACTCACTTTTGCACCATCTATAACGTAAAAAAAGGGAAGTTACACACCATAACCACCTTCCCACACTATAAATATGAGTGTTAGGCTCATTGTAAAGGGGGGATTTTGGTAGTGAGACTTTACAGAAACATTTTGAAAGATGAGATTGTATTTTCGACTCAATAAAGATTAGAATAGAGAGATTTTGCAGACTTTATTTAGGATTTCTATGTGAGTTATAATTGTGAGTATGATTCATATGTATATGTATCTTTAATTTCAAATTGTTTTCATAATCACTACCAAATTGTCAAAACACAGGAATTTCACATTAAATACTTCTTTTACAATATTTTTGTGTTATTTCTATGATTGTGGAATCTCGATGGGGTTTAAGCAATATTTTAATTATCTTTTATGGGTAAATATGAGATAGTTTTCTTTCATTATGTTACCAGTAGTAGATAATTATCTCAATGTATGTTTTGTACTCCTAAGAGTGCATTATGTCTTTACCACCCATTGAATAAGAGAGGTTTCCATGAATGCAATGTTCCCCTTCTTGGATTGTTCTGGTAAGTTTCAGAATTTAGCTACCCAAAGCTGTCTTTCATTATTCTTGTGATTATCATGGTAGCTTATATATTTAACCGGCTGTAATAATCTTGTTCCTCCTTTCATTTTTCATTTTACCCCTCTTTTCTATCATTCCTCTCATTTTCCTTTCCAACTCCTTTCCGTGCTTTCTAGTTGAAAGTATGAAACCCCCAATATAAAACATTTTTGTTGTAAATAATTGTGAATAGCTTTTCCCTTTTTTGGATTTCAATAAATGTAGATCCGCATGTTAATAGGAGAGGAACTTTGTCCCTACATTATTGACTAACGTATGGACTCAATTCCCACACTATTGACCCAAAGTCACCAATTTATCCTCTTCACAAATTTTTGAGCCAACAAAGCTCGACCCTTTGTTTACCATTATATATTACACAAGAAAACCACTATCAAATACTCAAGATGTATAAAATCATCTTCAAACTATCTTCAATTTTGGATAGGTGTCTTTGCTCCTTCTGAAAAATTATGCACTACACTCGAATTCGCTTAGCCTGGCAACATCCTGCACCAAATAATGACTACTTTCAAAATTTGAAATCCATCTTTTGGTCTCTTGAATGTTTCACATGGTGATATACATAAAATTGTCAAAATATTCACCTATAATTACATGTCAAGAGTCACTCATTGTACACTTTTTCACATTGATAAAATCTACCCTATTCTTTCCAAATTTAAGATCACTCACTAGGATCAGCCATAAGCCAAGCCAATATCCTTCTAAATCAAGTTAAGAGATATCATTATCAAGTATCAAAGCCATTTTCTAGCTACATACATATAGTCAAAGGAGCACAATTGTTCATTCAATTTTGATGGGATAACTATTGACCAAATTTGACTTTTTAGTCAAATTGGGGCACCTATAGGTAAAAACTTGACCTTTAGGTGTTTTAGGGGCCTATTATAGATGTTGCAAGGTATTTTATAGGTTACCTTATATCACTTAATGATGTAATAGCCTTGGTCAATTAGTTTTTATATCCATTTTCATTTTAGGGATCAAAAGAGGTGTATTTAATGACTTGTACAGGTTTTTTGGAAAATGTGAAGATTTAAAAAGATGATGTCATGTCCCATATGTACACTTTAATCTTAACCAACTAACATAACTAAAAAGTGGTAGGTTGTTTAGAAGATAATTGTATGGCCTCTTTGGGAAATGTGCCTCTTAGAAAAGGTTAAAATGTGACTCTTCAGCTTCCCCATGCTTAGTCTCATGTTTGGTTTGATTTGGAAGTGCCATTTTGAGGCCAAAACCATTCTACTCCTTTCTTGGCTTTATAGACACACAAAAGTGACCTTCAAGTTTTTGGTCAATACAAACAACTTAGGAGGTTTCAAGATAAATGATTTTGGTAGATGATAATATACTTGAATACCTTAATTTTCATAATAAGAATGCAAGGATTGATAAAATATGCTTTATGAATCATCCTTTTAAAGTTGATTGTACTTTTATACTAGTTATTTTATGCACCTTATAGGTTTTGCTCCATTTTTGCCAAATTCGTATGAACCAGTTGGTGATGTTGGCTCCAAGGGATGTTGAATTCCTTATCAGATGGTTTCCATTCTTATTTTCATGTTTCACGATGTTTTTATGAGCAATCTAGTCCATGATGCAAGAAGGTGTCACCATATGCAATTTCAACTAAAGTTCTTCTTGTTTGTTGAGTGGTTTCTCTTTTAGTGGTCTCATATAGCTAGGAAATGGTGTTACACAAGTATATGGGTTATGTGACCACCTTATTCCATGTTTTAGCTTCACCATCTCTTGTCTTGGGTAGTTTGCAAACTTATCATCCCTCGTTGTCAACTTCATGCTTAACTTCAGTTGTAGTCACATGTATGGGGTTGTCTATCTTGTTCCTCGAGTTATATTCATGGTGTATCAGTTTCCCAATCCATAAAATTTTGAAAGAGTGGATTTAGATGTTTGGATAAGGTGCAAGTGTAGTCCCAAGCCTATTCATCATGCTAAAACAGTCATGAGATGCATATGCCTGCTTTATCCTGGATGTCTACACATGTTTTTAGGTTGGAAAAGGTGTATTAATGTTGGTTTCAAGGTGTATTTGATATATATCATCTATTTATAGGTTTATAAATGTATTTGAGTGGTTTTGAAGCTTTTTCCTAAAATATTCTTGCCCAATTCCATGCCCTGTTTGTATAAAACATCCTAATGCACACCTGCAGGGCCTTGCTGACAGCATGTTGATGTGTGGAGAGGTGGACATGTACTCTAACTTCTTAAAACTAATAAAGGTGTGTTATGGTGTTGGATAAAATCATATAAGGTTCATATACATGGGGAGTTTCATGTTATTCACTTCTAGCTCACTGTGATGTATCAAAACATCCACCTACATGTGACTGAGTAGGGTACCAAAAGCTTACATGAAGAAATGTAGGTAGCTTGTCACCTTTTAAAACCTTGGTATGAGGATCAATCCTTGATAATACATATAAAATGTCAAGATGGCAAGGAAGTGTGAAACTAACTTCAATAACCAAAAGATTGTGTTTTGGGAAATTGTCCTCAAAAGACCAAAATAGAGGTCTAAGGGGTTTTCATAACCTTTTTTCAACATGTTTGAAAGATGTTCCAAGGCATTTTGATGATTGGATTTGATTGATTATAGTATATACCAGGTCCATGTCAAAAATGAAGGATAGAAAGTAAAGGGAGATAGATTGTTGGAGACCTCAAACATGCCTTAAAACACACTGAAATGTCTTAGTAATATCTATAGGCCTGAAGATGCAAATGGCCTTTTGCCACCTAAGAAGCAACATTGGACAAACCTTCATGAAAAAGATGGAAAAACTGATGTAATGAGGTCAGATGAAATCAAAGTCATCAAGAAAGGGTTAGGACCAGGTCTTGTACACACCTATGACCACTTACAGGTACCCCTTAGGGATGGAGATTGACACCTACAAGCTCAGACAGGTAAAGTGAAGAAACAATGACTTATACATGTGTTTGATTGTGTTTAGCCCATATAAGGTGAATTTTAAGGTTATTTCAATGTTGTCTACCCTCAAGGTGAACTAAGGAAGGTACTTTTATATCACAATCACCTCACTCAAGGCTGTAAGCACCTACAATAGACCCTATAGGTAGGGGTTTCTCACTCTAAGTAAGAGGGTATTATTTATGTTGATGGAAGCATATGAGTAACCAAAAATGATAAAATAGACATATTTTGACTTAGAATGATTCATTTAGAGCCTCCATACTTCTAACCAAGCCCTCAAGAGAGTAATTTATACCTGCAAGATCCCACAGTCGATTGTAGTTGATTGTGAGGTGGGCACAAGACAAATAGGTTGTTATTTGAAGTATATAAGGGATAAAGAATTAAGAGAATGAACCTAAATAAATTACCAAGTGACTCCAAGGAAACCTTAAGAAGTTTATATAGTGTCCAAGGCATATTTCATGCATGAAATGCCTACAATAGGTCTAAAGGAGCAACATAGTCAGGGTTTTGTGAACTCAGTCTTAAGAAGTCAGGTATGAAAAAGAGTCTATGAGGAGTTAAAGTTAAGGGAATAACCAAGGAAAATTCACCATGACTAGTATATACTCATGATAATCTCATAATGGATGTATAACAAATAAAGGATCTCAAACAAATAAGGTAAATCCATGTCAAGGAACCCTGCATAGTCTACATTATCAAGGGTCTATTTTAGTTTAGTGGAGAGTTGGAAGGCCAAAAGAGATGAAAAAGGGATAATTTTTTATGGAGATCATATTTTAAACCTATATAATCATATAAAACCTCCACTTGATTTATAAAAATAGGGGAAGTACCCCCTATTTTATCTCAAATAGGGGGTACTTCCCCTTGTGCATAGATAGGCAGGTTTGAGGAAGGGAGGTGATAGGGTGAATTTGAGGTTGGTTGGACCTTGGATAGAGGTGTGTGGAGTTTATTTACATTAAATATAACATGAATAACCTTTATTAAGGGGATGAAACTCAAAATGGTACTCCATACTCCTAAGGTTACAGTTAGACCTAGTATGCATGGTTATGTCTAGAGGCCAAACAATATGTCACTTTCAAATATGGACCTAAGTGAAATTTATAATGGGAAAAATCATGTATATGGGATCAAATTAGATGTGTATAATCTTTAATAATTTAGAGGAATCATAAAAACTCTTCTTGAGCTTCAAGGACAAGGTAGACTTATTAGGCATGGCTAGGCCTAAAGGTCCAAAAGGAGAATAATGATCACTTCACCTTGAGATGAGATTTACATATTATTGAAACATGTTTATGGGATAAATAAGGAGGTTTTTAAGCTTTTTTAGTGTAGATAAAACATCAGGGAAGCCATTTTTGTCTCAATACCAACACTAGCATGCAGAAAAAGTAAGAACAAGCTCGATAGGCTAGGTTGAAATGCTTAGATCTCTTTGAAGGATTTACATGGGAATATAAGAATTTTGGAAGAGTTGAAAAGAGTCTTGAAAATTTATTTTGTGGAATTTGTTTTCAGATTGGATGTCAAACCTTTATGAACCAACCTTAAGAGCAGAATGCACGTAAAACCCTCCTAAACCCTTGGTCTAGACTCGATGTAGAAAATGAAGGAGATAATTCATCAAAATGGCATAGTTTGCCCAAAAAAAGGATTGGATGTTGTTGAGGACTCAGTCAGGATACTCTCCATTAGAATGAGTTGTACGAAATTGTACGGATGGGGTGAGAAAAAGGCTTTTTCTAACTATTTTGAGAATTATGCAGGTTTTAAGAGGTTTCAAGAGATTAAGACAACTTTAAGATGAATATTGAGACTTGTGATAACCACCAATATTAATTTCATGTCTCACAACAACTCTTAAGTTCCTCAATAAACAACTTCACCTTAACCAATCAAATCTGGCATAGTAGACAAGGTAGGGAGAAGTGTGAAAACTTGAAATGAATGGCTTTTTAAGGTATCCTTGGTGCTTCTAAGGACATGGAGGGTCTTTAAAAGTGTAATTTACTTCCTCCCATGGTTTTTCATGAGCAACTGATGTCAATTTTAAGGCCAAGTGTGTAGGGTGCATGGAAGAGTAGTTTTCTTGATAGTAGATGATGATTGCTCCTTTCTAGGTGATTTTAGATAACCAGGCCTACAACCAATGCATGAAGGGTAATGTATGATGTACTTAAACTTAATTCCAATCATTAGACCTGGTCCCAATTAGTTATGAGGCATTCAAATAGAGATAATTATGCAAGCAGTTTTTCTCAACCAAAACGAGGAGTTTCTTGCCACTTTCATGAAGTTTATGACTTGGATTGACACTTGTAACTCATAACCTTATATGATTCATCCCACATCCTCTTCTAATGCAAAAATAACTAATTTTATTATCTTGAAAAGTGTCCTTGTGACCCTTAGACTTCTCTCTTCTCTTCTCTCTCTCAAGTTCTATAAGAACTAGCCATTTTGGCCATTGTATTCTATGATCCTCCTGAGTATGGCTAAGCCCTGATCAAATGTATAACTTTTGATAAATAATACTATTAATATTTACCTCCTCCATGAATATTATTAGTGTGTTCATTTAGAAGTTTTGATTTTGCATAAGTGAAGACTATGGATTCCTTAGCATGATTTTTCATTCTATCATCTATTTGTAGTTGTAAAGTTTCTTCATACAGGGCATGTGAAGTTTTATAGGATATGTATAATATTTAGTGAGTTAGAATATTCATCAGTGCCCTCATAGGCCTCTTGTTTAGTCCTCCTAACTTTTCACATTCATCCATAACCTTACAATGTAATATTGATGTGAGAAGATGAAGATTGGAGAAGTGTAGGTTCAGTTTGTCCTTTGATTTTAAGTGTAATATGCATATGGTTGGAAGTCATAAATCTATTTGGTGTATCACCTCCCTTAGAATAGTTTATTTTCAGTTATCTCTCTCCCTTTCCACCCCCCAATTTTAGCAGTAGTTTCAATCCAATGTGGTACATCAAGGGTGCTCGCCCTATGTAAAGATTCACCTCATTCCTTAGGCTGCCCACAAGCCTAGAGGTGATTCCATTGTGCCACTTGGATGAGGAGAGATTTTTCATATCCTCAAAGGGTTAAAATCCAAGTGACAACAAGAAATACATAAACTTGATTTCCCTCTTTGTAATATTGGATAAGTATATAGTGGTCAATCATCAAGGGGATGATTAGGGTTAGTTCAACCTATCACACTACCTCTTTTCTTGCTCGTTTTCAAGATATCAAAGAGCCCTTAGATTTTAAAAGGAAAAATAAGAAAAATATCAATTTATGCATGGCATAACATACTTTTAAATACCTTACATATTTAGTAGACACAAGCATATAAGGTGCAATGATTAGTTTTCTATCATACTCAACCAACACAAGACTACAATCAATGGACTTGAGTGCACTACACTGATACCCACTTATAGTGGTTGCATCTAGGAATATTATATGCTTCTACCTCTAATCTATCTTTTCCATAATTTTTATATCTCTATCATTTCTTATCAGTCACCTATCATGGTCAACTGTGACAAGTCCATAGTCAATAGACTCGAACACACTATGTTAAAATCCACTTATAGTAGACCTATTTAGATTTTATTTCTAATATTGTGTCTATTCTTGAACATGTACAGACACCTCTTCTTATAATTCCCACTTTTAAATAATTAGATCATTCAACAAAAATCTATGTTCAAGCTAAGTATATCTCTGATTGGTGTTTTTCAAAAATAACATATTCTATATTTAGTAATTTTTCAAAATCAGAATTGTTGATTATTGTACATTTTTACCATTTTGATATTCTCTAGTTTTACACCTACATAATCATATAATTTTTATTTTGTTTAATAAAACTCAAGGTAATTTTTTTGAACCTAAAGCATTTATTTTTTAGGCTTTTATTTTCTAATTTAGATTTTCAATTTCTTTTTTTCTTTTTTGCTTTCTTTTCCTAGAAACTATGTTCTGACAATTTTAAAACTCATAGGAGCTATCATTTCGGGAAACATGATCTTTTATTTTACTTGAGCTATAGTTTGAGGCCTATTTACCCAATACTCATGCCATTAGATAACAATCTATATGAATTTTAGTCTTCACATATCTCACGATATATCTATTGGTAATTTGGCTTGTCAAGGTCAAATACTAGCCTATATAATTTGAAACTTCCCAGGGATATTGTCAGTAGCCTCTTCATGGTGATCAATTGTGCATATTTTGGCCTAAAAAGACAAATGTCATTCTTTAAATGATAAAAATAATGTTTAAAAGGTCATAAAATTAGTCAAAATAAGTTTGACCATATTCATATACATGAATTTATATTAGTCATAAAGTTCCATATTTGAAAAAGGTCACTTAAGACAATTTTAAGTATGAAAAGGCGCTTTTTAAGGCTCCCATGTGTCAATTTTGGCCATTTAAAAGGTGTAAAGTAATAAATATTTGTCTTAACATGTGTTGACTCATGATACTTCTATCATGTTCTAATTTTGGTGGTGAAAGCTCAAGTCAGGAATAAAAAACAAAGAAAGAGCCATTTCATTCATATTTTCAAAGAAAGGTACAAAATTATATGGCCATCCATATGGTGGAGCTCATGAACAGGAAGAATAGGGTATAACAGGGATTTTAGAATAAATTCATGGTAATAGGAGGCAAAATAGGCTCAAAACCAATCTCTTTCTTTCACCTTGCTAGTTTGCACACAAGAAGAGCTCCTCAGGTTTGCATGTGGTATGATCAGGAGAGAGAAGATTTAGGACTACATTTTTTCAAAAGAAACTAGACTCAAAGAGCTTCCTATTGAAGTAAGTGGTTTTAAAATTGGTCATCTCTCCCTCATGAATCATCCCTTTGAAGTCAAGGCATACATCAATAGTCTTGAAATCAAAAAAGCCGGTCAGTTTTATGCATTGTTTCCTCATCAGGGCATCATATCAAGAAATTTAAAGTTTGTAGTGTTAGGTTGTGGAGCTAAAAGCTTCACCAAGATGCAAACAAGAGGTTACTGAGAGAGTGCTGAGCTGTAGAGCAATCGATGTCAGTCTGATAAACCGACGTCAGTCATATCTAGTGAGTAGAGCAACTAACATCAGTTAGGATCAGTCGACGTCGGTCATCTCCAGCCAGACAGGGACCGACGTCAGTCGCCTATGCGGTTCCAAAACTGCTTATTGACGAATAGTTAGTTAACGAACTGGTTGTTTACATATTAAAAGGCCAATTATAGTCTCGAGCTATGGATCTAATTATTGTAATTAGATGTCTAATTATTGTTTGCATGGGATCTATATAATAAACTCATGGGTTGTATTGTAAAGTGTGCTAGAGAGTAAGAGAGCAAAGATTAGCTCCTTCAGAGTGAAGAGAGCATGGTGTGTTCTTCCTAGTGCCACAGTACCAAGTGTGGGTGCTGGTTTGGAGAATCATAAGAGTTCTTCATGTATGTATGATCTCGGTCAGCAGGTGTGCAAGGCTAGGTTTGGAGATCTACATGGTAAGTAAGATCATTGATCTACAGGTGTTTGTGTGTCTTTGATATGGGTTTATAGGTGTTGCAAAACTAAGTTGATTTGTAGGTGGCAGCAAGATCAGGGAGATCACAACACAACAGGTAGCAAAGATTAGGTGGGATTTACTTGGAGTACGGTGTGTACTCGGTCTTAGAGCAAAGAGGAAGGCAAGGTAGATCCTTCCAAAGTAAGATCATTTGAGTTGCAGGTTGTTGCAAGTTCATGAGAAATCTACTTGAAATACTTTGAGTACTTGTGTACTGGTAGTAGTGATACTGATTAGTGGTACTGGCAATAGTGGATACTGACTAGTTGGAGGTGAACACCAACTCTGTGTTTGAGTTGTGTGTTGGGACCGTGATTGAGAGAGTGAGCTCTTGAAGAGATTAACTGTTTATGCCCTAGAGGTGTGGGAGCCCTAGAGGTGTGTAAGGAAGAAGACTGTGGCATCTTCTTTGTTGTATTTCCTTTTGGAAGAGTATTAATACAATTGGGTATTGTCTCTCATATTCTGTGTTATTTCTGAATTCTAGTTACTTGTTACTTCTGGTTAAATTCCACATCTAGTTGCTTATACAAGGTGATAAATTGTGCTTCTGGGTCCTAAAAAGTGGTATCAGAGCTAAAGTTACAAGGAGCAAGTTTGTGTTTGATTACAGGTCACTCTCAGGGGTTTCTGATTGAGTGGGAGTATAGCAATGGTAGAAGAAAGTACACTAAGAATGGAGGAATTGAAAAGCACGAATGGTCAATTACGATGTTATGGAAAGAAAGAGCAGGTAAAGAAAGATTGATGGTTGGTTCAAGATTAACATGAAGGAACTGAAGAAGTAGATGTTGCAAGTGTTGTTGCACAGGATGCTCTGGGATGTTCCTTGGATAAAGTAGAATCTTATTTTATAGATTTTGTTGCCTCTTTCCATGCAGCCCAAAATAGAGTATTTTTCCATGTTAAGGTCTTTGGAGACTTTGGAAAGATTTATTTAGGGGCTGGTGAGCCTTGTCAAATTGGTGGCAATGGTGTAGTGCAGCTGAAATTACAGGCGGCCAACACATGGGTGTTGAAGGATGTCATGCAGGTCCCAATTTTGAAGATAAGGTAATTTCTTCATGAATGTTTGGTGATGAGAGATGCACATAAACTCTCACAGCAGATGCACTTGAATTAGCTGGTGGTAAGAAAGTAGGTACTTTTTATCTACTTGCTTATATTACTGATTCTTCTTCTGTTGCAAAGATGTGGCTTTGTAGGCTTGGTCACATGAGCAAGAAGGAGATGCATGTTCTTAAGAGGAAGTCAGATGTCTTTGACAGACTTAAGAACTGGAAAGCCTTAGTGTTCATGGAGGAGATGATGGATAGAGATTAGTGGAGAAGGCTGAGTAACTCTGAGCAGAGCAGTTTGGATAGGGTTTTGATCCAAATAGAGCTCGTGGGTAAAAATTCATCACTCACAGGAGAACACAGGTACTAGCATCAGTCAGGAGGAATCAGCGTCGAACAGATAGGTGCTGATGTTGGTCATGTGCAGACTAGAGCCGGTGGTGTCGGGCAGGGTAAGACCAATGTTGGTCAGGAGGACTGACATCGGTGACATGTGAGATCGACGTCGGTCAGGAGGACCGATGTCAGCGGTAGGTAGACACTGACATCAGTCAGGAAAACTAGCGTTAATAGTCAGGACAGTCGCATGGAATCGACGTCGATCGGATGCAGACTGTGTGGTGACCGAGGTCAATCATTGGAATGGATTTTAGGCAGAGAGCAAGCTGTTAAGGAGTCTCAAACACCCATATGGAGGACTGAAAGGGTAAGTAAGCCTCAAATTCATTGTTCCTCTTTTTTATACTCGTTGCTCACTATAGAGTAAGAAGGATCCAAGAAATAGTGGGAGCATGGCATGAATAGGATGCAGAACCAAATGGGAGATTTGGTAGGGTTCCCAGCTAGTATGAAAGCACTGAAAGATGAATGGATACCTTAGTTAAAGAATAGAGAGAATGGACATGTGAGACAGAAGGCCAGGTCATATGGTCTTGAGGAAGCTGCAGGATAGTGGTACAGGTTTGATAGGTGGATGACAAAGCATGGCTTTAGTCAATGTCAGTGTAACTACTATGGTGTCTTTACCAGGTGGATGATGGTCGTGACATTATCCTGTTATTGTATGTTGTGTGTTTGCTTGTTGCAGGGTCACACATGCAGGGTTGCTGAGCTAAAGGTAATGTTAGTTCAGTGGTATGTCATGAGGAATTTGGAGTAGCAAAATTCTTTGGCATAAGTGTGTTCTAGAGATATGGAAGGTCACAGGTTGATTTTGTCTTTGGATGATTGTGTGATACCAGTTAGCATGCTGATGGTTGGACAGTTCTATGAACAGTGTCGTGATTCACATGATGAGGTTCAGTACATGCGTACTGGACTTGGGTTTGCCCATGCAGTGGGTGTTGTCAGCATGTTCATAGCCAATTTGAGAAAGAAGCATTGGAGGGTAGTTCAGTGGATTCTCAGGTATCTGAGAGGGACCAACAACAGGGATTCATGCTATGCAGGGCCAAGGGACTTCTTCTACATGGGTTTGTAGATTCGGATGTGGTAGGTTACTTGGATGACATGAGGTGCACCACAGGATTTGTGGTGGTTGGTCTTTAAGGTTAAGCTTGAAGAGGGATACAAGCCAAGAAACTGATTAGACAGTGTACAAGTATAGGTATAGTTACAACTGCTTATCTCCAAGTGGGAGATTGTTAGGTTGTGGAGCTAAAAACTTCACCAGGATGCAAACAGGAGGTTGCTGAGAGAGTGCTGAGCTATAGAGCAACCGACATCGGTCTGATAAACTGATGTCAGTCATATCCAGTGAGCAGAGCAACCGACATCAGTCAAGATTGTTGGGATATGAATAACCGAAAGCACATAATTGATTACCAAATACAAGCAACTTAATATGTGGAATTAACCAGAATCAACAAGTAACTAGAATCCAGAAATAACACAAGATATGAGAGACAATACACAACTTGTATTAATACTCATACAGAAAAGAATACAATAAAGAAGATGCCACTTCTTCTCCACCACCTCTTCAGAGGCTTCCCACACCTCAAGTGAACAATACTTCTTTCCTCAAAGCTCTCTCTCTTAGGTCCCAACACCCAACTCAAACACTGAGTTGGTGTTCACCTTATACCTGTGCTCCATGCACACCACAAGTGCTCCATGCACTCCACAAGTACACAAACGTACTCCAAGTAGATCTCCCCTGAACCTGCAATAACCTGCACCTCAATAAACCTTACTTATGGAAGGATCTCCCTTGCCTTTCTCTATGCTCTGAGTACACACCTGTACTCCAAGTAGATCTCTCCTGATACTGCTCCCTGTTGTGTTGCTGTCTTCTCTAACTTTGCACACCTGCAAATCAACCTGGTTCTACACACTTGTGAACCTTGACCTTGCACACACATACACCTGCATATCAATGATCTTACTTACCATGTAGATCTCCTATAGAAGCCATGCTCACCTGATGACCAAGATCATACACTCCTAAAGAACCCTGTTGATTTTCCAATCCAACACCCACCTTGGTACTGTGGCACTAGGAGGAACACACCATTGCTCACCTCACACATAGATGGAGCTTATAATAATGCTCTCTTACTCTCTAGCACAAGTTTACAATACAACCATGAGTATATTATATAGATCTCATCCAAACAATAATTAGACATCTAATTACAATAATTAGATCCACAGCTCTCAGTCTAAAATTAGCTCTAAACATGCAAACACATGGTTCGTCAACTAACTACCCGTAATATACTCACAGTCGAACCACACAGGCGACCGACATCGGTCCCTGTCTGCCTGGGAGTCACCAACGCCGACCGATCTCTGATCGACGTCGGTTGCCTTCTGGTCTAATACTACCGACGTCGGTTGGCCTGACCGACGCCGGCGTCTAAGACGCTCTGCAACCCTTCTACAACCTCCTCCTCTATTTGCATCAGTGAAGCTTTTAGCTCCACAACTGAACAAGGATCGACCGACGTCGGTCATCTCCAGCCAGACAGGGACCGATGTTGATCGCCTGTGTGGTTCCAAAACTGCTTGTTAACTAATAGTTAGTTAACAAACTGGTTATTTGCATGTTAAAAGGCCAATTATAGTGTCGAGCTGTGGATCTAATTATTGTAATTAGATGTCTAATTATTGTTTGCATGGGATCTATATAATAGACTCATGGGCTGTATTGTAAAGTGTGCTAGAGAGTAAGAGAGCAAAGATTAGCTCCTTCAAAGTGAAGAGAGCATGGTGTGTTCCTCCTAGTGCCACAGTACCAAGTGTGGGTGCTGGTTTGGAGAATCAAAAGGGTTCTTCATATATGTATGATCTCGGTCAGCAGGTGTGCAATGCCAAGTTTGGAGATCTACATGGTAAGTAAGATCATTGATCTGTAGGTGTTTGTGTGTGTTTGATCTAGGTTTGCAGGTGTTGCAAAACCAAGTTGATTTGCAGGTGGTAGCAAGATCGGGGAGATCACAACACAATATGTAGCAAGATCAGGCGGGATCTACTTGGAGTACGGTGTGTACTCGGTCTTAGAGCAAAGAGGAAGGCAAGGTAGATCCTTCCAAAGTAAGATCATTTGAGTTGCAGGTTGCTGCAAGTTCATGGGAGATCTACTTGAAGTACTTTGAGTACTTGTGTACTGGCAGTAGTGTTACTGACTAGTGGTACTGGCAGTAGTGGATACTGACTGGTTGGAGGTGAACACCAACTTTGTGTTTGAATTGTGTGTTGGGACCATGATTGAGAGAGTGAGCTCTTGAAGAGATTTACTGTTTATGCCCTAGAGGTGTGGGAGCCCTAGAGGTGTGTAAGGAAGAAGACTGTGGCATCTTCTTTGTTGTATTTCCTTCTGGAAGAGTATTAATACAATTGGGTATTGTCTCTCATATTATGTGTTATTTCTGAATACTAGTTACTTGTTACTTCTGGTTAAATTCCGCATTTAGTTGCTTATACAAGGTGATCAATTGTGCTTCCAGGTCCTAACATGTAGGGATTCTCAGGGACATGATTCATCTTTCCATCATAGCCATCAGATCCTTTTCACATCTGTGAGGGTCAAATACAACTCAAAAAGATAAGAAAATACAAATCTATAGTTTAGCATGCCTCTAAAGGAGAATTGTATGGCTTATGAAATATAAAGGGTTTTAAAATTTTCTTGGTTTCATATTTACAGATGTCTCCTTCATGTTCTTATAATTTCATGCCATATTCTCAAATGTTTCATCAAGATTCATAGCAATAAAGCCATCATTGTGCTCTCAAGCATCTCCGATGAGTCCAGGTTTAGTAAACTTTAAGATTTTCTAGCATATTTTAAGGTTTTAGCAGAATCCTATGTTTCATTTTAACACTATATTCCTCCTCCAATTACCTTCAAAGTGGTTTGACTACTTGGTCCCTATGTATGTGATTCCTTTATAGTCTTTAAGATTATTTGGTGATAGGTTTCATGTCCATTATTACCTCTATTTTGTTTCATTCATACTCATTGTCATACACTACCATTCTCACCGTGTAAGACTCTTTTCCACCCTTCATTCAATGTTTCTATCTTCCATCATCATCTCACCACCCTTTCATCCTCTTTCACTTCATGATTTCACTACTAAGGGACAATCAAGAATAATGAGCAATACCTTGGGCATTCAAGGACTATGGGAACCTTAAAATCATTGTTGAATAGAGGTGAAACCACCATTTATAGTCAAAAATCACAGTCAAGTGTTTGTCATGAAGGTAAAATGAAGGGAAAGGTTAGAGAGACCTCCTTGAATGTATATGCTCAATGATAACATCAAGTTTTAATAAGAGAGAAACAATGATTGATTCATGTTTTGAGCCTTAAGGCCAATTTCAAATTCTATTCATATAATGGAGCATATACGCAATCATCCTATAGTCAAAGAAGGAACCAATTCATTTTTGAAAGGTTAACACCATGGTGAAGTGTATGACTAAAGATGGACATTCATAAATGTGATGGGGTATTAACCTTCGTTATGGCTTCATTCATGATCATGAACCATCATCAGGCAGTCAAGTGTCTTTAAACCACTACCTACAGGCCTGTACTCAAGTGACCTATAGTTGATAAGGGTTTCAACCTCATCAAGAAGCATATCAAGATGAAATGACTTTAGAAAACAATGCCAATTTTATGCATGAACTGGTGAGATTAATAACCTTCAAACATAGCTCAAGAAGTATATGTATGAGGTTAAATAGTGCTAAAGAGACACAAATGGAGATGTACAACCATACTTAAGAGCACTACTACAGTCAAGTGGGTGAACCATGCTTAATGGAGACTTCAAGGGTATATAACATGTCAAAGAGGTTATTGAGATTATTTTAAGATCATTTGACAAGTTAATGACATCTTCACACCACTTGTCACCTATTTCAAACTCTCTAATGCCTCAAGCTTAGCTACAGTCTGTACAAGGACTAAATGGCTTACATACAGTCGAGATAATATGAGAGGTCTATGTTCAAATATTAAGAGTGATGACTATGGTATAGTCAAGAGTGTTCATAAGACCTAGATCAAAGGCATCCATAAAAGGTGTTTGAACTCATGTTTAGGCCATGTTTCCATATTAATCACCACCTACAACCTTCTCTAAAGTAACACAGGCTTTCCTTTAAGTCGGCAAGAAAAATGATGACATAGTACTCTATAAAAGAAGTTTGCATGTTCAGATTCATGATTTAAGAGGGTGCTTAAGGAGGAATAATTATGTTATAATCTCATGATAAGGTTCAAAAGGTCTCCAAACAAGGACAAGGCAGTGTCAAATAATGAAACACAGTCAGCTAAAGCCATACAAAGGTAGGCATATCTAAAAGTATGAAGACTATTCAAACAAAGTGGTCTCTTAGGAGGTTACATGTTCAAAAGAAGATGTTTCAAGAGGTTAATGACATATTAACTCATCAGGAGGATGGATAGGGTTAATAAAACATTACCATTCAAGTCAAAGGTCAACTGTCAAACTCACACCTACAACCATCCATTTGACAAAGCTCTCTCTCACAATCACATACTTACAAAGTGCAAGGTCAAGACCATTCACATTAAGAGCTGGATGTATGAATCCATATCATACAAATCAACTGACAAGTTTTCATATTCAAAACTTATCAAGAGAGATAAAACACTATCAAGCTCATGAAGATGAATATACCCAGCCAATTGTATGGAATAAGATTGTATATAAGGTTTGAGAAGATGATTGGAGGAGAGTAGGATCAAGAAGAAGATGGGAGTGGTTTTCAAAACACTTAAATAGTATATTAAACACCAAGTCATGGTGGAATAACTACTAGATATGTCCACACCTCAAGAGCACACTTACAACAGTGATTGACATATAGTCACAGTCAATCTTCTTGATGAGCTAAGGTCATACTTAGGTGACATAGATATGAAGAGCTAATCAAAGAGGATGAAATTAATGAAAAGAGGAGTTTAATGTAATATTAAAATAACATTCACCTTGTTATATCTCAAACCAAGTTGGAAAAGAAGGAAAACACAGTCATAGGCCTAGTAAGACTAGACCAAGCAGGCAACTCAAACTAGCTTTAGTAACAAGAGCCTACAGGACCAAATATGCATCAAAAAGGCATGAAATCTAGTATTATTGGTAATTGTGACTTTATAAACATTAACATCTTTTTGAGTTTATTTGAGGAGGGGAGATATTAGTTTTACATAGTTATCAACATGTCCATTCACAGTCACCATTGGAGTAAGCAGGCTTCATGAAGAGTTTTAAGGTGTGGTTGAGGGTTTCAAGATCATGTAAGGTCTTGTAAAGAATTATAGAGTTATTTTAAGTCTCTATAAACCTTTTTTAGAGGTGATTAGACTCCTTTTCTATGCAAACCATGTCTTTGAGGGCTAAAACAAGCAAACATGTATGTATGCTCCTAGGGGAATCTACTTGTTTTGTGATTTATTCAAGATGTATAAAAATTACAGAGGGGTTTATAAGACATTTTAAAGGTTATAATTTTTTTATAATCTCACTAAAAATGAGAGAATAGGCAGGCTTAGTGATCTAGGGTCACATGCCATTTTTACAAGAAATCTTCTTGGCAATCTTAGGTATTTAAGGCAAAATGAGTTTTGGGAAACAAAAGGAAGCCATATAATGTGAATTTGGATTATAAAAAATGATTTGTTGTCCCCATATCATCCTATAGGTTCCTTAAAGACTCCAAACTTAGATTTGTCCAAATGAGGCTTAAAATCTAGTTTTAGGCCTAAAAGGCCTATAACACCAAAAGGCATTTTTAGAACTATCAAGCAAGATAACACCTAAAAAAGGATATGGTGAGATGTTAAAAGTCACATGAATGTGTATTAAATAAAATAAGATTAGGAGAAAAGGTCATTTTGGTCCATAAAGAGCAAATTCAAATTCTACAGTCAAGACACCCATTCGAGCCACATGATCAAGTGCTTTTATCTTCTACCACATGAAGAGTTTTGAAAAATGATATTATCATGATTTGAGGACCCATACACAATTATAATTAATTAAAATTTTAGGTTGGTTTATGGGATGTACTTTATGAACAATTGTTAAGAGCATAAGCTATCTAGAATCCAAGCAAAACCCTACAAGTAAACTTCTTTACATAGGTATCTTTTCATACCTTTTGCATGGGAACCCAAAATTCTTAGGGATGTTGAGGGGGTATATATAATAGATACTCATGGAAATAATTTTGGGTTTGGATGAGTGTACTTTATGAACCATCATTAAGAAGATTCACCTCCAAAAACTCTCCCAAACCCTCATAGTGACCAGTTTTGAGAAAAAATGATTTTCTTCCAATAAAAATCTCATGACTCAAACTAAAACCTCTTCAAACATGAATTAAAATTAGATAGGCTCCCATAAATGATACCTTTTTGTATGAAATTATATTAATCATGGCATAAATCAAGTTTTTGAGAGAGAAAAACACAAAAGATGAAGTACAAGGTAGTTTACATGAAATCCAATCCATGAAGATCAAAGTTTGGAACTAGTTATTAATCCCAAAATCATTAGATGATCAAAAATATGCTTGTAAGTGTCCTTATCATGTCATCCAAAATAGTCTGTCTGTAGGAAATTCAAGCAGATTGACCTAGTTAACTAGTTTGACTGAGTTATAGGTGTTTCTTCATCAAGAGGAGCTTTTTCATAATATGAAGAGTTTTTATAGGCCTAAATCTCATTGTATGTGTAGGTTTTAATGTTTATATATAGGTTATCATGGTCTTCAAGTGCAAGAATTAGGTTACTAAGCCTATTTGACCTAATAAGCCTACTTGGTCAAATAATTGAGGTTAAAAATGGTGTTAAAGAGCTATCAAAGGAGTTCATATGGAGTTTTCACACTGCATAACTTCCATTCAAGTGGATATTTCATATACATTCAGTCTTCAAGTGCCAATTCATGCAAAGGAGGGCTCAAGAAGCGGTTAGCTTGTCTTAAAGGCCAATCACTCTGAGTTGACTAGCAATCAATGCATATCCCATGGTTTTCATTCAAGAGAAGACTTTCACTTAAATTGAACTCACTTCAAGTAGATTTATTTACCAACTTGTGGTGTAGAAAGCATGCAAAAGGAGTTTGGATAAGTCAAATGGGCCCACCACCTCATTCCAATGCAAGAGAGCTCATGCAAGTACATCACACAAAAGAGAAGTCTTGAGGACTGTTTAATACCAATTAAATCTAAGTTTAACTTAAGTTAATGTGAATTTGACTTCCTATTTTCTATTCTATGCCAATCTCTTAACTAATTTTTGTCTCATCTTCTATATATTTAGACTTCCAACCCAATTTTGATGATCCTTCTCTTGGGCATGATTAAACTCTACCAAGATTGAGCTTTGTAACCTTTTGATATGAATAAAATGACTATTTTTATATTATTATATTATGGTATAGTGTGTTATATTGATTTTATTTGCACATGTGGTATTATTTTCTCCCTTGAAAGGTCGTGATCTCATTTAGTTACTAGTATGCCATCTTATGTAGGTCATATACAATGTTTGATGTTTATTGACTAAGCTAATAGTGGATATATTGATTGATTAGTGATTTGAATTAGGCCTACCATCATTTCCCTCATACTTTGATCACTTTATGAACCTTTATATGAAATATTGTTGCATGGGAGTCTTTTGAAGTTGTAGATCTAGTCATTGCATTATCTTATCAGTGTTTTATGAGTTCAAATAGAGTGGATGAACCAAAAATATAGGTGTATCACCATTATTAGAATAGTATTTCTCATTTTTAGTGATACTTCTAACCATTTTCATCCCAAAAATCATAGTAGGTTTTAGTAAATAGAACAAAGTGATACAACAAAGGAGCTAACATCACAAATACAGAGGTCTGATTTGAGTGCAAGTATCCCACACCTTAGATCATTCCAATGTTAGTCCAGGTGTAAAGGAGATCCTGAGCAATCAACCTTCAATGCAGTGTTATTTGGGTTGCTAACAATATCAAAAATTTCTAGGGTTTTACATTTAAGACATGAAGCCTTCAACCATTTGTTCTTGTAGAATATTGGTAAGTGGTTAGCCCTAAAAAATTAATATCAATGTAATTTAGAGAAGGGATAGTGTGGCTATGAGAACTATGGAATCCATAGTTAGTGCCTTCATGATTGTGTTCATTATTTATGATTGGGATCAGTATATCTAAGAATAGACAAAGAAAGCACACCCTTACCTAGTTTTACCTTTTAACATTATTTATTTATTAGCATGATCAACTATTTTATAGTATTAGGTTAGGTGCCTATCATATTTACTCTATCTTGGGTCAAAAATTATAAAATCTATTATTAATATGTAACCTCTAAACATTTTCATCTTTTGGATTTTTTATTTTATCACAATGCTTTTTTTTGGGCCAACAAATTTAAAATGCATGCTAAAAAGGCTAAAATGACTAATGGTCAATATTAAGCCTTACTCAACTCAATTTTTTTCAATAATGATCTTGAAATGTGCATTTATTATTATTTTTAAATCTATTGTGAATTAGGAACATGAATAATTATACATCAAAATGTTGCAAGGAATACTACACACCGTATTGATAGAATTATTTTGACCATTGAGACCGATAAAACTAATACATATAAATAAGATGAAATCAATGAAAAATAATTCACTAACTATTTGAATGCCAACCCACATAATATTTATGCATTCACATTATTGTAAAATATGAACAAAAGAAATCAACTCAAGCTTCCAATTCAAATGTCCTAGTTACTACTATTGATACTATTCATGTATCAACCCCTATAGTTACATATGTGCCAACATCCCTAATTATGGAGGCATAACTTGGTTTAAAACATATTAACATGATTAGTTATACAAGGGCTTCATGTACAACTCCCTTTATTTCTACACAAGGTCCAATTCTAACCTTTCCTAATGTATATTCTCTCTAATAAAATACTATAGGACTACATGCTAAAATGTTGTAATTAGAGCAATATGTTTATAAAAATACACACTCATTGGAATCCCATTCTCTACGTCATCATCTTTTATCACCTTAAACATCCTTTTACCCATTACCAACATGATATGTAGCTCCTAAACTACTACTTTATGAGGGTAAAGGTGATCATGAGCAATATATTTGTTCATTCTATGCAACATGCTTGGACCATATTTCAAATGAAAAATTATTAATCAAACTCTTTCCAAGAAGTCTCAAAAAATACACTTTATGATGGTTCTACAATGTCCCTCGTAAATCAATTAAATCATTCAATCCATTAGCCAATCAATTACTAGCAGACATTTTTATCAACATTGGTGAAAATATTATGCACAATTTGATAAACTCAAGAATGAATGAAATGAGAAACTTAGTGAATATGTTATATGGTATAAAACTATGCTATTAAATATGACAAACTACACAAAAAATAATAAACTAAAAGATATCTTCACACAAATCTTGCTAGCACCACTGCATGATTCAATCATGTTTGATAAATTCAAATCTTTGGATGAGTTGTCATATAATCAAAGAAAGATAATTATAGCTTATAGCTTTGAACAAGGTAAAATATTCACCAAGTGCTCCATCTATCTCAAATGTCAAGTTTCAAAACAATCCAAGCAACAAATTCAAATCTAACAAAAACAAGAATGAACCAAAACTAATAGTTAATGCAATATCACAACCATCAAACTAGCTTCAATTGATAGCTTCACTAATGAGGAAATTTAAAAGGTTATCATAACCCCCTCATATCTTGTTAATAAAATTAATTGATTGCAATATCATATCTCTATTTCCTCAATTTCATATTGATTTGATAAAGATGCAATGTAAGGGTTGTGACAATAATGCATATTATGGCTACCATAGATGTATTAGGCATTCTACAAAAAAAGTGTTATAGGATAAGATACACGATAGGAGATCATATTGATGATAATATTATTGAGGTAAGAACACCTAAAAAGAAGTTATACCACAATAAAATGATAACGCATGGTTGAGAATATTCAGTAATCCATTTCCAAATCTTGGTTTAGTAGAAAATATAAACAATTCAAAAGTACATCATGTGTACCATGCATATATTCCTCCTAAGGCATAATGGCATCCAATATATGGAATAATTGGAACATTTACATGAACATTAACACAATGTTTAGTGACCAAATTTGATGACATGAGATTAATGCTGATGATTTAGATATACACGATTTTTTAATTCACACATACATCGACAAGTAACCTATACATAATGTAATGATTGATAATGAATCAAATGAAAATGCATGTATAATAACACTCCATAGTCTTGAATAGATAAATAAAGATATAAAAATGGCATCAAGAGTAGTTAAATCATTTGATGGACATACACAAGATACTTTAGGAACCATCATTTCATCAAACTTAGATGAATTCCTAAGAATTTGAACTTATAGTACTACCATTTTTTGTTTTATAATTATTGAAATTATATTTCCATATTAATGTTATTGGTTTTTAACTAGTGGGATATCAAATAACAATATATTTATTATTAGTTTTAATTAATATGATATTGGATTCAAACATAGATTTTATTGGATTCTAATTAGTGTGGAATTAAATTCTAATTGTATCTAAACTCCTTTTTCACCTTTACATTCATACTTAGGGGAATTGGGCCAATAGTTCAACATGGTCCAATAGTTGAAATGGGTCCTGATTACATAATGTGATGCCATAGTTATCATAGTATTACCTAATAGTTATTATATTACTATTTAATATTTATCTAAATTTTGCCATATATTAATCAATCACATCATGACATGGAATATTTATAGATATTAATGAAATATTACAAAACATACTTATTATCACCATGCATAATTATTGGATAAGACTTTTTATCATCCATGTGCCTAATGTAAAACATTCTTGTCATTATTCATATCAGACTTGTGTAGAATAGGAATGTGTCCATTCTACACTAGATAAGAACATAGGACTCTGTTGCTCATATTATCAATTTAGAAGCCATTATTCTTATCTCATTATGTAGAATGGGCATGTTCCTATTCTATCAAAGATAAAAATAGAGGCCTTTATTGCTCATATTATTCCTATCTTATGTATAATGGACATGTTATTGTAAAACCAAAGTGATTATTGTTGGCCATTTTGGCCCACATACCAGGATTTTGCCTAGATAGAGAGGATAATCAAAGTTTTTAATGAAGCAGTGGATCAAAGGGTTTAACAAAGGGGTCTAAAGTTGTAAAGTTAAAAGACCAATAGGTTATCATAATAATTCAATCATTCAGGAGCATGAACCAGGTTGCACAAATTTTAAGAATCCATCAAAACTTTTAAGGAATGATCAAAAGGTGAATAATGCAAGTTTGAAGGACTAAACCATCACTAGGACGTCATGTAGCAGTGAGAAAACCAAATTTTTTGAACATTTTCTATCTTCACTCAGGAAGCCCTCATGAGCCAAAGGATTATAACACCATGTATTTCTTCATCTCAGGATCATCCTCTGAAAGTTTCATACCCGTGCGAGTTCTCTAGCTCAAGTTATATGCATTCAAAGTTAAACATGTAGAATAAGACATTCATGCAGATGTCAAAATAAAGCTCAACATTTATCTACTAGGGCTCAAGGATTGAAAATCATGTGGATGTGAATGATGGTCATGTGAACATCAAATGATGGGTGCATGGATGTCAAATTTAAGACATGACAAATAGCCGTTGGGATTCAAAAATCTTAGGACATGTGTATGAACGTGAAATACATTTGTGCATACATTAAATACAAACATGTATACATTAAAGTTGTGTCTCATGAAATAGCCAGTAGGGTTCAAATGGTAGGTCTAAACAAATATAATTATCCATGTTTAATCATGCATCTTAATCCAATGGTGTGAGCTCGAGTCAATATGTCAAAGGAGTCAGGATCTAAATCAACAAACTGTATTCATTCGTACCAAATAAATATATGGTGCATAGGAGGTTAAAGAGTGAAGACCTAACAACAAGGATCTATGAGACCAATGAGAGAAAAGATAGTTTGGCATAATTTGATTGGCCTAGCCTGGTTTCTATGACCAATGAAATTAAAGGTCAAGAAGCTTCTTGGAGATTGAACACATAACCAAGGTTAAACCAGGGCAAGCCTTTTAAATGGAACAAGCTACCATTTAAGCTCAATTGAATGCCATGACAAAAACATAGTGATGTAGCCAAGTTCTTAAGAACATAAAGGGATGCCATTAAAGCTTAATCTGAAACTCTGGTTCAACATTTTATAGCTTGAAAGGTTCATTTTATGACTGTGTTTGCCATTCTTAAAAAGATCCATGCATATGTTGAATTCTTAGTTCTTACAAAGATAGAATGGGTCTATTTGGATTAAGAAAGAGGTTATGTAGTCTATAAGTCTGCATCAACATAAAGACTATAGAAAAACTAATAACCTTAAATTGTTTTTCTATTTATAGAATGGACTTATGATCCAGATATGGAGATGGAGCAGATATATGATTAATGAAAAGGGTCTCATCTATCGACGTGGCTCCATCTTTGATAAAATAGGTACTTTGTCACTTAAGTCATGGCATAACTATTAGTTTCAATATTTAAGGATTTTATCCTCGTGAACACGTCAAATGGGCTTAGGGTCCCAAGGTGGTGAGCTGGTAGTTAGAGAAGTAGTTAAGGGAATTGATTATTTTCAAATAAAATTTGGAACAAACCCTTGTCTTCTAGTGGGATATCTCAGCCAATAAGAGGAACTCAAAGGTTATTGAAGTAAATGGAGGTCTATTTGTTGATAAAGGCTAGTTGGTTCGAAGAAGACATGTATGCAAAAAGTAATCAATGAGCTGCCACCACATGACTAGGATGCTTTCTCCACTCTCCTACATATGGTTGCCATATCTTTCTCCATTTCTACTATAAATAGAGGCTTTTATTCCTTAAAAATGATCCCTCTATTCCCTCTCTTGGGCATGACTAGACTATGCTACGATTGAGCTTT
Organism: Torreya grandis; assembly: GCA_037957365.1. Lineage (NCBI taxonomy): Eukaryota > Viridiplantae > Streptophyta > Pinopsida > Cupressales > Taxaceae > Torreya > Torreya grandis. Next base: position 3,259,875 of record JARHVA010000684.1, on the reverse strand, counting down.
TAACCTCTTGAGATGAATACAAGACTATTTTTAGATTTCATTTATTCTGGTATAATGTGTACACATCAATTTGATTTGCATATGTGGTAGAAATTTCTCCCTTATCAAGTCATGATCTCACCTAGTTACTATTTGATATTGTTATGCAGGTCATGTCTAGTGTTCAAATATCTTTTGATTAAATCCTGCATGTGGATACCTTGACTAGTTAGTGTCTTGCATTAGACCTCTCCATCACTTTCCTTAGATTTTGATCATTTGGTAAACCTCTGCATGAAATACTGATGTGTGACAGATACTTGGATTCATAGATCTAATCTTTTTCTTGTCTCATTAGTGTTTAATAGGAGATTAAATGGAGTGGATCAACCATCATTTAGGTGCATCACCATTATTATCTTATGTTTCCTTTTCATGTTATATTAATAGGTTTTAGTAGTGGAAATGAGCTAAAATGATGCATCAAAGGAACTAGCTTGGTTAAAATTCCTAGAGGTCTGACCCCATTATAGGATACCCACAGCCTGGGGTCAGTCCCATGTTGAGCTAGATTTGGAAGTAGAATCTGAACACTTATGTTTTCAGCTAGGGTGCAATCTAGACTTCTAATAGTTTTGGTACGCCTAGTGGGACCAAGGTCTAAAAGAGTGGAAATATCTTGGTGTGTCTTTCCTCTGATCATATTTTGAAAGCAAATAAGTTAGCACCAATGGCGATTCCAAATGAAAGTTTATGGTTATGAATGGATTAGGTATGTCTCAATGAATTTTTTTAATCAGTTCTTGCATCTCATTTGACATATGAGGTTAATATGAATGGCTATGGTGAATACCCCTATTATCCACCTCCTTATCGGTAGTCTAAATTTGATCCTCATAATCCATATGACCCTCATCACTCCTACCAAGAGTTGTACTAGCCTTATGATGAACATGATCAATCACATTATGATCTTCATCAGTAGTATGAGTACCAACATCGGTTATATATACAAGAATATTTCCCTAATCCTCCGTATAAATAATAAGCCCATCATAATATTGATCCTTACTAACCTTATCATGATCCATACATACCAACACTCAAGCAAAATTTTGTGAGCCTTGATAATCATGCACTAGAATTATGCTCACAAAAGTATTATAGCCAAGATGTCCCTACTCACTAGATCCATCATGTGAGGGAGTCATTACAATAAGTGAAAAAATAGTGGGCACCTTTTAAGAGAGAAAATTGGAAAAATATCATAGGTGAGATGATGGATATAGGTGGTTACATTCAAAGCATTGAGGATAAGCTAAAAATCTTTGAAGAATAATAGGTCCAACTCTAACCTTATGTATCTTTATATACACCACCTTAGCCTTCATATATGCCACCCATTCTTCCCCAAGAGACCATTCCAAATGATCCTTTGGATGTCCCAAGTTCTTCATATGTTATTTAGACCTTCCCTTCTTAGAGATCTATCCAAGATAACTATCAAATAAATAAGGAGATTATTTTGGGATAACCTACTATTGAGGTCTAAGACTCCATTCGTCCTCAATAACCCCTGAAAAAGTCATTCAAGGTTCCAAGATGGAATCAAGCGGTGAAGTCATGGGGTGGGCAAATTAAGACAAATATAGATCTAAAATCCCATGTTAAAGGAGTATTTGAACCTATACCAATCTCTCTCAACCCTCCTTAAGAATCCTCTTGTGTTTCTTCATGAGGCCACTGATCACCTTAAGGAAAAGCTATTTTAAGAGAATATGGATGGCAAATGATAGAGTTAGAGCTGAAGACAAAGAAGGAGGAGGAGAACCAAAATCAAAACGGTAAAAATGAACCTCTATCTTTTACATCTTTGTACCAAATCATGCAGTCAAGAAAATCCAAGGTCATTCAACCCCCATCCCTCCCTCCTCAAGAATCTAGGTAATTTCCATCTGGGAAATCCATCTAGATCAATATGCCAAAAAGGGAGGAGGACATGATTGTCAAAGACAAATAATTGGACCAAGGAGGTGTCAAATATATCTCATATATCCTGGAGTCATCCCAATAATATCTTATACCACTCTTTGAAGAGGTAAGCAATGGACTCCATGTTGAACTCATAACTGATAATGATAGATTGTCAGAGTAAGAAGAGGAGATCATTATTGGGATACCACTTGGCAAGAGTTAACATGTTTCAGTCTTTCATAATGCTAAGGAAGATGAGTTACATGACCAAGTGCATGTTGAAGATGAGATCTAACAGGAAGAAATCTTAGATATGCATCAAGAGGTTATTTCTCAAGAACCTATTGATCACATATCAGCTGTCCAAAATCAAGAGTTTTCTTAGGATCTTGTGGTAGTTGATATAGATCAAGTACATGCTCATCTTTCTTTTAAAGGTCGCCATGAAGACAAATCACATAGAACCATTGCTAAGGTAGAGATAATTCTATAAGAAGAAGACCATTGGCAACGACTATACTATGATTTCATGAATGAGATTGATGAACTTAAAATGGTAGACTTGGATGATGAGATAGTACAACAAGTTGAATCTTCACATGAGGTTTTCATTAATGTTTTAAAGCTTTAAGAAGATAGTGATACTCTAGGGATGCCTAAGCAAAATGAGAAGGCTGGTCTTGATGAGAGATTAGTACAAATGGAGGACATGGATGAGACTGAGATATCTCTTATTATAAAGGATCAAGTGCTTGAGAAGGTGGACAAAGAATTTTCCATGGAAGACAAGGACCAAGATTGGATGGATTATGTTAAACTTCTTGAAGAGCTTGAAGAACTTATAGCCAAGAAGAAGCTCAATCTTATAGAGAACACCATGGGAATCAAGAAGGTATTGTTGGCATCATATTGTGCACCCTATGACACTTTATGAAGCTCCTACAATTTGATGAAACATTGAATCATCTCTCAAGTTGTGGGTGAACTTGTAGGTGAGATGAATCTCTATATTATGAGGGCTAGCTCCCTAGATTCTTCTTTAAGTGATTATCACCTAATCTAATACTTGTTTATGGGAAAATGGTTAGAAATTTTGCATGAAATAGAAACTACACTAAAGAGATGATACACCAAGACATATCCCACTGAATATCACACTCTTACTATGCAACAAAGTTTTTCAAGACCAATTCTAAGCATTAAAGGATCCTAACATAAACGCTTCAATATGAAGGTGGAATACATAGGATAATCAACAAGATAATTGATCTAGGGGTAGATTTAACACCATAAAGACAACTACATACTTGAATAAGAGCCTAGTACATTCAACACACTTCACATGACCTATTGAAATCAAAACTCTTGCTTAAACATGAAGGATAATGGGAGTAAGGATGATACTATCACTTATCTCCACTATTCATCACTCGCACACTTAGATAAAGATGTTCACAAACCAAAAGTATACTTGTATTCAATGTTCAATGACAAAATGCAATGTCATACCAGCAGGGCTTCACCATACTAGTGGTGTTCTCCTTTATAATAGCCAAAACGGCTCATACTTATAGTACTTGGAAGATGAGAGAGAAAGGAGAAGTTGAAGAGGCACAAGGACAAGTGTCCAAAGGTGAAGATCAGTTACAAAGCATAAGATGAAGTGTAATAAGAGTCATGAAACTAAATTTCACTTGATCACATACTAAATTAACCTCTTCTCCAAGTGTGGCATAACAAATCTTCTCCATCATTCTCTCTTGTGAACTACCTCCATCATAGGCCTTTCTTGAGAATTACAAAGCAAGTGATGGACAAATGTCTCATGTGTGATGATGAGAGGGTATTACAAAGATGATTCTACCTGTATTGGGAGTTTTATTGATGATGACATTCTCTTACACAAGCTCATCATCACTTTGCAACCATGATCACTCTCCAATAGGCTGGTCTTGACACTTAGCACTAGCATCCTTTGAATTCTTCCTAAATGATTCATATCATGAGTCTTATGACACATTTAAGGACACCTCATATGCTTGGCTATATTAGACATCTTTAAAAGCCTCTAAATCCAAGTTACCATGTTTTTCACTATGTTATTTGAGATGTCACTTAAGACTGGATGAAGTGAGAGACCTAAAATAGTCACTTATGACTATTTAAAAGGTTTTAAAATTGAATTAGGAGTTGGTTTAAGTCCCAAACTACCCTCCCAAGTGGTTGGCATCCATTGGTCATCTTCAAGACATGCAAAAAATAAGAAAATGTCAAGAAAAACAATATATTGCATCACTTGTGTGGATTATATACAATAAAATTACATTTATTTTACCCTCATGGAGTTTTAAACAACTTCTCTTTTATACTCATGGTTATATTCATCCATTTTGAGGCACTTTTAGGTTCATTTTCACCATCGGGTCCTAAAATAGGGTTTGAGATGGTTTTGGAGTGACTAGCCCTCTTAACATTTTTTCATGAAGATGGAAAGTTAGAATTTCATCTAAATTACTCTTAATTCTCCTCAGGTACCTTATCCAACTTCCCTAAACTTTTCATGGCCCCATGCAAATGGTCATGGAAGTTATGAACATTCTAATTTGGCATTCGAGCTGTTTTGTGTATTCTGTGAGGGTTTTGAATGTTTCTTAAGCCAAGAATGGCCTTCCTTGTGATTATAATATCAGCCAATGGTTCATAAAATTTTATAATCACCCCATAAACATGTTCCCATTACTAGAATATCTCATCAAGAGCTAAAGATGAAAACTTACGCCTGTTTGGCGATTAGGCCTAGACCTTGTCAATAGGTTTGTCTACACCATTGGCTAAAATTGAGGATCTAGTAGCTTTATTTTCCTCTTATAATGTTTAATTATTCTAAAATAATCCCATAATATTTATCAAATCACTTAGGAGGCTTAACTAAGGTTCAAATTGAAAATGACCCTCCTTACCAAGCCCTTTGCTTACCATTCCTTGGCATGGTAACTGAAGACCTCATTGTGCAGGGTACCATGTTTGATTAAGAGGATAATATCAAGGTTTTTTTATGTCTTTTTAGGTCCCCTACAGATTATCCAATCATCACATGAGATTTTCTTTCCCTTTGATCAACAATTTTACCATTTTCCTCAAAATTGTCATCTTCATGCATGTTAAAACTGCCCCTGCTATGAGATAAAACATAGAGGGTTTTCAATATTAGAATTGAAAAATTAATTATTATATCACATTATTCAACCCCCAAGTATTATTTTTACCAATTTTAATCTCTTAACTCCTCCATTTGACCCTCCAACTCCTCAAGTTTGTTAGGTAGAGTTTGAGGGTAGGTAGGGTATAGGTTGTATTAGGAGGTTTAATGGATTGAATTTAGCTTGGTTAGGAAATTAAAAATACCATTTACACCTTATATTATGTATTCAAACCATTTTATATCTATTTTCCCCTCTAACCCCTTCTTATCCCCTTGGAAACCTAGACTAGGTCTCATGTTTTGACTAAGACAAAGGTACTTCGACTGTATTTAGAGGTTGCTCACCACAAAACCAAGATTATAAAGTGTTTTAAAGAATTTTTGCTGTATTTTAGATTACCCTTTACCTTTTACAATCCATAATCCATCAACCCCATCTCATTTGGCATGAGAAAGACCTATTTTTAGCTCACTATTTGTCTCAATCCGTACAGACCTATAGGTTGTCATGTGGGGTCATTTGAGACTTGGTCTATGCTTGTGGACATCCGTTACATGATTCCTAGGTCATAATATCCCCCTTTACCCTGGTTTCATTATGTAATCCTTCAAACTAGCATTAACTTATGCTTAGGTCCTCAAGGAGGATACCCCTACCTTGACTAGACTGAGACCCTATTTTATGCCTGTAGGTGTGTCCTTATCAAGATTAGGCCTTGTAGATGGTGTATTAGGTTTCCAATGAGTTATTTGAGGTCACCTCTCATTTTTATTAGCCAAATTTCATGCACATAGTCCCTTCTAGTATAAGGGAAACAACTTTGACCTTACTACCTGAGTACCTTGTAGACTGTGTTCATGCATTTAGGACCTGCTTATAGGTGTAATAGGTCATTTGAGGTGTTTTGAACTCCTATAAAGGTAATTGGGGTCAACTATCCTCCTATTGTCCTTGAAATTTCAAAGTAAGGCCAAACTAACTCTCCACACCACTGTCATATAACCCTATTGTAGATGGCCTCTCCTAGGCCTATGTATGGACAAAGGGTATGAAGAAGGAAATAAGATCATGCATTCTCTCCTATTGATGATTGTTTATGATAAGGATTTAAATTTGATCTATTGGAGTCATTTAAACCTAGGTTCATGACCTAATATCAGTCTTGAAAGCAAAAGTTGCTCAATATTTCAAAACCCTATAGATATCACTGTCACAATTCAGTGGTTTTTGGCCATTTTCAAGGTGCTCAAACTCCACCTCCTCTTACCTTTTGGCCCTCAAAATTAGAATAGTCTATGTATTTAGATAGGTATTAAAGGTAAAACAATCAAGGACATTGGAAACACATTCAATCATAACATATGTTTTCCCAAAAAAGCTTTAGGATCTCTATTTGGTCCATTTGGGGACTGAGAGCCCAAAACAGTCAATCATTCCTTTTGAAGGAAAAACTCCAACTTTCATAGCATTCTAGTCTTCATGGAACAAACACCATGAAATTTGGGTATGATAGAACCTCAAACATTAATTCCACCATTCTTTTCACCACAAACACCTTCGTACAAACCACTTTATGTTCCTGTAGAAGTTGACTGTGAGCAAACTCTGCCAACAAGGTAGTGAACAAGGAAAATTGGCAATTTGTGTTTGAAGGAGTATTAATAATATATCACAATGGAATTAAATGAAAATACCTTACAAAAATTATTCCAAGATCATTAGCATCACCATGATCCTCCTCTGCATTGCAAAAAACATAGGTTTTGCACCTATGACTACCAACTTTTAGAAACAAGCATAATTGGAAATCTTCCTTAAACGCATCAAGAGAAAAAGTGTTAAATGATTGAAAAGAAATTGGAGAGGTCCTATTACCACCTTAAAACACTACATAAAACTCACACAGCTCCATGGATTCTTAAACACAGGAAATAAATGCAAACTTATACCCCTCTTAAATGTAATTTGATAAAAAAGTTGCCTAGAGTGTAATTGATTATTCAAAAAGGAGGAGCCACCAATATGACACTGATTATTATGGATTTTAAGTTAACTTAGATTAATATACACATATATAAGCATTCTCCTTGACTCCACTTGTATGGCCCATAGCAAGTGCTTGAACCTGTCCTTAGTTTGCGAAGTGAAAATGAAGGAAAATGAGTTAGGAATGAATTTTTTTATGAAACATTTTCAATAAAAATTTGGAAATGACTTATGGGGAGGTGAAGAGTCACACCACCATGTTTTTAGTTACAAGTGCTCTTGAGAATTCTATACAAGTGCTAAAAATGGGCCTTTTTTCAAGGGAAACTATCATTTCTTGTATATATCTGACTTGTAACTACCACTTAACATTATCTGACATGATTTGACCTTATCCACATTCTCATCCACCTTGGCGATAAATATTTTAATTTAAAAATCCTTAAAAATCATTTAATTAAAGCTAAAAAGGTGGCCAAATGACCCTTTTAGCACATGAGACCTAAAAAGTGGCCAATTTATGACTTGTAAACACATTGAAACCTATCAAAGATTATTTTAGGACATTTACAAAATAAGTTGAGCCTTTGACTAAGTTTTACCATGGTTGACCAATGTTGACTTTTGTTGACTAGGTCAGTATAAGGAGGATGGACTTCAATAGGGACTAGGAGAAAGACAAGTGAGATATATAAGATAATAGGAGACCCCATAGGAATTTTTCAATAGTTCAAAATAATAGGGGTTAACCCAAATTTAACTTAGGGCCAAATTTGGTCAATAGGTATGCCTTGTTGAACCACCATTAGTGGCCATAGTTGAGGATCCATATAAGAAAATTGAGACTGCCTGGATGCACATAACTGACCTATTTGGAGCTACTTGGTTCTCATTGAACATCATGCCAATGAAGTTGGTAGATTCAATAAAGAAGAAAAAAGGATCAAGGCCAAGGGTCAAGGAATTGTATGCCTCATTCAATTCCTCATCCTTTGATGTAGGAAGGTTGTCAAACTTTCCTTTTGATCCAGGAGGAAAGGTACAAATAGTTTTAAACTGTATATATTAGGGTGTTTTTTTAAAAATTCCTCTAAGTGCAGTTTTTGGCACATTTGTTTGTTGTCCCTATTTTTTTAGGTTAGTTTCCCTTGAATAAGTGCCTTGGGAACTCTATCTTATTTTGTTTTTTTCTTGGTCCTTTGTTTGTTTTAAAAGAGGTTACAACAAGATTGGAAACTAGTTCCAACTCTAGATCAATATGTTAGACCCAAGCAGAGACTCCATGCCCAATAGATTGGACAAGGCAAATACTCTTGGTTCTCTAAGAATAATAGGCATGATTCCTTGTGAGTTGCTAGAAATGTTGGCCATTTTGGCCCACATACCAATATTTTTCCTAGATAGAGAAGATAAGCAAAGTTATTAATGAAGTTGTGAATCAAAGGGTTTAACAAAGGGGTCTAAGGTTGGAAAGTTAAAAGACCAATAGGTTCTCATAATGAATCAATAATTTAGGATCATGAAACAAGTTGTAAAAATCTTAAGAATCCATTAGAACCTTGAAGGAATGATCAAAAGGTAAATTGTACAAGTTTGAAGGACTAGACCGTCACCAGGATGTCATGCAAAAGTGAGCAGACCAACTTATTTTAACATTCTATATCTTCACTCAGGAAGCCCTCATGAGCCAAAGGATTGTAGTGACATAAATTTACTCATGATAGGATCAATTTTTTGAAAGTTTCATGCCCATACGAGTTCTCTATCTCAAGTTATAAGCGTTTAAAGTTGAACCTACAAAACAGGATGTTCAAGTCGATGTAAAAATAAATTTCATGATTTATCTCCTAGGGCTTAAGGATTGATAGACGCATGGACGTCAATGATAGTTATGTGAATGTCAAATTATGGGTGCACAAACATCAAATTTAAGACATAATAAATAGCCTTTACAATTCAAAAATCCTAGGATAGGTATGTGGACATCAAATACGTTCATGCAGATGTCAAATATGAGCATGTAGATGTCAAAGTTGGGTCTCATGAAATAGTCATTGGGGTTTAAATGGTGGGTATAGGAAAATTTGATGGTTCATGTTTAATTGTGCATCTTAACCCAATGGTGTGAGCTTGAGTCAACATGTAAAATGAGTCAAAAGATCTAAATCAATGAACTACGTTTATTTGCACCAAAGAAATCTATGATGCATAAAAAAGTCAAAGAGTCAATACTTGATAGTAGGGATCTATGGGACCAATGAGAGTAAAGATAGTTTGGCATAATTTTATTGGCCTAGGCTAGTATCGATAACCAATGAATTAAATTTTGAGAAGCTCAGGGACTTTCTGGAGATCAAACACATGACCAAGGTTAAACCAGGGTAAGCTTTTCAAAGAGCACATACCACCATTGAAGCTTAATCAAATTCTATGAAAAAGACACAGTGATGTAGCTAAGGTGATTAAAAACATAAAGGGATGCCATTAAAGCTTGATATGGACCCCTTGTTTGAAAAAGAGGATATTATAGGAAAACTAATAACCTTATATTGGTTTTCTATCTATAGAATGGACTTATGATCAAGATATAGAGATAGAGAATATATGTGATCAATGCAAAGGGTGTCATATATCGACATGGCTCCATCCTTAACAAAATAAATACTTTCCCACTTAAGGCATGGCATAACTGTCAGTTTCAAGATTTGAGGATTTGATCCTCATAAACACATCAAATGGGCTTAGGGTCCTAAGGTGGTGAGATGGTAGTTAGAGAAGTAGTTAAGGGCATTGATTCCATTCAAATAGACTTTATCATTGTGAAGAATGAACCCTTGCTTTCTAGTGGGATCTTTCAGCTTATGAGAGGAGCTCAAAGGCTATTGAAGCAAATGGAGGTTCATTTGTTGATAAAGGCTAGTTTATTGGAAGAAGATGTGTATGCAGAAAGTAATAAATAAACTACCACAATATGACTAGGATCCTTTCTCTACTCTCCTACGCATGGTTCCCATATCTCTCTATCCCTTTCTGCTATAAATAAAGGCTTTTGAGCCTAAAAATTGATCCCTTTATTCCCTCTTTTGGGGACAAATAGACTCTACCAAGATTGAACTTGTAACCTCTTGAGATGACTACAAGACTTTTTTTAGATTTCATTTGTTCTGGTATAGTGTGTACATGTCAATTTGATTTGCATATGTTGTAGAAAAATCTCCCTTGTAAAGTCTTGATCTCACCTAGTTCCTAGTTGATCTTGTTATGTATGTCATGTTTAGTGTTCAAATATCTTTTGATTGAAGCCCACACATGGATACCTTGACTGGTTAGTGTCTTTCATTAGACCTCTTCATCACTTCCCTTAGCTTTTGATCATTTGGCGAACCTCTACATGAAATATTGATGTATGATAGATACTTGGAGTCCTAGATCTAATATTTTACTTGTATCATTAGTGTTTAATAAGAATTCAAATGGAGTGGATCAATCATAATTTAGGTGCATCACCATTGTTAGATTAGGTTTCCTTTTCATGTTATCTGTCTCTCTATTTTCCCTAGTCATTAGTAGATTTTAGTAGTGGAAATGAGCTAAAATGATGTATCAGTGGAGCTAACCTCATTAAAAATCCTAGAGGTTTGACCCCATTATAGGATACCCACTGCCTGGGGTCAGTCCCATGTTGAGCTAGATTTGGAAGTAGAATCTGAACACTTATGCTTTTGGCTAAGGTGAAATCTAGACCTCTAACAATCACCATATACATTAATTAAAATTTCAAAAGTTCACACTTTATGTACTAGGATAATATGGGAAATAATTAATCACTTTGTGACCACACTTATATGTTTTAAATCAAGGTTCATATTTAGTATCATGCCACATAGTACATGATATATTCACAACTAATAGATCCAGTTATAATCTAAATTATGTGAAATCCAAAAATCAACATGTCCATGAAGGCCCCTTTTATTTAAAATTTAATATGTGATATGGGAGATTTCATGCCTATGTGACCCCAAAATCCCATTGTGATCACCATTGTGTTCACTTTGCTATGGAAAGTGTGTTTAAAAAGGTGTATGTGCTTTATTGGTTTTGAAAGCATGATAGTAGTATGATACCATATTGTGAGTAGGAAAAGGTGGAAATATGGAGAGATAAATAGGACTTAAAGTTTCATTGAATCTGCATGCATTTTGTTGATGCCACCTTAAGAGCAAAAGATAACTCCATGACTTTGTGGTATTGTGATGATTTCCACGTGTTTTTTTTTATGTTGTATAATTATTAAAATTAATATACCTAGTTCAAATGTAATATAAAATATATATTTATTTATTTTGTGGAGGGAAGACATTGATGTGAATGAAAGATAAAGTGAATATAAAGGTTTAATGGATCTACAGACTATAAATAAAGTCATTTAAAAGGTGTTGGACCCAAACCTAAACTTGAAATAATTTCTTTGTAGTTCAACACTTGACACCCCTCTCCTTCTTACATAACTAGATTTTGTAACTTATGTTCTTAAAACAAACATCAATAAGTGTGAACCCTGAAACTTATGGTGCATGGCTACTGAAACATCTCCTGTGAAATTAAATGGAATAGTGATAATATAACTATAGTTTTAATTTTTTTTACATAATTAAACATTAATTGAAATATATTATTATCTTGACAATTATGATTTAAAAAAAAAAATACATATTAATTTTCCACTCATATTTAATAAATAATACCATTACATTCTTAAGGTCTTAATGTAAGTCTTCCATAAGTATGACAAATAATTCAATGAAATAAATATCAATATTCAATTCATATTAAACAATATTATAAATGTAAGGTCAAGTTATTGGATCATGCTTTGAAATAAAAATTTCAAAAAACCCACATCTTAAGGTAATATGATATGACATATTAACTCCCATCTAGGGCTATGGGTTATCTTGCAAACATAGATATTTCCAAAAAGGAGGAATTGGTTGTGGATAACTCTTGGGATGTGTGCCCAAAATCTAGGTTGGGGGGGTGTATGTTTCTAAGTATGGTGTTCCATGTGGTGTTTCCCCTTGTATTGATGGTTCTAAGGTGGCATTATGAAGGGTAGATGTCTTGTCACCACACATGGAAGGGGATGAATTACAAACTTATTGTATTTATGTTGTACATTTGGATTAATCATAAACTTATTTATGCATGCTGATGACATTACCTCTTTTTATTTTTGGTGTACAAGGTGGCTATTGCTTTGTGATAGGTTGGTGGATGTGGTTATTCACAACATTGTCTCACGTCAACCATAGACTAGATGTTGTGGCATGCTCTAAGTACGCCCATATTGAGTGTCACTATCATGAAATAAGAAATGTATTTTGAGGGGATTATCTCAAACACTCATTTGAATAAGGTATTTGTGATCCACTTTGGGCTGGTCATGGAGGCGATACATGAATTCATGGGTTTAGTATACCTAAAGAACCCTTTTTGAGCTAAATTTAATTCTAAAGTGGCATCAATGTTTAGTGGGAACCTATTGGTAGTTTTTCAAGACAAAGATATTATTAAGAAAATCATAGTGAAGCTAGTTCAACTAGGTTTTTGAATTGGGATTGAGCATGCAGTGGTTGAGTTTTGGGTAGGTGAACCTAATTCCTTGTTATTCTCCAATAAGGAATTTTTATGGTTAGTCCCTTTATCTACTTACCATGATTTAAAGGAGTGTTATTATAATGTGTTGGATTTTTTAGAGCATATTCATGGATTCATAAGGAACTCAACTTCCATGGGGAGGTTACATCTAGTGTTGGATGTGTAGGCCTTCAAGGCACTCTTCACTTATTTGGATACAACTCTAGATCATTGTTGAGAGAGTAAGGTGGTTTCATATTATTAGTTGATGGTGCATGTATTTGGGAATGGAATACCCATGTTTCCACCATAGGTAGCCATAGAGGGTTTGAATTTGTTTAATGGTTGTCCAGTCACACATCAATGGGTTATCCCAAGTCATATGAGGGATCATTTGGAGGTGACATACTCTCCCTTAGGATTGGGGAATTCTTGGTGGAGAGATAGGATCACATAAGGTGAAGGGGTGAGGATGTGGATAAAGTGGTAATTATGAGAGTGGTTTTCCTAGGGTATGATTGATAACCTTATGTGGACAATGACTGAGTTGTGTGGGCCAAGTGGTGTTATAATGTTTGGTAGTGGTTGTGGCTTTGACTATTTGATAGTGGTTCCTTGATGTGACTACCCTCATGGGGGCCTAATTATTGGGTTAGGTTCATTATTGGTAATTTTGGCTTATTATAACTATATTTTAGGGACTCATGTCTTAGGGTGTGGTGTTTATAGATTTAGTATGTTGGGCCAGTTTGTTTAGTTGGTGGATTTTTGCTCTTTATGTTTTGATGTTTTGTGGATTTGATCCTTTTTATTTATATAATGATGAATATCAAATAAGGAAATGGCTGTATGTAATCACATTTGATATTAATGAAGGGTGAGAAACCCATTAACCCTCATTTACCCATAAAAAATAATATCACTTGGGATATGCTGATTAATTTTGTTTAGTCTATGAAAATGTGTGGCCACTTAGATATGTTTTAAATCAAGGTTCCAAATTTTAATTTCATGCCCTAAAGTGCTTGATATATTCATGACTAATGGACCCTATCATAGTCTTATTTATTTTAAAGTTAACATTTTATCCCTAATATGTTAGCATATTGTGAGCATTAGAAGGTGCACATATGGAGAAATAAATTGGACTTAAAGTTTCAATGGATCCACATATTTTGTTGATGTCACGTTGAGAAAAAAATATACCTCCATGATTCCATGGACACTTGATGACCCAAACCTAAAATTGAAATAATTTCATTGTATTTCAACATTAAAAAACCCTTTGCTTCTTGCATCACTAGCTTTTGTTGTGTTTTTGAAATGCATATCAACAAATTAGTGTGGACCCCAAAAATTACAATGCTGCATCGATACTAACACATATCCCAAGAACTTAAGTAGAAAAATGCTAATAAATGAAAACTATTTGAAAAATGTTTTTATTACATACTTAAACATTAATTTTTATATATTATTAGCTCTACACAATTATGAAAAAAAAATGAAATAAATATTAATCTTACACTCATATTTAATAAATTATACAATTACCTTGTTAATGGATCAATAGTAATAAGCTTGAATAGAAGGTGAACCAAGAAGATTAAATATAAGTTGATCAAATATAATCAATACATATTAATATTCTTTTAATAGTACCTAATAGGTAAATCCAACCCCTCATGGACCATTTTGAATGAAATGGAAGATGTGAAAAGATTCATGTTCCAACTAAAGGACTCCTCAATCACCCACACTTACTGAGAAGTCAATGAGGGAGTGGATATAATGGTGAACATTGGGGTACATAATACCTCCTTCCAATATTGGTCAGTGGAGGATGAACTCCCAAAGCAAGTCATAATGATTCTTGAAAAGGAGAGGACTCCCCTCCCACATGCATGATAATCTCAAGCAACTTCCAAATGATTTATCTCATCATGGACAAATCCTAATGTAAGTAAGAGTACAATCATGGCCAGATAAAATCAATCAATTCAAAGCATGGGAAGAAATATGCCACATAAGACATAAAAAGTCTAAATATGCCAAAAATGAGACACCCAAAATTGGAAATAATAATTACTTACAATAAATTTCTGAGAGACAAGGAAAAGCTGAGCATGGGTGGTGACCATGATAGAGTTGAACTGATTTATTATGCAGAGGAGAAGGCAGATCCAAAAGTATGGATTTTTTTTCTAAAGGTGGTATTATGAACTTCATGGAAAGGATTCTAGGGCAGGGCTCTTCCATCTCCAATGATTTTGATAGAGGATGGGAGGACCAAGTTGTCAAGATTAGAGGCCTTAGAATTACCATCACTAAAGAGGTAACTGGTGAAATTACAAGTATGAGCTATCATGGAGTTAAGGCATATCAAGGATAAAAAAGGAAAGACAAATTGATGATTTTTTTTTCAAAACTAATAAATCAATTTCTTCATCTCAGAAAGTGTTTCTTATAAAATACTTATTGAGGAAGTGGCCCAAGATATGTCTCACAATCATGAGATATATAACCTTAGAAGGTAAGCACACAATTATATTTTCATATCATTTTCTGTTAATGAATCATTTTAAGGGCCATAAGATTAATCTACCTTTTTCCTACTTAAATTCCTAGAAGTCTCAGTCACCACTTTCAAGGAAAACCCCTCCTCAGACCTCATACACTAGGGTCTCATACTGCTAATCATGAAGAGAGGGGAACCTCTATGGGGGAAGATGTGATTGAGGCTATTGATGTTCTTAGTGAGGATGAAGAGTTAGAGGAAGACAATAAAGAGGGTTTTGACAGGGGGAAGGAGAAAGAATTTTTTGAGTCCAAGGGGGAGGAAGAAATTGGTAAAACCACCCCTATAATTAGGTCTAAAGGATGTATATAAGAGCCCAAAACTATTAAAATCCTAACCCCCAACCCCTTAGGAGAAGTAAGACTAAAGAGGTGGAATGTAATCTAGAAAGGATCCAAAAAAAGCTAGGCATGCACCAATTACTTTTTACTAAAATGGTTGAGGAGATAAAAAATTCAAGACGTTGATTTTAGATGAAGTTAAAACCTAAAAGGGCACATATGAAGGAAAGGTGGAAGACAATGAGGAGGTGGGGTAAATTGGAGTGACCTCTATCAATAAGAAAATGAAGCTAGCATAGGAAATGATTAAGAAGAAGGCATAAGGGAAGAAGAAGCACATAAATCTAGAGGAAAGGACCTCAAATAATCAAAAGAAAAGAATGACTAAAGATTCTTCCTAGGGCTCGAGTAAGAGAACCAAGGGATATTCCAACAAGAAAGAGAAGAGTAAGAAAGAAAGTAGGGAAGTTGTTGTTTACTCTGATTTTGAGGAATCTCGCCACTAGTTTCAACTATTTTTCTGGTTAGTTTCTTTTTTGCTAATATTGGTACCTTTTTTGTAAGCTTTTGTTGTACTTTTAGCTAAAGTCAACCTCATTCTCGGTCCTTGAGGTTTCTACTTTTTATTTGTTTTTCTCTCTTTTTGTTGAAAATCTTTCATTGCTTGTAAGGGTACGGGACCCTAATCCCACTTTTAAACCTTATCTAATAAAAAAAATAATATTAAATAATTATGGTATAAATGTAAGGCACAGTTTTTAGAGTGTGATTTGAAATAAAAATTTCAAAAAACCCACATCCCAGGCCAAGATGATATTAGATATTAATTTATGACCTTCGATAGTTTCACCTTAGTATTCATTACCTTGTTCAAGTATTGCAAGGTATGATTTAATGGATTTATATCATTTTTCAAGAATCTTAATCGATCCTTCTTTCCATTTTTTTTTTGGTGTCCCATCCCAAGTGTTGCTATACACATCAATGTCTTTTTTAAATTCATCTAATTTGATTCGTGTTTTATTAGATGTCAAATAATCATGATACAATACTTCACCACCTCTCCTTGAGGGTTTCCAATATTGAATACTCACCTTATTGTTTAAGGTAAATATCCCCATCCGATCTTCCCATCTAAATATTTTCATTTTCTTTTATTGGTTGTATTAGAAGCATCTGTCCCACATACACATCCATCAATAGACTGAATGCTTAATTAGATATTCCACAAATAAGCTTAGCATAAATATCATTATTAATTGGGATATGTTGATTAATGTAGTATTGCCGATGAAAATGTGGGGCTCTAGTTATTTTCATGTATGCCATTGTCATTCATTTTTTTAACAAAAAACTAACATCTACCATCCTTATACAATTTACAAACGGTCTATCCAAAGCACACAAAACATTTTACCAATACCTTATCAAAAGCTAGTATTTTATACCTTCACTCGTTTCACTTTTCCCCTAATGTTTAATATATTATTTTATTATATTTTTCATATTTTTGATTTATTTGAGTTATTTTAAAGGTGCAAGAGGAGGATGCACTTTTCAAAAATTTTGGTTCACCATTATCCTTTGTACGCCAGATTGGGATGGGACGAGACCATCAAGGATCATTTATTATTGCTTTTATATTCCATCACTGATATGCCATCCAAAATATGGAACTTGAACATATTTGGTTCGCTAATACCCACTATCTTGTGGTTTCCATCCAACAAGTGTGGCTCCACAAAACCCTTTAAGTTGTATAATTCCTCAAGAAAGTAAGGAGCAAATGTACTTGACCCCTCTTCACATTTTATGTAGGTGTACATAATATGTGTAAAATAAAATGTGTCTAATTCATATAATTATGCTTATAATCTACCAAAACTCCAACTTATATCTTCATGTGTGTGTCCCACTTGTAAAAAGATTACAGACACAATGTTGAATACCCTTCTTGCTGTCAACATTAATGTAAATACAAATAAGGTACAATTTTTGTTGTCACTCTGAGCATTATATAGTTGTAAGTAGAGAATAGATGGATAATTTTTGAATGAAGTACTTGTACTAGTAACACTAATTTCTTCATCATGGACAACGTTTTCCTTGTACCATTTACATTTGTCATGCAATTTATTTTTTATAATTGCATCGTGCAATAGCTATTTTGATGATCCAAAACTGTATAATAAATCCCCATACTTATTAGTGATGGGTTATTTGAGCTTCATGAGATTCAAATCCAATGATCTGACTTTGTATTTTTCTCCACATTCAATAAATGGTAGGCCAAAGTGGCCAAAACCTCTAGTCTTATGTCCTTGTGTGAGCATACCAGTCAAAGTCATTGGGAGATTCATAACATTTGGTATGGAAAATTTCATTTAATCCATTTTATCATGTACAATACTAAATAATCCTTAAGGATGCTCCTCTGTTTGTAATCTATGGGAGTAACAATGTGCATGAAAACTTTGAATGTAATCGTTGTGCCATGTTTCTTCCTCTTCAAGTATTAAGAGTGATTTTGGGCATGTGGTGGATCTATGTTTATTGTAAAAAGATGTACACTCGTCACAATTTATGAAAAAGTTTTTCTTTATAATTGTAATATGATGAAATACTCTAATCATTATCTTGTTGAAATAGGTTACGACACTAGTGAAGGTTTCAATAATTTGAGCTCTTCCTTATAAGTCTTTCACTTTAAATTATGGTTATAGAATGCAAGAAGTAGCCTTTGTGATTCCATGCTATCTTATAAAATGAGTTTTTGATAATACTAATAAGAAAAGAGGGTCCTGGGCCTTATACAAAGCCTCCTCTCAGGAAAAAAAGCCTCAGACGAGGTAGAAATAACACATTAACAAAACATACATAGCACTAAAACAACAAACTAGAAATGAGAAATAACAAAATAAAACCCACATAAACCAGTAAAACTATTATGGGCTATCAGTCATCCCATATTTGGCCAAGAAGTTGATGATTTCCTTATAGTCACCTAGACTATCCACTCCCACATCTCTTATCTTGTTGTAAAAATCCTTAATCGTATCAAACATTGAAGCTGCATGATGAAGTGCCTTGGTAACATATTCAACCATTACCCTCCATTTTTTATGAATTTTTTCCATGTTGGCCTTGATTTCCATAAGTTCATCCATCATCTTGACACACAGTGAGCAACTACCTTTCTTCTTTTGGCCACGAGCTTCCACAACATCCTCTTATCTCATCTGAGTAAGGCTTGTTCATTTCAAGAAAGTGACTCATTCCTTCTACTTCTTGATCATACTTAGTGGGAGTTTCATCTTCTCCTTCCCTAGAAGTATCTTCAAAAAATCTAGAGTCATCAGAAATAACAATGCCCTAGGGGTTAGTAAATGGGATTTCAATAATTCAGTTGGACCTGCGAACACCTGTACCACCCCCAACACCACTCCCTACTAATTTAGGACCCAGGTCCAAAAATTTTCCCAACTTCACAAGTCCACTTACATCTTCTTTCCAAATTATAGCCTTCTTAGGCTGAACATTACCCTCATCCTCTACAGCCTTCCGATCCCTTTTAGTAGACTCTTTCATAGTGCCCTAATTAGGGGTCTCAAATTTACCACAGGGTAACTTAGGGGATTTAGTCTTGGAATCAGAGGAGGGGGTCCCAATCAAGGTGATACAATCCTTATTTCAAACCCCCCATCAAAAGTTTGGGGGAGATTTTAGGGGTCCTAATAATTTTCTTGCCTTTACCTTTAACAACAGGAGATGGGTATGATGGGAAATTCTCCAAAATGATAACTTTTATTTACTTTAGAGGACATAAGGGCAAATGAAAGTGGTAAAAACTTAGAATGAGGCCTTGGTGGATGGGAATGAGAGGAAAGTTAGGGTTTTTAGCCTGAATTTCCTTGGTTGACTTAATTGAATTCTCCAGAGAAGACAACATGAAAAAGAGAAAGCTAATCTCTATCTTATTCCTGAAATGGTTGAGTAAACAAAAGTGGTAGTGGTAAAATACCTTGAATATGCCCTTAAGAGTGAAGTAATTTATTATCATGATGCAAATTTTCCCCCACAGTACTGACAACTTCTCTCTTTCAAACCCCCATGGAGTTTCATAGTAACTATGCCTTCTCTAAAAAAATTCCCATGTTTTTTGGGTCTGACACCCTACTACGTTGGCTAATTTTTTTGCCTTTGATGGGGAGCCATGTGGCTTGCCCAATCACCTCCTTAGAGAATTTGAAACCAATACCCCCCATATGGACTTGCCTAGAATCCTCTTCCCATGACTTCACAAATTGATGAGACATATTCTCATTGTGACCAATCATCCCATCAAGGAATGAAGCCACCTCCCCCTCTTGGATAATATTCTAGATCATAAGGTCCTGTCAAAATTAATTAGAAGAGGTTAGCTCAATCTTAATAATGTCACCACCCATATTCAAATCTTGCGAGACACAAAGCCCATGAGACTGTTTAAGGCAAAGAATAATAGAATGCCTAATAGAATACCCAAAAAAATAAATAAGTCCTTTCAAGCCTTTCCATTGATTCAAGGACCATGAGAATCTTGAGATCATCAATTCATAATGATTTTGGAAATCTATAATTCCTTCACCATGTTAGGTTTTAGCCTCGGTAATGACCCACATCCACCATCTCATACAATAATTAAAATCACTAGAGACAGGGCGTGTAGAGAAATAATTACCCTTAATCCATCTTGTTGTATCAACATCACTTCCTCCCATCATTTTCCATCTCATATTCCTTTTATTCTAACTTGTCATCCCAATAGCCTGCTTGTTGATCACCCACCTCTTCTACTTCACTTTAGGCTAGTCTGTTGCACAATCAATATGACCTCTAGTAATTTACTTCCTTAGCTTTCGTAAAAGCCAATCTTTTGACCAAATATTTCTAAAACCTCTTATATGCCACATAAATATATTTAAATGTCTACTAGTCAACTCCCTACATTTTTTATCCTTAGTCCCATTTCAATTATATTACAACAAAGTAACTCTAATTACATAGTCTTGTGCTTGGAACCCATGCATACCACAATCATTTGAAGTATTTTCACCTTTCAATCAAAAATAACCACCTCCACTCAACCCGAGAATGTAGATGGCAAAGATCCCATAACACTTAATCCACGTATGTGCTTCCATCTTTATTAATGAGAATTTGAACCTCGCTAGGTAGTCTAGATAAGGTTTTCCAGCACTGCCAAACATTACTACTACTTCCTATATTCGCCATAACATCTATGATAGTATTACCCTCCCTATAGATGTGAGAGACCTTATGATTCTCCATAACATTAAGAAGCAATCAAATACCACCAACTATGTCCACTGACTTCCAACCTATGCCTATTGATCTGAGGGCAACATTTACAATTAATTGTGAATCCCCTTCTATGTGAAGTTTTAGAATGTTGAGGGAAATAACAAGTTTAATAACCCACAACATGGTTAGGGATTCCACCTCATTATTTACTTTAATGATAATTACCCTAGTTCAAGGAGCCATAAACATTCTAGAATCCGATCTAATTATGCCTCCTCCACTAGCCACCCCTGGGTTCCCTTTGGTTGCCCCATCAAAGTTAAGCTTAAACCATCCTTCTTGAGGAAAGGTCATTTGGTTTTGACCCTAGCCATCTTTTTAGAGTTATCAATTTGATAAATGTTTAAGCTAATTGTCCATTATTCCAATTTTCTTTGTTCTTCCTATCTTAGAGGGTTCTCGACAGCTTTAAATTTATAGGCATTGATTTTCTCTACCAACAGCTTGGAGAGTGTCTGAAACACCTCTGACGAGGTTTTATATTTATCTCTAAAAATTATGTTGTTTCATTCTTTCCATAAGTTCCAGGCAAGGTGAGGGGGAAGTTGTAACCATAGTTCCTTCACTATTGGAAATGAAAGTCTAAATGGGGGCCTCCAAGATCTGACTAGGTCCACTACCTTGTCATTAGAAACCTAACTTAGGTTTAGCCTTTGCATTAAAATACGCTAAACTTCCTAAGCGAAGTTGTAGTGCAGAATGAGGTGAGTGGTCATTTATTCCTCCTCACCATAAAGAATACATTTATTTGGTATTTGGAAGCCTCACTTCTTTAAATTATTGAGAGTCAAGATTTTGTTATGCATTAGAATCCATCAAAAGAAGTTGATTTTTGTTAAAAGTTTGGGAAGCCAAACTTTCCCCCACAACCTATCCACACTAGGATCTAAAAGTAACCCATATGCACATTTTACAGTGGATAGTCCCTTGTCATCCTTATCCCAGATCATCTGATCTTGTTTAAGAAAAATAGAGAGCCTAAATTCAGCCAATTCCCCTTGTACTTGAAGAACAACCTCTTTATTCTCCTCTTAATCAGGGACACAATCCATGATGTTCTTCTAACTCCTGATATCCCCATTCCTACTAATGTAATTGGTCACTTTATCTCCAAAGAATCTACAAGCTCTATCAGTTAATATACCATTATCCATATCTTTGAGGGGTAGATCCTTCAACCATCTATCCTCCTAAAAATTCACATTCCTACCAACTCCAATATTCCATCTAATGCCTCTATGAAGGAGACCACAAGTTTTAAGAGTCCCATTCTAGATTACTGAACCTTAAAGAAGACCATGATCAACTAACATCTTGTAACCAATATTCCCATTTAGATACTTAGTTATCATGATGTCACCCGAATCCTTATTCCCTTAAATTAAGTTTTGTAGACACCTAAAACTGGTCATTGATAACCCTCAACCAGGATTTTGGTTAATTTCCACTTAAAATGCACAATTTGGCCTAAAAACACTAAAAAATGCTAAATGATATGAAATTAACATATTCAAGTGCTAATTTTGGCTAGGATATCCCTAAATGGGGCAATGCAATTTATGGGCCAGCTAACTTTGATCAGATCAGTTTGAGTCAAAATGCTAATTTTACACTTGGGTACTCTAGATTGCTCTATCCTATCAAATTATGCACAAGACATATGCCTTCATTATTTATTGTTGGTAACATCCTAAATGGGATAATGGTTCCAATGCATCTGACATTACCTTCCAATTCCAATCCAGTTAAATTTTAGACCAACAATAAGGCATTTTGATCAATTTGAGTAATTTGTGCATAAAGTGCTTAAACATGTTTAAGAGCTAATTAAACCAAATCAAGGCCTAATTAAGAATTCCATGGAAACTTGTTGAATACTTATTTTTAGAAATTAATATTGAATATCTTCATCATTTGGTGACCTCACTTTTTGGGAAGACATCTCTAGGCCATAAATGCCACAAATTTCAAGATTCATGCCTCCCATGCCTCATCAATGCCTTCCATGATGCCCTCCATGCCTCTTAATTTCCCCTTCTTCCAATGTCATGATGAAGATAATTACAAATTTATTTCTAAAAATTGAATTAATCCTCAACCACACATCTTAATCTCAGGATGGATGTTTTAAGTTGATTCTAAACATTCTCAAAAATCTATAAATAGGAGGCTTGACCACATGAATTTTAAGACTTAAGAATACAAAGTTATAATGTACAAATGGTTCTAAAAGCTTCAAGCAATTAGTGTTACCATGCCAAATTGATTCCAAGCCAAGCTAAGCCAAAGCCACATGGTGCCAAATAGAAGAGGAGATAGCCAAACCTCCTTTGATAAAGACTTTATGAGCACAAGCCGAGTAAGCCACCACTACAAAGGCATTTGAAGAATCCAAGGAAGGTGAAGGAATTCTTGTGTTTTATTCCTTACTTTTTAGTTATATTTGTCATTTATTTTTATTACTAAGCTCTCCCTAGTGTCTTGGCCTAGAGATGTTAAGATAGTTAGTGTGTTTCTTTCATTTTATTTTCATTTTGGAACTAACATGATACTAACCATCCTCTCTTGAGTCAAATTCCAAGATCACATAATGTTATACCTAGTGGGACTAGACGCATCTCACACATGAACAATATCATTTTGCAACTTTAAACAAATCATTTGGACCATTAAAATTCTTACAAATTAATTTTCTAACTTTATGTTTCCATTTTTGTTTACCATAGTTTTACACAGTAACTGACTTCAACAAGTAAGACCAACATCAGTTATATAGCTTAACCGACGTCGATTAGCAAAACCAACATCAGTTAGATGCCTGTCAAGATGGTCATATTGGTATAATTGATGTCAGCTAGATAACTGACATTGATTATCCAAAGTAATCATTGTTGGTTGTATATAACCAACGATGTCATAATGTTTTTCCTAAAAACACAGACCCGAGAGCTATTTTTCTAAAGTTCATTATTTCAAACCAAAAAGAGCTTCAAAGACAAAGGACATGCTAATATTTTTTCTATAGGACCAAGGTTGACATTTACTCAAAACATGTTCAGAACACCTTTTACATGCTTAAAAATCAATTAGGAACCTTGTTTTGGTGTTTAACAAAGAATTTAGATATTTTTGGTGAATGTTTTCAAATTTTGCAACTAAGACCAAGGGGTCAAATGAACAGCACCAAATCTTTCATTTGGGCATAAAAATGAACTCACCTTTTCAAAGCTGTTTGTATTTACTTAGTTGTTTAGATTATATTTTGTTTGGCAAAAATAAGGATGTTGCATGTATGCTCTTCCATTTGTCCCCTTTAGGGAACCCTTGGAATCAAAAGCATCATTCATATTATAAGTAGCCTAGTCCAAGGCTTAAAAATAAAATGATTTAAAGCACTCCAAAAAAACTCATCAAAGTTTGGGTGACCTTAAAAATGACCCTAAAGTCTTTTTACTTTCATGCTTTCTTTATTCTTATGTAAACTTGGCTTTTACGGGGGACTTCATCACCTCCCATGAGTTCTTTAGGGAAGCTTTGACCTGAGGTTTCACCTCCTGACATTAACTTCATTTAGATCTTAATTGGAGCTACACACAAGATGTAGTGGCACTTTAGACATCGCACTACACTGAGCAAACAACAAGATGTAGTGGTTATAAAAAAGATGAGACATTTTTGCAACAAGCCAAGTGATATGGACCCAAAATCCATGCTTTTATTTTGTATTGTTTGGCATGCAAGTCATTGTGCAATTGATTCCCCTAGATCATTCAGAAACTTGTTAGATCGTAGACAAATACCCACTTGCCATGAAAGTATTATTGGTGCAAGGTGTGCCTCAATGTCGATGTCAAAACTTGATGTAAACAAACAATCCAAACTAAACACATAGTCCATATTTTCCTTTGAACAAAGAGGCATTATGCTGCTTGCGTGAGATCATTAATTTGCCTTGTTCAAAGTTCATCAAAAGCTTGAGAGTCATATCATCCACTTTGGCATAGTTATGCTACTCGATTGAGTCTAGACCTTTACCAATGTTGTTTAAGTCGTTCACTTATAATCTAAATTTGGAATTGCACCTTTACAAGTTCATAGGGTTGATGTGTTAAGTGGGTTCTCCATTTGCACTAAACTTGAGGGAACTTAGGTTTAAATTCCAATTTGGGCTGGAGGCCGTTTAAGACTCATAATCATTATCATCACTTGATAGACTTAAGCCATTTTGTGCTAAATGCTTTCACTTGGAGTTTATGCACCACAACATTTTGAGTCAAGAAAAGTAGTGTTATGTTGTCAAAATTGTGGAAAAATGTCTTTGCCTTAGAAAGTTTTTGAAACAAACTTTTTTGTCACACCTTTTGGGTAGTATAGCATCATTACGTTGCCCAAAACATTTTAAATATTATTTCATAAACCCTCTTGCATAGAGTTCAAATTTGTTCCTACTTTTTTAGACCAATCTAAGTATACTTTTGTGATCCTTTGTCTAAAGCACAGTTATACCCTTCAATTTTGTCTAGCTTATTTGTCAAAAGAAGCAAGTTTTATACCATTATTTCTGAAAAAATAAACTATTTCTAAAAAGTACCTTTTGTTTCATACCTTATACCTAGTTGATCAAGTTTATGTCCAAGAATCAAATGCCTAGTGTTTGAAGTGTACTTTTTATACTTTCATCTATTTCAAAGTCTAGCTTTTGATGCCATTTCTCCAAGATTCTTAGTGTATGCCTTATTTGAGCCTAGCTTTTGACATCACATTTGGCCAAAAGACCTAGCAACTTTTAAATTCCTAGATTAGACTGATTTGAAACACTTCAACCTTAGAGTTTGTCATTTTGAGTTTTGGTCCATTTAGTTTCTTATCTTTGTGTGAATAGTGAAATATTATATACTTCACACTAGCTTATTTAATCATAAATCTTTGCTTAAACCTTTTGATCCTTTTGAAAAGTCTAGACCAAGTTGAAACATCATTTGTTATAGATTTTGTCCTTTTTAGAGTTTGTAAAAATCTTTGACCTTTTATCTCAAAGCATTGACTATGGATCCCAACATGTATTCCTACACTCCTAATGGACTGATGTACAATCTAGGGATTAGTAATATAGTTGCATAGGAAGAAATGGTACAAGACCCTTATGTGGATAATATTGCTTATGAGATGGATTCTTATCCCTTTTATAATACTCAATCAGGGGTACAAAGCCAAGATCTATTTGCTAACTATTTGGTTAACACACCACCATATTCATAAAAAAATCAAGAACAAATTACACAATACCTAGCTACAATACCCACAGTGGATGAGCCAAATCTTCAATAGTCATATTTTACTAATATGGCTTCCATGTATGATCCATTTTGTTTGAGCGACATTTATTAGAGAATAAAGATGAGATTTTGGTTAGAGCCATAGAAGTAGGGGCCAAGTTTCCAATACACTTCCCCATGAAAATTTACCATGTCTAGTAAGAGTGCCCCATAATATCATTTACGATCAACATGATTCTTTTAGCAATCCTATGGCTCTAGTCCAAACTACATATCAAGATCCTATAATAGCTAATCGAGACAAAAACATCATGGAATATCACTTTAACCAAATGCAGAAAGCATATCAAACCTACTTAAATTTAGCACATGATTTCAATCATATGAACATGGTGAGTACGCCTCTTATTAACCTAGTTCCTTTAATAGGAGTGTTGATTGAGTTAACTAGACAAGAGAATTTGAGTTTTGACCCGTTTGTATAAACCTCTTAGATAGATAACTTGATGCATATGCCCATTATTAAAGAAGTGTCTTTGGCCTCTACATAGAATAGTGAGCGAAACATAGTAGACAATATGTAAATAACATCCAATCTTGATCAAAGTAATACTAATACATAAACAACTAGCCAACAACATGTGCCTGTAGTTAATACCATGAGTAGATCATCATACTAGGGAATAGGTGTTTTTACACCCCAACCTCAACTGGTTGCTTCCTCAAGTGTACAACCTATGGGATTGGGTAATCAAATAATGGATAATGTCATGCCTCAATGACAGAATGTGATGAACCCTACTCTTCCTCAATAAGTAATAAGTAGTATTCCACAATAGCAAACACAATCTAGTGTATCAACATAATAGAGGACAAATACATTACCACCTCAATCATAGGAAACTAATGTTCCACCTCGCTAGGTAATGATGAACATACCTCTTCAGTCACAAACTAATATGCCAATTCAAAACCAAGTAATGACTAGTCAACAACATGCAAATATTGGTCAGCGATATATGCTAAATGTGTAACCTACTTTCCCTTCCTCATAGGGATTCATGCAATAAGTAGGTCCCCATGTTTCTCAAGTACCTACTAGACAACCGTTGGTTCAAAATGTACCACAAATTTAGAGACAGGGTCTTGGTCTTCAAGTTCCCACTCCATAATAAGGTTTGATTAGTCAGCAACATGTCCCTTTTCAACCACAATAGGCACATTATAGTTATATCTCACCATCCTATCTATAAAATCCTCCAAGTCAAACCTTTATCACCAACCCAAACCAAAATATCGCACAACCAAATGTGCAATTTCATGTACATCCTAATCCATATATGCATATTTCTGGTCCATTCCCCAACCAAACCAATATACCCCAACAAATATCTCCATCACACCCTAGTCAAAGTTTCCCACTTGTGATCTCCCAACCATCTACCTAAACCAATATTCTCCCTCAAACCAATGTTGCTTCCAGTTTCCTATCCCAAGAATTGTAAAAGATGAAGGATAAAATTACTGCTATTCAATCAAGGAAACAAACTAAAATGTTTTAATTAGATGATGTGTGTTCCTATCCATTCAACATGGGGTATTTGTAGATACCATTTCCTCTAGGATATGAACCACCAAAATTCGATAAATACAAAGGGAAAGGTGACCCTAAGGCTCATTTGACTGAACTCTTTGTTTCATGCCAACCAATGGCATATAGAGACATATACCTTTTGTTGTCGTTTCTAAGGAGCTTGGTTAGACGAGCCTTGGAGTGGTTTTTGAGATTACCCAAAAATTCAATAACAAATTTTGATGATCTTTCTATTGAGTTTATGCAACACTTTCCTATAATCTCGAGCATGAGATTTCATTAGTGGACTTAACCCAAGTAAAGTAAAAAGCTGGTGAGAGTTTTACAAGTTATTTACAGTGATGGAGGGCCCTTGTAAGCTATTTCACTCATAGTTTACCAGATAAATAATTAGCCATTATGTTTACTAAAAATTTACATAGTGAGATAGCTTATCATCTAGAACTACAATGTGCACATAATTCAAAGAGATCATTGATAAAGGTTTGTTGATCGAGCGGGTGCTCATCAATAAAGGAGTCATCAAGTTTAATTCAACTAATCAAAATCAAGGTACCAATGAGGGAAATGGCTAACATCAACATCCTATTCAAGTGAAAGCATCACAACCAGTACAAGAGAATAACTAAGAAAGACTAAAGCAATTCAACCATAATAGGAATGTTGTGGGAAATGGAGTAACCGAATCTCATCATGTCCAAATGGTGCAAACATCATCTACACCATTTTTTTAGCTTACTCCTACCCAACAACCTCTCCAACCAATGCCATAAGCACAACAACCGAGACATGTACAACAAATATAACAACCTTTACCATTGTAAACCCCTCCTCTTAAGAGAATCGTACTTGCATGTTGTGTCTTTAGTGACCTAGGAGAACCTAGTGAATCTATATTTTATAAGCTTGCTGCTACTAATCTGATTAGTTGGCCTATACCAAAGCATTATCCTTAAGGCATTCCTTACCTTGATTGGTATCATGAAAATGAATTCTATGACTATCATCAAGTCAATGGGCATAATCTATGAAGATGTGTCCAAATCAAGCATTTAATTAAAAATATGTTGAATAATGGGGAGATAACATTAGATAATGGTGCTTCCAATTCCAATCAAACTCTTGGGATTTATCAAAATCCCTTTTCCCAACATAACAATTAGCAGTAGAAAAATAATCAACAATAATAACAATAATGACTAGTGCAGCAGTAAAATCAATAGTATCAAAATCAAAGGTTAAACCAATCGAATCAACAAAATTAATAGTAGAACTCACAACAATAGAGCAATGGACAAAACCAAGGTCAAAATTGTAACAACCAACAAACCTACCATGCAGTTGCACATGACTACAATAGGGTTATAGGTCATATTGTAAGGGGTAGCATTAATACCATCTCCATTAATCCTAGACCAAGCACTAATAAGCCTAGACCATTGCTAAACAACAACATTCAACCAAATTACATGGATAATCCTTCTTTGACTTGGGAATGCATACAGGCCAACCAACAAACTAGGACTTCCCCTTTTGGACCTTATATCAAGAACTTGTCCTTCTCACATGACCACATGTGAGTACATTGATAACCAAGACTTGTCCTATTTGGTCCCACACCATTTCCAACATTGGTTAGCAATAATGGTCCAGTATTTAATCCCAATTATGCAATCACAACTTGAAGGTCAAATATTACTATCCTAGGCCCACAACCATCCAACACTTTGCCTATCATCCAACCAACTGTTTAGCCTTGGAATAAACGATTCACTATTAACCAAGACAAGAAGTTTGATATTATGAAATAATTTCAAAAGACGCCAGCACAAATTTCTATTTTAGATTTGCTGTGAATGCCAATAATCCACTAGAACATCTTGAATGAGTTTTTGACCCAATCCATTATTGCTAGTGACATATCCCCTGATAAATTTCAAGCTTTGGTTAGACACCTAGCTCCATTCCAATAAGTCACATTCAACCAAAGTGATATGTCTTCCCTTGGCCCACTCCATAATAATACATTATACATAGAAGTTTATATAAGATGGCATAAAGTGAAACATGTCCTTATAGATAATGGATCTAGCCTCAACATAGTGTCTCTAAAGCTCATCAAGATTCTTGGATACACAATGGTAGATCTCTAGCTAGAAACAATAACTATCAAAGCCTACGATAATCAGAAAAGAGAGTCACAAGGCACCATTAGTTTTCCAATTATCATTGGGCCTTTGATTCATGATACACTTTGCCATGTGCTTGATATTGAGTTATCATACAATATATTTATAGGTAGGCCTTGGTTACATGAGATTCATGTAGTCCCATCAATGCTACACCAATATATCAAGTTTTCCCACTTAGGGATGGAAGTGAATATTCCAGGAGATTTACACCCATATGAACACTGCAAGCATCTTGAGGCCAAATTTTAAATCTATGATTATCAGTATGACATGAGTCCAAGTTCCAAGTAGGATAAAGGAAAGGCTATACTTATCGATCCTTCACCAGATAATTGCATAGATCCTAATACCTTGGATTCCCTTTCCCACATGCCATCGACTGAAGCTTTTAATAATTTCACCATTTTAGATAATGGACTAGGAGAGTATGTGGCCCATGATACATTTCATATTTCCAATCTTCCTCAAAATTTGAAAACCTTTGGGCAACCTAAAGTCACCCCACATATGCATTAGTAACAAAGGAACAAAGATAAGGGACCTATCACATTTGTACCAATATCTAGCCTAGAACCTGACCCTCTTAAAGGGAATGAATCATGGTTATACAATGACAACCAAGCTAATTGTTATAAAAATACAAAGTATCCTATTCCCAATAGGATTATGGAGCATCACAATTATGAAGGAAGAGGTCTCAGATTGAATCAATAAGGAACAATCAAGCTAATTTCCATGACTAAGTATAAAAGACCTTATGGACTTAGATTTAAACTACCTAGGGGTGACCCCACATATCTTATTCCAACCCTATCTCCAACGATTAGTGATGATGATGATGTCTATAGTGAAGCAAAGTCCAATCATTGCCTCACTTTTGATATCCTTGCTAAAACCAACCTGTTTGATAATAATGCCATTTGTACCCTTACCCTGGCCATTCATCATAAGCCTTTATCATTATATTATCCTCAATTGATAGATTGGGACCAATAAGAATCTAGTCTGTTGACTGATGAGTTCCAGAATGATGAGGCATTCTATGATTTCTTATACCTTAGAGATAACATTCCATTGAGAGATCACAAATTAAGATTCTCAATCACATTGGATCTTATAGCCTATTTTAGAGAGTGAGTGAACACCCTTAGCCAAAAACAAATAAGTAAAACATTGAGGTCCCAAAGTGAAAACCTCTTTGAGGTGATTTTTGACAAGGGAAAAAGTAAAGATAAAGGCCAGTCTAGTGGTGAAAACCTATTTTAGGCACCATTAGACGGGAGTGTTCATTCTTCTTCAAATATAGACCAGGAGACCACCAATGATGAACTTGCCTATGGATATGAGTTTAGATCTAAGAAATAATAAGTATTTGATCAAATTCTTCAAGAATTTTTGACTATTTTTGTCACATGGCTAGATCTCCCATTAGGGGACTCAGATTCATCATGCCTAGGAGAAGTTGAAGAGCAAGTCCTAATGGAGGACCATGACATAATTTAATAGTTCAAGTCATTGCCTACTATCCTAGAAGGTGGTTTGACCCTTCTAGTCGAAGATACAATAGAGGTAAATATTAAGACTCCATAAGACCTGAAATTGATAAAATTAGGTGCATCCCTCACTAAGGAGGAACATGACGTCTTTACAACTCTATTGAAAAAATTTGTAGATATCTTTGCATGAGCCTATTCTGGTATGCCAAGTTTAGACCCCACATTGGTTTTGCACCACCTTGTGGTTAATCTTGATTCCAAACTAGTAAAATAAAATCTACGTAAAATACATCCTTGCATTGCTGTATTGGTAAAGAAAGAGTTGGAAAAACTCTTAAAAGCAAGATGTATTTGATCCATTGAGTACTTAGAATGGATCTCTAATGTGGTACCTGTTAGTAAAAATATTGAAGGGATCAAAATTTTTACTAATTTTCAAGACATCAACAAATCTTGTCCTAAAGATGATATTACCTTACCTAATATTGACATGATCATTGGCTCCATGATAGGTTATGAAATGCTTTCACTCATGGATGGATTTTCAGGATACAACCAGATCATAATAGCACTAGAAGACCAACATAAAACAACATTCACCACTCCATGGGGAATATTTTGTTATTAGGTAATGCCATTTGGCCTTAAGAATACTAGAGATATATATCAAAGGGCCATGACTATCATATTCCATGATATGATGCATGATATTATTGAAGACTATGTTAATGACATATTAGGAAAATCCAAAACCATGGCCGACCATCCAACAGTACTGCATAAGATATTTGAAAGATTACAGGAGTAAAAAGTCAAATTCAATCCAAAGTAATGCATGGTCAGTGTAACTTTAAGAAAATTACTTGGCTTCATCATGTCTCATAGAGGTATTGAAGTTGATCCAGTTAAAGTCCATGCTCTAATTGAGATGATGCTACCCACAAATTTAAAACAACTCTATAGTTTATAG
The DNA here is from genome assembly GCA_037957365.1 of Torreya grandis. NCBI lineage: Eukaryota > Viridiplantae > Streptophyta > Pinopsida > Cupressales > Taxaceae > Torreya > Torreya grandis. Next base: position 3,227,342 of record JARHVA010000684.1, on the reverse strand, counting down.
GGTAAGATCCAATCAATCTGACACTTCATCTCTCAGTTAGTAGACAAGTGCCATCTATTTACACACCTTTTGAAGATGGGAGTTGCATTTCACTGGGATGCTCACTACCAAGTAGCTTTTCAACAACTCAAAGACTATCTTGTTAATCTACCTACTTTATTACCTCTCTATACTAGGAAAGCCATTCTTATTATACCTATCAGCTACCAACCATGCTCTGGGGGCACTCTTGGTTCAATATGATGACAATGGAAAGGATCACGTCATATACTACCTAAGTTTTACCTTGATTACATATAAGCATAACTATGCACCTATTGAAAAGGCTTGTCTAGCCATGGTTTTCATAGCTCATAAACTATACCATTACATGTTGAATAATAAGACCATGGTCATTTTAAAAGTAGATCAGCTCAAGTATCTACTATCTAAAATAGATTTATAAGGTAGAATGACTAAATGGATCATGCTTCTCATTGAGTTTGACATAGAGTATGTCAATTAGAAGGTAATGAAGGGATAAGTTCTTGTAGATCAACTTGTTGAAGCACCTCTCACAGACACACAACCACTCACATTTTAATTTTTTGATGAATCCATCATGACCGTCATTAACACACCCTTTAGGATCAACCCTAGAAGCTATATTTTGATGGTTCACTTACTGTGTATAGATCGGGGGTAGGCCTATTGTTTATTACATCATAGAGGGATCTAATCCCTAAATCATTCAGAATCAACTTTCTTGGCATAAACAACATGGTTGAGTATAAAGCACTTATTGTAAGACTTCAACAAGTAGTACATTGGAATATATCTCATCTCTAAGTTTATGGTGATTCTTAGTTAATCATCAATCAAGTCACAGATCATTTTTAGATCAAAGATAACAAGCTAGTTCTATATAAAGCCATGGTTGACACTCTTAAATGAAAAATTTCCAACATTCAGTTTGAGCACATACCAAGGGCTAGTAACAAAACTATAGATGCCATGGCTACTATTGACTCTTTAATTCGACAAATAGATAAAGATAGAGAGTATTAATTCCTCATCAAGAATTTGTTAGCACCAGCTCATGAACCTTTAACCATCACCATGATTTGTGATATTATTGGTCCTAATTCTATCTAGTACTCAGACCTTTACAACTACCTTCATGACCAAGTTATACCACCTAACATATGTCAAAAACAAACTAAAACCTTTATTCATCATTCCACTTGTTATACTCTACTTAGATCTACCCTTTACCATCGTAGTTTTGATAGAACTCTACTTTGTTGTTTATTAGTTTTGATAGAAGTCATCCCAAGATCCTTTACATAGGAGCATAAAGAAAACACACTAAAGGCAATTATGGGGGCATGAAGTCTCTCCATAATTGGCTTTAGGACACCTTCCTGATTACTTTCACTAGTTCTGCTTGCCAAATTAAATAAACAAGAACACATTTAGAAGACAGACATAAGAACAATCTTCTAAAATGATACAAGCTATAATAGCATAAAGTCTGTAAACAACTTGCTTTCTCATTCAGATAAAATGATATGAACAACAATCTGAGCTCAAAGTCTCAGTATTTGCCTTTCAATTAGGGCAGAGTTTTGCTTCTGTATTGGAAATATCTCCTTTGCATAATGAGAGAATTTACAATGTATAGCCACCAAGCAAGGCTTGGCACTCTTTCCCATGGGATGACCCATGCTACAGTCAATGCCTTCAATGCACCTTCAGTTCTATCTAGAGGGACCATACATAGAATGGTGCATTGCCTTAACTATGGTGTGTCCATTCATCTAATATGTCTCTTCTTGGGTCTGGATCATCTGGTCTATCCCCTCTGACATCTGCACAACTATCCATTTTGTCTTTACTCCAAAGGAGACTGACAGGCTGTGCCTTCAATGTTTTCAATCTCAAAAATCTACTCTGTAGACTATTCTAGCTATCAAAATAACTACTTCATAGATATTTTCCTCTTTGTCTCTTCTTGCTGTGATTTGAGCTCCCAGGCTATCTTTTCAATCTTGTTGGCTCTTTACACTCTTCCATCAGTAGTTCTTCCCTTTGTCATCTTAGCCTTCTGCATTCGGGTCAGTGTTCAAGCTTTTAAAGATCAATGACTATTTCATTTCCATGAATTTGATGTCTTCAGGCCCATCATCGTTAGGAAACCAATAGCTAGTTTATTGCCCTAAATTTGACGACTGTGGGGATGTCACCGAATGTCTGGATCCCAATGGCTAGTTCATGGTGTTTGACTTTGACGTCTGTGGGCCCATCATATTCCTTGGCAATTCCTTTAGCTTTTTTATTTGATCCTTTTTGAAGGGTACCTGCCCTTTGAGGTCTTGGGAAAGGTCCCTTTTACTCGGTGAGAGCCCCCTACAAGGGCACATACCCTTTGGGTGGTCTTCGGATGGCCTTCAGGCTTCTTTCTCCTCAACGGGTTTTTTCTTTTTTGACAGACTTTTCCTTCAGACAAAAAGTCTGAAGGAATCCCTTCGCTTTATCTTTTTCCACTAGGATTTGGCTTTTGGGCTTTTTCCCACCAGGATTTTTCTTCAGACAAAATGTCTGAAGGAAAGCTTCTTTTCCTTAGCAGCTCCTTTCCTTCCTTTCGGCCGAGGATTCTTTCAGATAATTTGTCTGAAGGACTCTACTTTGCCTTTTGCCTTGTTCATTTTTCCAAAGGAGTTCACTTTGTCTGCTTTTGCTCACTGCCCTCCGTAAGGGTACTTGGCTTGGTTCACTGCCCTCAGCAAGGGCACTTGCTCCTTTGGCTTTTGGGCAGTCCGTTGAACTAACCGATTGAACTGACCATTTATACCAACTTTGGTTCAATGGTTCAATATTACGTTTGAAGCCTTCTTTTTTACTAAGTCTTTTGATCTCTTTGAACTGATTGAATCCATTGAACCCATTGAACCTTTGAACCAATTTGGTTCAAGGTTCAATGGTTCATTCCTTTGTTTTTTTTTGCCAAGTCCTTTGATCGCTTGAACAAAATACGTTGAACCAATCGCTTGTTGAACCTTTGAACCATTGAACCCATTGATCCTTTGAACCCAAATGGTTCAATGGTTCAAGCCTTCTTCTCTTTGATAAGTGTTTTGAATCCGTTGAACCTTGAAGCGGTTGAACTATTAAACCTTTGCCGAAGCGCTTAACTCTTATCAATGACATTGAACCTTGAACCCATTGAACCCCTGAACCTTTTTGGTTCAAGGTTCAATGGTTCAATCTTTGCTTAGAAGCTTGCTGATGAACTCTTTTGGTTGAACCTTGTCATTGAACCAACCTTGAAATTGCCTAAGTGTTGAGAGCTTGCTTCTTTCCTACAGAGTCTGTAGAAATCAACCTGTGAAGTCTATAGAACTGAGTCCGTAGAACTTGGCCTGCAGAGTCCATAGATTTTCTTCCTACAGAGTCCATAGATTTCTTCCTGTGAAGTCTTTAGATTCAAGCCTATAGAGTCCGTAGATTCAAGCCTGTAGAGTCCTTAGATTTCTAGAAGAGCTTTGAAAAATGAAGAACTTGAATGCTCAAAATAATTTTTGAAAAGGGGAGAGAGGATTTTGATCTGGTGAACCAAAATAGTTCATAGATTTTCCCAAAAATGAGTGACATTTTTGGGGACAACACGTACTAGTTATTATTGGCCCATAATGGATGCAAATGCCACTGCATATGTTAAAAAGTGTGACAAATTTCAATGGCATGCTAATCTGATTTAGGTCCCAATAAAAACTTTGAAACCAATGTTGACACCATGGCCATTTTCTATGTGGGGACTTGACCTCATTGGGAAGATCAAACCCACTTCATCTAATGGCCATAAACATATCCTTATCACCACTGAATATTTCACCAAGTGGGTTGAAGCTATACCCCTCATTTACATGACTGGAAAGTAAATTTCCAAATTCATCTTAAACCATCTCATTTGCCACTATGGTATTCCCTCTGACATTATATCTGATAATGGAGGATCATTCAAAAATAAAGATGTAGACTAGCTATGTACTGAATATAACATCACACAACATTTTTCTATAACATATTACCCTCAAGGTAATGGCCAAGCTAAGGCATTCAACAAAACCATTGTCAATATTCTCAAAAAGATTATTAATGATGTTGATTGTGATTGCCACTTCCAAATATTTCTTACCCTTTGGGCACACCGTACCAATCATCATACCCCCACAGGAGCCACTCCATACTCACTTGTTTATGATACTGAAGCCATCCTTCCCATTGAGGTCAAATTACCTTCACTATGCATCTCTTTAAAGCATGTCTTGGATGATCATGACTATCGAGTCACTCGCTTGCAAGAGCTAGACCTACTTGATGAGAATTGCACATCTGTGCTCAACAATCTTCAATCATATCAATTTTGACTTAAAGGCCACTATAATCAGTGTGTTAAGTATATAACATTTGATTACTTGAGGATCTTGTTCTTAAATAAAACTAAAAGAATAACATGATTGAGAAGAAACATAAGGGGAAAATCAAATCAAACTGGATAGGGCCTTTCATCATTACTACAAATTATGGATCAAGAGCATACAGCTTGCCACACTAGATGGAGATGAACTTCTTAAGCTGATGAATATTGTTCATCTCAAGTAGTACTATGCTTGAGTGCTAATGTGTCTTGTTTGTAAGGACCATTTTAGTTATGCCATTTTATCACTATTCTTATTTGTACAAATATCATCCTTATCTATCCTCTTAGCCTTATCCACTTTTTATTTCTAATTTAATAGCCTAATGTGTTCTAAATTTTAGCTTATTTGACCTTGGTTTTTAGTCATTCATTATGCAACATTCAAATATCTGATCAATTTCATCAGTTGGTTCAAGAATTTCAGATAGAGATCATATTTTGGGACAGTGTGACAAAAGTTTTTGCAGTTGCATACTTCATTTATTATTCCTTTCTTACCACCGGTCTTGCTACTAATTATAACCACATTTGGGAAAATTAGTACCATTGATCTATGCCATTGTGTCCTAATTATAACCACCTATGGGAAAACTAAGGGCAACATTAAGCTTTGACGTACCAACTTACCACTTCCTATGTCGTCTTATGCCTTTTTACCAATTGTGCCTATTTTGTTTGAATTGACTGCTACACTAGTCAAATTCCTTCACTATAAGCGTGGAACTATAGTGACTTGAGGTCTTAATCTAGGACTACGTAGGCAGTGTTGTTCCCAAAAATCTGTCACTCATTTTTGGGGATAACATATGAACCATTTTGGTCCTGCAAGCCAAAATCCTCTCTTTCCTTCTCAAAAATTGTTCTGAGTATTCAAATTCTTTATTTTTCAAAGCTTTTTCAGATTTTTATGGACTCTGCAGATAAGTTTCTATAGACTCTGCAGGCTTGAAACTATGGACTCTGCAGATAAGTTTCTACAGACTCTATAGGCTAAATTCTACGGACTAAAAACTATAGACTTCGCAAGTTAGTTTCTGGTTTCTATAGACTGGGTTCGACAGACCTTACAGATCCAGTTCTACAGACTCTAGAGGTTCATTTCTATGAACTCTACAAGAAAGAAACAAGCTCTCGAAACTTAGGCATTTTCAATCAGTCGATTTAATTTCAAAATCCTGAAGGACAAGTGCCCTTGCTGAGGGCACTTCGAAAGGACCCTTGCAACTTTTTCAAAAGGCAACCTTGGATGTCAAACAACCCTTTTAGAGGGCAGACAAGGATCAAATGGACCATTTCAAAGGCCGAAAGGAGCAAAGGAATTCCTTCAGAAGGATTTTTTGTGGCAAAAATGGTAAGGCAATTCCTTCAAAAAAAAGTCTAAAGGAATTCCTTCGGACAACCTTTGGACAACCTTTGGACTTTTGTCTGAAGGAATAAGCCCGACCAAAATCTCGATGAAAAGTGAAAGCAAGTGGGAAAGAAATGCGACAGAAGATTTCCTTCAGACAAAATGTTTGAAGGAATTCCTTCAAACATTTTGTCTGAAGGAATTGGAGCTTGAAGACCACCTGAAGGACCTTGAAGGGTAGGTACCCTTGCAGGGGGGTTCTTGCTGACCAAAAAATGGGCCTTTTTCAAGACCCTGAAGAGATTCCTCTCCTTCGGGAAGGATCAAATAAGAAAGCTAATGGAATTGCTGATGAAGGTGATGGGCTTGAAGACGTCAAGATTAAGCACCATGAACTAGCCTTTGGGATCCAGACGTTTGATGACATCCCCGTAGCCATCAAATTTAGGGCAACAAACTAGCCATTGGCTTTCCAAGTGGTGATGGGTGCACGAACATCAACTTCACAGTAATAAAATAACCGTTGTTCTTTAAAAGCTTGAGTGCAAACCCAAATGCATTCAAAAGCCTTAATGCCAAAAGGAAGAACCACTAAGAGAAGAGTTAAAAGAGCTAGCAAAGCTGGAAAGATAGCCCCAAGAGGTCAAATTCTAAGAAAAGACAAAACCAGGAAGAGACAAAGAGGGAAATATCTACGCAGTAGTTATTCTAGTAGCTGAAACAATCTACAAAGTAGATTTTCGAGCTTGAAAACATTGAAGGCGCACCTTATTTGTCTACCTTAGAGTAAAGGCAAAATAGATAGCTACACAGACATCAAGTGATAAAGCAGATGACCCAAGCCTAAGAGGAGACATTTGAGATGACTTAGCATGCCACAGTTAAGGCAACTGCCCTATTTTTTAGCATGGTCCTTTGACAAAAATTGAAGACACATTCAAAGCATTGAATGCAACATGGGTCACTCCATGGAACAAAGCACCAAGCCTTTCTTGGCTGCTATATCTTGTAAATTCCTTCTTTTTGAAGAGAGACTTTCCATTATAGAAGTGAAACTCTGCCCAAATTGAGAGGCGATTATTGAGACTTTGAGCTTAAGTTGTTCTTCATATTTCTTTGTTTGGATTAGAAAGCAAGTTACTTTCATACTTCATGCTGTTATAGCTTGTGTCATTCTAAGATATTGTTCTTATGTTTGTTTCTTGAATGTATTCTTATTTATTTAATTTAACAAGCGGAACTAGTGGAAGTAATCAGGAAGGTGTCCTGAAGCCAATTGTGGAGAGACTTTGTGCTGTCTACAACTGCCTTTAATGTGTTTATCCATTTTTTGTTTATATGTAATAGACCTTAGGATGACTTTGTGCCCTCATTGTCCTTCCTATTTCACTCTTGGGCAGTCAAGGTGGAGACTTTGTGCTACATCTTAGTTTGCTGGTTACTACGTTCTTTGTTACCATTTATTTGTCACTACCTGATAGAACTCCTGTTGTTTCCTGCAAGATCACTTCTGAAAGAAGAGAAGTGACTTTAGTGTTTTCACTAGGATTTTCTCCTTTGTTTTTGAATATCATCTCTAAAAAAAGAGAGATGGATGGTGTTATCTTACCCCTGAGTGTTACTTTTTGCTTATATATATAGTATATAGCCTCCTCTTATTTATAAGGAACCTCCCCTTGATGAGAGGAGAGATTTTCCCCCTTTTGATGTGGTAATCTTGTACATCTGGCTGACCAATCTCCCTTACTATGGTTGATAAGACCTATTTTTCTCATCGGTTAGCTGATTGAAAAAATATTCACCCAATAGTTTTTTGGCAACTCTGCTGGGGATTCTAATGTGCAGTCTAAAGCCTCAAGTTTTAGATTGAAGCAATTCCTACCCTTATCCATTTTAGACTCTAGTGACTATGGTCTGTGTCTTACCCATTATCATTATAGCCTTATTCATCTCCATTATATAATTTGGAAACTCCACGTTATACCAGAAACTAGAGAGCCCATGGTGTTGTTGACCCTGTCTTTGAGTTGGTGCAGTAGGGCAATTTTGATTTGTTCCCTCCCCAACTTCAAGTTCAACGATCCAGGAGTGTTCCTCCTACCCATACCAAGTCACCAATATAAGACAGAGCTTCTTTTTCTACTATTACCAAAGCTTTGCCTATACATACTCCACCTAAATTTGTTATCCCCCTTTTCCATAATCAAATCATGGCAGCTCAAGGCCCCTGGGGTAACTCTTTTGGTCCGCTCAATCTTACTCGACCTCTTCATGAGCTACCATGCAATTCAAAGAAAAATTTCCCCAAGTTCTTTGGTGATGGAAAAGTTCATCCTGATGAATATATTGCAACCTTCATCATAGCTTGTGGTGTGATAGGTGTGGAATATGAAGACATAGCAGTCAGGTTGTTTGTGGAAACACTACAAGGTGTTGCTGCAAACTAGTTCTACCATCTGTAGGCTCAGTCAGTGACTGACTGGGACACTCTTAAAGCTAAATTTGAAGCCAGTTTCAAGCCTACAAAAGATGTGCATGCCTTGCTAGCCCAACTCACATAGATGAAGAAGGAACCTCATGAGCCTATGAAGGATTTCATAGAAAAGTTTGACAAGCTGAGGAACATAATACTTACAATTGCTCAGCCAACACCTAAAAATCTCAAATGCTTCTTCATCAACTCACAACTTTCTGAAGTGAGCTTTCTGATGAGATGGGCTGGCCACATAGACCTTGCTACTACTCAAGATTTGGCTACTAAGGTAGAAGATGACCTTATCTTGGCAGGAAAGATAAGGAGAGACCCTAACAAAGATAAATCCTCTTCATCTTTAAAATACTCACCTACAACCACCACCAATCTAATGGTGCAAAAGTTAGCAAATAAATTGCTAGCTCTTATAAAAAAAATGGCGTAAGGGATGTCATCTGCTCCTTCATATAGAGATGTACCAAGGAGGACATTCTCTAATCAATCATACCAAGGTAACGCTACCAAGAATCAAGGGCAGCCAAATCATTTTCCTCCCCCACGAGGAGACCTTGTCATTGAAACACCTCTAACCAATTCAGTAGTTAGATATCTTGAAGCAGAATCAGATTTCTCCTTCCAACTTGAGGTGAACCCAAAAGATGACGCTAATCTCTTCATAGAGGGAGAAAAAGAATTAGCTGGTGACTCCAACATTGGTTTCTTGAATTACCAAGATGAACCAAGAAGTGAAAGTAAAGTAGCTGAGAGATCATATGCTGTGTTCACCCAGTCCAAGAATCAGTTAGCCTAGTAAGTTGATAAAAAGAAGATAGAGGAGTGACCTCAACCAATAATTTCAATTGCTAAGCGGGGAACCACTCTACCTTTCCAGTCAAAGGACCTGGTCATTGCAAGAAAGGTAAGTACCTCAAACATCCCTACACCTTCTACTTCAAATTCACAGACCAGTCCTCCCCCTTCCAAAAATCAAAAAGATGAACTCCCATCCTCTATTTCTAGTTCATTTCAAACATTTGAAATTATTGACCATATAAAGAAAACCAAAATTCAAATGTCTGAATTTGAATTCCTACAGTCTAACCCTGAGCAGTTGGACAAGTTAGTTCAATGTGTAAAGAACCAAACTGTCCCTACAAGACAAGATGCTAAGAAGGTAACTCATAATCCTCCAAGGAACATGTCCATCCAAAATAATCTTGTCATTACCCTTCCTGTTGCCCCTGAGAAAATAGAGCCTTTTTATGTTTCCCTGTTGATAAACAGTCACAAGTTGAGTAATTGCATCATTGATTCCAATGCATCTGATAATGTCATGCCTGCCAAAGTGGTGGAATCCTTTGGTCTCACACCGACCAAAATATTTAGGAGATGTTTCTCCATGGAGAACAAACAAGTGCCACTACTGAGACAAATTAAAGATGCCCAATTTGCATTTGTAGCATTTCAGATAAAAGAATCAAGATGACTGTCTTGGTGGTCGACGTCCCAGTATCATATGGCATCCTTCATGGCCAAAATTTTTTAGGATGTTGGTGGCAAATTAAGCATGGATCTATCTAAGGTGAGGATCCCTGTCAAAGGCATCATGAAGGGGCTGCTCCCTGAGAAGGAATAAAAATACGTGGTTACTCAAACATCAGTGCGTGAAGCTCAAATTCTATTTGAGTCTTCAGGTATGGGTAATTATTTCTTGACCATAGAGGATGTTCATGTTTTCACTGTTCAAACTTCTAAAAATGATAGTCTAAAAATTGGTTCAAATAGAACAACAGAAGAATTAGAGGAGCACAGTGCAAGTGTAGAAGAATTTGCCCTCCAAACAAAGAAGAGTCTAAGGAAAAAATCATTGTCTGATGAGGTATGGATTCTAGAATTTGATGGCAGCTGCTCTTCTATCGATTCAGGAGCTAAGATTATGTTGATATCTCCTCAAGGAGATATTTTTCCTTCTTCATAGAAGTTACAGTTTAGTAACACCAACAACACAGCTGAGTATGAATCTCTATTGCTTGGATTGAAGGCTGCTCAAGACAAAGGCATCAAACTCATTCATGCCAAAGGAGATGCTGAGCTAGTTGTTTGTTAGGTAAGAACTTGTACCAAACCAAAAATGAGAGATTGCATCATTACCGTAATCTGGTTTGAGATCAAATTGAAAGCTTTGATGCTTTCAACATCTCTGCCATACCTAGGGAATTCAATGATAGAGCTGATGCTTTGGCTATTTCAACAACTCTTTTAGTTCCTCACCCAGACTTCAAAGGAAATAAATACACTATCAAGCTAGTATTTTGACCAAGTATACCTGATAATGCCAATCATTGGTAGGTGTTTAACAATGATAATCAAATCATTGCCTTCATGGAACAAAAAGATAGCTTTGCATAGCTACACTTCAAAGGAAATAAACCTCAGAAGCTTGAACCAACCCCTGAATCAAGTGTGAATGTAAGTGATGAATTCCTACAACTGAAAGGAAATAAAATTCCCAAAGGCCTAGTTTCCCTTGAGAAGTTGTTTGACAAGCATGATAGATTCATCAAATAGTAGCAAATACATTCAAGCTTGTCCCAAGAGTTTGATCAGATAAATTTGGGTACCAAGGAAGATTCTTAGATGGTAAAGATTGAGAAATGCTGCACTTTTAAGAGGGATTCAAGTTCACTACTATGCTCCACCAGTACATGGATGTCCTAGCATACTCCTATGATGATTTAAAGTTGCTCAGGCCTGATAAAATTTGCCATGAGATTCAATGCCTTACAAGCAAAAATCTAGAAAGTACAATCCAAAGATATCAAGTACTATTCTATTAAAAATATAGAAAATACTAAATGCTAGAATAATTTTTCCAATCCATCTTTCCACATGGATTGCCAACATAGTACATATGAGAAAGAAGAATGGTGAAATTTGCCTCTACGTGGACTTCAAAAATCTGAATAAGTCATCCTTAAAAGATAACTATCATCTGCCAATCATGGATCAAGTCCTTCAAATAGTGACTGGTTCAGAGATGTTATCAATGCTAGATGGCTTCTCAGAATACAATCAAGTTGAAGTGGGTGAAATAGACCAGCATAAGATTACCTTTCACCACACCTTGGGGCACCTTTGCCTATCAAATAATGCCATTTGTCTAGATAAATGCTAGCACCCCTTTTTAGAGAGCAATGGACCTTGCTTTCAAAGATAAAATGGGTAAGTTCATTGTGGTGTACCTGGATGATTTAACAGTATTTTCTAAGCATTGCCTAAATCATGTGCGCCATTTGCAACAAGTACTGGAATGCTGTCACTAGAATGGCATTTTTTTGAATCTCAAGAAGTCTTTTTTTGGTGTAACAGAAGGGAAACTTTTTAGGCACATTGTATCTTGAGAAGGCATTAAAATAGACTCAGAAAGAGTCAAGTCCATCTAAGAACTTACCCTGCCTACAAGTAAAATTGCAGTTCACTCTTTCTTTAGAAAGGTGAACTTTTTATGAAGGTTCATCCCCGAGTTTACTAAGAAGACTTGTCATATTATGGATATGATGAAAGGAAATGCCACTTTTAGCTGGACTAAAGAAGGCAAATTGGCATTTTGGGACACCAAGATAGCCATTACTCATGCCCCAATTTTGGTTTGTTCAGACTATACCAAGGATTTCACAATGTATAGTTATGCTTCTGAACACACACTTTTAGCAATTCTAGTTCAACAGAACCAAGAAGGTGTGGAATATATCATTTCTTTCATGATCTATCCTCTTAAAGCTCATGAGCTGAAGTATTCAAACATGGAGAAGCATGCCTATGCAGTGGTAAAGGCAGTGAAGCATTTCTACTTTTACATCCTGAATTCATACACTACTGCCCTGGTTCCTGATACCACTGTTAAATCCATACTAATGTTAGGTTGTGGAGCTAAAAGCTTCACCCGGATGCAAACAGGGAGGTTTCTGAGTGTCACAGTCATCGACGTTGGCAGACCAATCGATGTCAATCATAGGTGGACAGAAGGAAACTGACATCGGTCAGGAGTCGACTGACGTCGATCACCTCCAGACAGATAGGGACCGACGTCGATCGCCTGTGCAGTTCTAGAACTGTTCATTAACGAATAGTTAGTTGTTGAACTGGTTGTTTGCATGTTAAAGACTAGTTCGAGTCTTGAGCCGCTTGTCTAATTATTGTATGCATGGGATCTATATAATAGACTCATGGGCTGTATTGTAAAGTGTAGAACTAGAAGAGTTCTTCCATGGTGGAATCACAAGGGTTCTTTCAGGTATGTAAGATCAGGTTGATTTGCAGGTTGTTGCAAGATCAGGGAGGAGATCTACATGTGATAAGTAAGATCAGGTTGGTCTGCAGGGGTGTGTGTGTGTGAGGTCAAAGGTAGATCTGTGGGGTAGCAAGATCAAAGGTGACAGCACAACATCAAGGAGCAAGATTAGGTGAGATCTACTTGGAGTATCGGTTTGTACTTAGTTGTACTGTCAGTATTGATACTGACTGGTTGAGGTGAACAACAGCTCTGTGTTTGAGTTGTTTATTGTGACCTGTATTGAGAGAAGATAACTCTGGAGGGAAGATTATTGGTATGCCCACAAAGTGGATGAAAGTGTGTGATCTCTTTATTATAATTTTCTTCTGTAATGAGTTGAATATAATTGTGTGTTGCCTCTCATATTCTGTGTTATTTCTTATTTCTAGTTACTTGTACTTCTGGTATAATTCTGCATTTAGTTGCTAATACAAAGGTAATCATATGTGCTCTTAATTCTGACAAGTTGTGTTAGAGATTTGTGGAACCTGGGTTCCCTATCAATTGGTATCAGAGCGAGGTTGGAGGTTCTCAGAGTGAGGTTCACTAACACCTTGGTCCCAGAGTGTGTTAAGTGTTTGTTGATTATAGGTCACTCTTAGGAGTTTTTGATTGAGTGGGAGTATAGCAATGATAGAAGAAGGTAAGCTGAGAATGGAGAAATTTAGACACAAGTGTAGCACCACAAGGTGTGTGGTGGTTGATCTTCAAGATTGAGCTTGAAGAGGGATACAAGCCAGGATACAGATTAGATAATGTATTGGTATAGGTATAGGTGCAACTGTTTATCTCCAAGTGGGAGATTGTTAAGTTGTGGAGCTAAAAGCTTCACCCAGATGCAAATAGGGAGGTTTTTGAGTGTCACAGTCATCGACGTCGGCAGGCTAATCGACGTCGGTCGTAGGTGGATAGAAGGAAACTGACATCGGTCAGGAGTTGGCCGATGTCGGTCACCTCTAGACAGACAGGGACCGATGTTGGTCACCTGTGCGGTTCCAGAACTGTTTGTTAACGAATAGTTAGTTTGTTAAACTGATTGTTTGCATGTTAAAGACTAGTTTGAGTCTTGAGTCGCTTGTCTAATTATTGTATGCATGGGATTTATATAATAGACTCATGGGCTGTATTGCAAAGTGTAGAACTAGAAGAGTTCTTCCATGGTGGAATCAAAAGGGTTCTTCCAGGTATGTAAGATCAGGTTGATCTACAGGTTATTGCAAGATCAAGTTGATCTATAGGTTGTTGCAAGATCAGTGAGGAGATCTACATGTGATAAGTAAGATCAGGTTGGTCTACAGGGGTGTGTGTGTGCGAGGTCAATGGTAGATCTGCGAGGTAGCAAGATCAAAGGTGACAACAACACATCAAGGAGCAAGATCAGGTGAGATCTACTTGAAGTACTGGTTCATACTCTGTTGTACTGACAGTATTGATACTGACTAGTTGAGGTGAACAACAGCTCTGTGTTTGAGTTGTGTGTTATGACATGTATTGAGAGAAGATAACTCTGGAGGGAAGATTACTGGTATGCCCACGAAGTGGATGAAAGAGTGTGATCTCTTTATTGTAATTTCCTTCTATAATGAGTTGAATACAATTGTGTGTTGCCTCTCATATTCTGTGTTATTTCTTATTTCTAGTTACTTGTACTTCTAGTATAATTCTGCATTTAGTTGTTAATACAAAGGTAATCATATGTGCTCTTAATTTTGACAAGTTGTGTCAGAGCTTTGTGGAACCTGGGTTCCCTATCAACTAACTCAGTAGGAGTTCAGAACCAAAAAGGGGAATTAGATTGATAAAATCTAGGAGTTTGATCTAGTCATCAAATTAATGAAGCTGGTGCATGGAAAGGGCCTATGCCAATTGATGACTGACAACAAACTTGAAGAAGTAGAGCATGAAGAAGAAGAGATTGAAGACATGCCAACAGTTCTCTTTGTCTTTACCATGAATGAGTAGTATTCGAATATTGCTCATTTTATTACATATGGTGAGTGTCCTGCTCACCTGTCTCATAAAGAAAAGAGGACTGTCAAGTTAAAAGCTGCTAGTTTTGTCCTTTAGGACAATGGCCTGTATAAGAGGAGCCTTGATGGAGTGTTCCTTCGCTACATGGAAAAAGAGTAGCAGAACCAACTTTTGAGGTCCTTCCATAATCTGGCCTGTGGAGGACATTTTTTTGTTCCTATGACTGCCCATAAGATTCTATGAGTCAGGTATTACTAGCCTACTTTGTTTCAAGATGCATACAAATGGGTATGAAGATGTGAACTATGCCAACAGTTCATGGGAAGACCTAAGTTAGCTGCTCTACCTCTCAAGCCAGTGGTCATAGAGGAGCCATTTTAGTAATAGGGAATCAATTTCATTGGTGCTATAAACTGATATTCAAGTGCTGGACATGATTATGTCCTCACAGCTATAGATTACTTCACCAAATGGGTGGAAGCAATTCCAACCAAGCATGCTACTGTAGAGGTAGTATGTGATTTCCTCAATGAGAACATCATTTCTAGGTTTGGGGTCCCAACTAAGATCATGACAGATAATGCTACCTGTTTCTCTTCTCATGAGATCACTCAGTTCTATTTTCACTATGGGATTACCCTCTCCCATTCCTCTGATTATTTCCCATAAGGGAATGGCCAAGCTGAATCAAGCAAAAAGAACCTGGTGACTATCATCAAGAAGCTGGTAAATGACAACCAATGAACATGGCATAAATCATTGGTTGATGCCTTATGGGTAGACAAAATTACACCAAAGAGGGCAATTAGTATGTCACCTTTCCAACTTCTGTATGGTCTCAATGCAGAGATACCAATCACCCTGGACTTGCCAGCATTGAAATTATCAAAGGCGGTCAAAGATCAAACATATGAAATTTGCATTGACAAAAGGATTATGTGCTTGACTAAGCTAGATGAGCAATGAACTATGGTGGTGGACCACATTGTTGTGCATCAAAGTCTGGTGAAGAAACTCTTTGACCAAAAAGTAAAGAATCATGATTTCCAGATTGGAGATCAAGTCCTGTTGTGGGACAAGAGAAGAGAACCAAAGGGAATGCGTTTGAAATTTGACTCCCTTTGGAGATGCCCATTTACTATCCATCAGTTTAATGGTGAAAATAGTTTTCTATTAAAATATCAAGATGGCACACCCTTTTCTCTACCTTACAATGGGCATCATCTAAAGCACTTCAATTTTTGAAGTATCAGATAAGTTCACTTGTACATATGTATATTTATATAGTCTTTGTTTTTGTTTTGTGTTGTTTATTTTCATTTTTGGCACCTTTCTTTTTGGTTAGCACGAATCCATAGCCCAATGGCATACTTTAAGGCACTGGAGATTCTGGTTTCTACTCCCCTCAGCTATTCCAAGTTTCAACTGAAGGAAGTTCCCCAACTGGAGCCAGCTGTTGTTCCCAAAAATCTGTCACTCATTTTTGGGGATAACATATGAACCATTTTGGTCCTGCAGGCCAAAATCCTCTCTTCCCTTCTCAAAAATTGTTTTGAGTATTCAAATTCTCCATTTTTCAAAGATTTTTTAGATTTTTATGGACTCTACAGATAAGTTTTTACAGACTCTACAGGATTGAAACTATGAACTCTGCAGATAAGTTTCTACGGACTCTACAAGTTGAATTCTACAGACTCAAAACTACGGACTTCACAGGTTCATTTTTATGGACTCTGCAAGAAGGAATCTACAGACTTTGTAGATAAGTTTCTACGAACTCTGCAAATACATTTCTATGGACTCTGCAGGTTCATTTCTACAAACTCTATAGGAAAGAAATGAGCTCTTGACACTTAGGCATTTTCAATCAGTCGGTTTAATTTCAAAAGCTCAAAGGACAAGTACCCTTGCGAAGGGCACTTCAAAGCCAAAAAGACCCTTGCAACTTTTCCAAAAGGCAATCTTGGAGGGCAAACAACCCTTTCAGAGGGCAGGCAAGGATCAAATGGACCATTTCAAAGGCTGAAAGGAGCAAAAGAATTCCTTTGAAAGGATTTTCTGTGGCAAAAATGGTAAGGCAATTCCTTCGAACAAAAAGTCCAAAAGAATTCCTTCAGACTTTTGTCTAAAGGAATAAGCTTGATAAAAAGCCCGATGGAAAGTGAAAGCAAGCGGGAAAGAAATGTGAGGGAAGATTTACTTCGGATAAAATGTTTGAAGGAATTCCTTCGGATTTTTTTTCTGAAGGAATTGGAGCTCGAAGACCACCCGAATGACCCTGAAGGGTAGGTGCCCTTGTGGGGGGGGCTCTCACCAACCAAAAAATGGGCCTTTTTCAAGAATCCAAAGGGATTCCTCCCCTTCGAGAAGGATCAAACAAAAATGCTGAAGGAATTGTCAAAAAGGGTGACGGGCCTAAAGATGTCAAGATTAAGCTCCATGAACTAGCCGTTGGGATCCAGACATCTGATGATGTCCATGTAGCCATCAAATTTAGGGCAACAAACTAGCTATTAGCTTTCCAAGTGGTGACGAGTGTGTGAACGTCAACTTCATGGCAATAAAATAATTATTGATCTTTAAAATCTTGAGCATAGACCTAAATGCATTCAAAGGCCTTAATGCCAAAAGGAAGAACCGCTGAGAGAAGAGCTGAAAGAGCCAACAAAGCTGGGAAGATAGCCCTGAGAGCTCAGATTGCAGGAAAAGACAAAACTAAGAAGAGACAAAGAGAGAAATATCTATGCAGTAGTTATTCTAGTAGATGGAACAGTCTACAAAGTAGATTTTTGAGCTTGCAAACATTGAAGGCGCGCCCTATTTGTCTACCTTGGATTAAAAGTGAAATGGATAGCTACGAGACATTAAGTGACAAACCAGATGACCCAGACTTAGGAGGAGACATTTGAGATGAATTATCATGCCACAGTTAAGGCAACTGCCCTATTTTTCAGCATGGTCCTTTGACAAAAATTGAAGATGCATTCAAAGCATTAAATGCAACATGGGTCACTCCATGGAACAAAGCGCCAAGCCTTTCTTGGCTACTATGTCTTGTAAATCCCTTCTTTTTAAAGAGAGACTTTCCATTATATAAGTGAAACTCTACCCAAATTGAGAGTTGATTACTTAGACTTTGAGGTCAGATTGTTCTTCATATTTCTTTGTTTGAATCAGAAAGCAAGTTACTTTCAGACTTCATGTTGTTATAGCTTGTGTCATTGTAGGAGATTGTTCTTATGTTTGTTTCCTGAATGTATTCTTATTTATTTAATTTAACAAGCAAAACTAGTGGAAGTAATCAGGAAGGTGTCCTAAAGCCAACTATGGAGAGACTTTGTGCTGTCTACAACTGCCTTTAGTGTGTTTGTCTATTTTCTATTTCTATGTAAAGGACCTTGGGATGACTTTGTGCCCTCATTGTCCTTCATATTTCACTCTTGGGTAGTCAAGGTGGAGACTTTGTGCTACATCTTAGTCTGTTGGTTACTACGTCCTTTGTTACCAGTTACTTGTCACTACCTGAAAGAACTGCTATTTCGTGCAAGATCACTTTTGAAAGAAGAGAAGTGCCTTTAGTGTTTTCACCAAGATTTTATCCTTTGTTTGTGAACATCATCTCTAAAAAAATAGAGATGGATGGTGTTATCCTACCCCTGAGTGTTACTTTCTACTTATATATATAGTATATAGCCTCCTCTTATTTATAGGGAAGCTCCCCTTGATGAGAGGAGAGATTTGTCCCCTTTTGATGTGGTAAACCTGCACATCTGGCTAACCAATCTCCCTTACTATGGTTGATAAGACCTATTTTGCTCATCAATTATCTAGTTGACAAAATATTCACCCAATAGGTAGCACTCAATACTTGTTGATGTTAGCTCAGTCACCCTTTTCCCCATGCTCTCGCTATTTTGTGATCAACCTAAGTCATGCTTTCGCTATTTTATGAGAAACTTAAGCCGCACTCTCACCATTTTGTGAGCAACCTAAGCCATAATTTCACCATTTTGTGAGCAACCTAAGCCATGCTCTTGTTATTTAATGAGTAACCTAAGCCACGTTCTCATCATTTTGTAAGCAACCTAAGCTATGCTCTCACCATTTTGTGAGCAACCTAAGCCACACTTTCACAATTTTACGAGCAACCTAAGCCACACTCTCACCATTTTATGAGTAACCTAAGCCACACTCTCATTGTTTTGTGAGCAACCTAAGCCATGCTCTCATTATTTTATGAGCAACCTTAGTTTAAATGCTCTTGATATTTGATGAGCTTGAACTATTTAGTGTCTCATCATTCTTGATTGAGTTGAGACATTCAAAAAAAATATTTATAAAATCATTAAAAAAGAATAAAAACATTGACCACGTCTTTACCTTAAGGATTCTAGGAACCCTTACCGAGTTACAAGCAAATCACTTGTCATTTAGTTTTTCCATCCTTTTTGGCCTTTTTCTCACGTACATACCATTTTGTAAGACCATTCTTCTTCTTCTCTCACAGCTATTTTGTTTTTTTCCCTTAGTTATCACATTCTTTCCATTCCTTGGGAGAACTACATTTGGCCTAAAGTTTTTTATTAGATATTACATCCATGGAACTATGTAGGTAGTGTTCACGTACCTAGTGCATATGGAGACAACTCAACTACCCCCTTCTTTTTCTTTTATTCCCCCATTTTGTTCATTTGTTAAGTTATCACCTATTTTCTAGGGGCAATGTTCATAGGGTTTCTATTACATTGTTTGCATTATTTATTTCTATTTATTTTATTTATTTGTTTGTCTATTTTTTTACTTTCAGCATTGTTGCCTTGATTCAATTTATGTGTGTTCATTGGGTGACTCCTTGCCCACACTTATACTCAAATCCATCCATATTTATATGTTTACATTGTCATCATGGTTTTTATCATTGATGCATTATTTTATATTGAGTATTAGATTATAGGAGTCAGTCCTCATGCATATTTTGACCAAGTCCTCATAATGTTATACCATGATGCCTACCGACACGTGCTACAACAAACCTAAGATTTAAAGATTATATTCAATAATGGGACATCTCTTCGGTACTGACATCCTGATTCACTCCTAATTATATCCCAAATAGAGTAATTAACCATAAAAAAAATTCAACCTTTATTAGTTTGGACAAGCATCTCCCTAGTAGTAGGTTGTTCCAATTCATCATTACCCTTTGTGTTAAATTATCATCATCCTCAGCCAAGTTTATCATGTTTTCCATAATCGAGGTCTAATGATTATATCCGCCTATGGGTAAATCATTGCACACCATCTAACCTGCATTTCTCAATGATTATAACCACCGTTGGGTAAATCATTGTGTTGTCACCACTTTACTTTTTCTATCCATGAAAAGACATGTTATTATATTTTTTTTCTATCCTAACTGGGGCAACTCCATCTTCTCAATGATTATAACTACCTTTGGGCAAGTCATTTTATTATCATACCACATTGCCACTATCAGGGTACAATGTTTATAACCACCTTTGGGAAAACCATTGTGCACTATTCTTCTTGCATTCTCAATGACTTTGACTACTTTTTTAATATCATTGTGTTTTCACCCCATCATCTTTTCTTTATTTGGTCCCCTCGTTTTGCTTCTTTCTTTTTAAGGGACCATTTATTGACCTCCTTATGCCAACTATCCCTCAAAGAAGTATTATAGAATTAGTTTATCATCATTACAGTTGTAGGCATACAAGACCTTTTCATTCATTGAGAAGATGTTACTATGCTTATATCTTGTAATGCCTTCCCAAATAGGGGCAAACTATTAACACCTAAAATTGGCCACTGATAACCTTCAACTAGGGTTTTGGCCAATTTCCACTTAAAATGCATAATTTGGCCAAAAAACACTAAAATATGATAAATGATGTGAAAATGACATATTCAAGTGCCAATTTTGGCCAGGGTATCCCTAAATGAGGCAATGCAATTTATGAGCCAACTAACTTTGATTAGATCATTTTGAGTCAAAATGCTAATTTTGCACCTGGGTGCTCTAGATTGCTCTTTCCTATCAAATATTCTGCATAAGATGTGTGCCTTCATTATTTGTTATTGGTAACATCCTAAATGGGATAATGGTTCCAATGCATCTGACATTGCCTTCCAATTTCAATCCAGTCAAATTTTGGACCAATAACAAGGTATTCTGATCAATTCGAGTAATTTGTGCATAAAGTGCTTAAACATGTTTAAGAGCTAATTAAACCAAATCAAGGCCTAATTAATAATTTCATGAAAACTTGTTGAATACTTATTTTTAGAAATGAATATTTAATATCTGCATCATCAGGTGACCTCACTTCTTGGGAAGACATCCCTAGGCTATAAATGCCACAAATATTAGGATTCATGCCACCCATGCCTCATAAATGCCTTCAATTATGCCCTCCATGCCTCTTAATTTCTCCTTCTTCTAATGTCATGATTAATTAAAAATTTAATTCTAAAAATTGAATTAATCCTCAATCAGACATCTTAATCTTAGGATGGATGGTTTAGGTTGATTCTAGACATTCTCAAAAATCTATAAATAGGAGGTCTCACCACATGAATTTTAAGACTTAAGAATGCAAAGTTATAATGCACAAATGGTTCCAAAATCTTCAAGAAATTAGTGTTACCATCCCAAATTGATTCTAAGCCAAAGCCACAACGTGCCAAGGAGAAGAGGAGATAGCCAAGCCTTCTTTGATGAAGACTTCATGAGCACAAGCCGAGCAAGCCACTACTACAAAGGCATCTGGAGCATCCAAGGAAGGTGAATGAATTATTGTGTTTTATTCCTTAATTTTAAGTTGTGTTTTCCATTTGTTTTTGTTACCAAGCTCTCCCTAGTGTTTAGACCTAGAGATGTTATGCTAGTTAGTGTGTTTCTTTCATTTTGTTTTCATTTTGGAACTAACATGATACTAACCATCCTCTCTTGAGTCAAATTCCTAGATCACAAGTTCCAACCTATCTTTGAAATGAGGGATTTATTCATGAGATGTATCATTCTTAAAATTAGACCCCCTTGATATTTGGGAGTACATACCTTCTCCCATCCTACCAATGTAATCTTCCTCTTTTTCTCCACCCCTAACCAGAGGAATTTATTTTGAATATGCTCAATCTTCTTAGCCACATATCTCAAGATTTTAAAAGACTTAGGAAGTAATTAGGAATGCCTTATAGAGATGCTTTGAGGATTTGAAATTTACTTGCTTGACTCAGTAGAGATCCTTTCCATCCATCCAACTTCCTTTGTATTATCTCAATAATCATATTCTAATAATCATAGATGACTTTGGAAATCATAAGTGGTAGCCCAAGATAGGTAGAAAGCAACCTTACAGTAGAGCAACCCAAAGTTCTAGTAATTTTTTACTATAGGTCCTTTTGAGTGTTTATTAAATACATGTGGCTTTTCTCAAAGTTGATACTCAGTCCAAAGGGCCCTTCATAGGTATTGAGTAGGCTTTTCCATCTTCTCCCTAACACTATAGAAGCAGTTCCAAAAAATATAGTGTCATTGATGAATTATTGAATGATCGACGACTAGGCAGTGGAAGTAGGCTTAATGCCTCAAAGACTTCCTTACATGAACAAGTTACAAGCATTTCTACCCATCACCTCTACTAGCAAAATGAAGAGATAAAGAGAAAGGGGGTCTCCTTGTCTGAAGTCTCTCCTTAAGGGGAAATAGCCTTTGGGTGAACTATTGACCAAAATAGAAAATATGATCATGGAAATATACTCCTTCACCATGTTGATCACTCAGTCGTGAAAACCAAATTTTCTAAGTACCCTAATCAAAAATCCCCAATTGACTCTATCGTATGCTTTAGAAATGTACAATTTGAATAACATACCTAGGGTTTTGATTTTGGAGACTGAATGAATGATCTCATGAGTGGTGATGGCCGTATCAAGTATTTGCCTACCTAGAACAAATCCTTACTGGTTGGGGGTAATGAGTTTGTCTAAAAGTGGTTGTAGTCTGAAGACTAAAATCTTGGTAAAGATTTTGTAGATCATATTATAGAGGTTGATTAGTCTGAAGTCCATCATGGAGGAAGCATCCATCTTCTTTGAGACGAAGGCTATAAATGTGTTGTTTAACTATCGTAGGAATCTACTTGTCCAAATTAAATCTTTGGTTGTATTAGTGACATCCTTCCCAATAACATCCCAAAAAAGTTTGGAAAAAGGCCAAGGGAAACCCATCTAGGGATAGAGATTTGAAGGCTCCCATAAAGAAGATAATATCCCTAATTTCTTCCTATATAATTGGTTTAGTGAAGAGGATATTATCTTCATCAAACAAAATGGTATGGATGGAGTCTAGAAGGAACTGGTTACCTCCTAGTGGGGTATTGACATGATGAGCTACCAAAAGAGACTCAAAGTAGTTGGAAGCCAATTTCTCAATTTCCTCATCATCCTCTACCACACTCCCATTCTCATGTATGAGTCTATTAATGGAGTTTCTCTTCTTGTGCCTCAGTGTAGATTGGTGGAAGAAGGATGTGTTACTATCCCCCTCTTTTAGCCATTGAACTCTAAATTTTGATTTCCAATAGAGCTCTTCCTCCTTCACGATTAAAAACAAATATTTTGAGAGAGAGTTTTATAAAGTCTATAATTCCTCTGATGAATCCCCTTGCTCTATTCTGGCTTGAAATTTCATCAATTGACCCATAATGTTCTTCTTCTGAATTAGAGCATTCCCAAACATATATTTATTCCATTCGTTAAATTTTTTTCCTAACATTGGCTAGTTTTTGAGTCAATGTATACATAGCCAACCCCTAGATAGGAATGTTCCACCACCCAATTAGACAGTCTCTAAATTTTAGATGGAGCACCCAAATCATTTAAAATATTAAGGGGAAGGGGCCTTTAAAACTTATTTCTTGCCAATTTAACATTAAAGGGTTATGATCAGAGCCTACCCTAGGAAGAGCTACTAGATGAACAAGATTGGCTATGGTCCAGTTGGAAGATATAAAGAATCTATTAAGCTTTACCTATATAAGATTATTCCCATATCTTTTGCTAGACCAGGTAAAATATTGGCCCTCTAGATCAACATCCACAAGGCCAATATTACCTAAAAGTCTACCAAGTCTACCATGCTGTTAGAGTGGTCTGTCAGACCCCCCACTTTTTTAGACAGATAGAGGGGGGAGTTCAAGTCCCCCACCACCATCCAGTTAGTTCTCCCAAAACTTTTGATCTTGTCCAAGAGGTTATCCTAGACCTCCTTTCTCCCAATATGAGTATTCAGGGCGTAGACATTGACTAGGGTCCACTGAATATAACTACATTAAAAGGAAATTTCAATATAATACCTAAAATAAGCCACCAACCTCCCTTAAAAATTATGGTTCCATAAGGTGGCAATACCTCTCTAAGCTCCTTGAACTCCACTAATGGCATAGTTATCATTTTGATAAATGTTTCTCACCACCAGCTTGAAGTTATCCTCAGCCATCTTGACTTCTTAAAGTAACACAATATCTACTTTGTTGTCAAGAATACAATTTCTAACAAGCAACTGCTTGTGAGGGTTGTTAAGCCCTCAAATATTTCAAGAGACTATCTTCATTTTTTATTCCTCTTAGGGGGACCACCAAGGTGGTTTGCCTATCCCTAGAAATATCCTTTTCCATCTCTCTCTACCTTGTTTGAATGAGTGAATGTCTACCCTTGCTATTGTCCCCCCCACATCTGTAGTCTTTCTACAACTACCCTTGTCTTTCCTCTTCATAGTGGACCAACCCTTGAAGTCCTCTACACTCTTGCTGGTTCCCAATCCTAGGGACAAGGAGAAAATTTTATACAAATATCTTAACTATAACTTGAAGCCCCTCATTTTTAATTTTAGGTCATGTATATCTTGGGTAGTTTCTATCAAAGTCTTCTCAACCATTGGAGATCTAAAAGATTGGACTCACTCACCCTCCTCACTTTCTTTAGATCTATCACTCAGGTCTTCCACTTGGTTGTTAAGCCTTTCCTTAGATGCATTCTCCCCTGGGCCTTGGTCCTTCCCACTATAAAAAAACCCCTGATCTTCCACTGAGGGTATTTCAACCTCCTTTTCTAGGGGCCCCTAGTGGGATTCTTCCACTATCTTGACCATCTCAAAATTATTTACAGGAGAAATAGGAGGGGAAGTAATGAGATTGAGGATGTATCCCTTAAAAGGGTAGTCATATGTAGTCTCAATCGGATCCACTCGCAACTCCTTCTTAGGTGGGGGTGTTTGAGAACCCTGTATTGAGTGAAAACATAGCCTAGTTTTATGTAGTTCTGACAAAAAACCCTAGAGTTTTCATACAAAATGTTCTATTTCAACTTCCCATATTTGGATTCCAATATGATGGAGGTGGGAAGTGTTTTGAGGATATCCACATTAACATAGAAATGAGCATAGACTAACCTTGTATTTATCTTAGTGACTTTGTCAACAGTCACATAATCTCTGAAGGAATTGCCAATCCAAGTGAATATTTCTTCATCCCAAAATTCCAATGGGAGACTTAGGAGTCTAACCTAGATAGGTGCCGATTGGTTAAGGTTCACACTAAAATCAAAGCCAAGTTTCCATTTGTATAGAGAGAGTGAATGTTTCCCATAGAGCCATGAGCCTCCAGCCAAGATTGACAACATATCCTCATGAGAAGTAAAGTTGAACATGAACAATCCACCTACCATAATGCTATCTGAGACACTCCCCTTGAGAACCCACTTGGTAGCCACCCATTTCCTCACCAAATCAATGTTGGGTTTGAACATAAATAACTTCCCCACAAGCATATTCACCATGCATGAAGCCACCCTTAAGATGGTTTGGTCTAAAATTTTGAGATCTTTAACACCCTCACACTCAAAAAGGATCAATGTAATCATCGAATGAAAATTTCCACTCATTGGATTAAAATATCCACTTGGAGCAACA
This sequence comes from Torreya grandis, assembly GCA_037957365.1. NCBI lineage: Eukaryota > Viridiplantae > Streptophyta > Pinopsida > Cupressales > Taxaceae > Torreya > Torreya grandis. The sequence goes on along the minus strand of JARHVA010000684.1, from coordinate 3,201,762 downwards.
CCCACCAGGACCTCTTTCCAACACTTAGGTCCAAGATCCATAACCAGAGTCACATGATCAACACAAAAGCCCTTATCAGGAGTGAAATACTTGGGATTAAGGGGAGGGGGTTGGGTAACATCCCCCCCTCGAGTTGTTGCCTTTTATTCTTGCCCAAAAACTAGATTCAAAATTATTCAAAAATAGTTGCAGAGCACTCAATCCTAAAATCAATTGTTATCCATGATAGCCATGTAAGATTTACAAAAATCATCAACTCAAACATTGTTATCCTATAGAATGAGTTAAATGTGAGGAAATATATGAATTTATATCAATGATTCTTGATATGCAAACAATTGGTGTAGTTATATTTGGCTTTTCTTTCTCTTTCTTAGTGTTACCATTTACTACACACTTGTCACCATTTATCCAGTATGATTTATGACTATAGAAGTTGCTTCTTGGGTACCCATAAGATTTATGTCATGCATTATGATATAAATCCATCCCATTGAATTTATTTTTATGTATCTCTATATATTTTTCACCCACATTAAAGAAAGCATTTGCTGTTAATGAATCAAACGCAAAATTCTTTATCTTTTCTTCATTTATGGCTCTAGTTTTGTGCCATAAAATTGTGAATGAAGCAAAGCATTTTTTTTTGATATGGTCATATTTGTAATAATTATTTTTCACATTTACTACTTCATTAAAAAAATTGACCATTTTATATCCTCATCAACACTTCAATTTGATGAAGTGGTTAGAAGGACATTCAATTTTTGACATTTTTGAGCATTGTAACATCTTCTAGTCACATTTTTGGAATGATTGTAATTAGCAACATCAAAATAAACTAGATATACCAACTGGGGTTATTTTTATTCTAATGTGTGCCATGTGTTCACCTCAACCTCATCTAGGAATTTTTTAAATCTAACATCTAGAGGAGAGCCATCTATATCAGTCAATTGCCTAATAGGCCATTGTATGAGAGATCCTTAAGATAGGGAGTATCCTTTACAAGGAGGGATGAATAATATATCAATATGCACCCCAAAGATATTGACATATAATCCAATTTTTTTTATCATGTCTCTTTCAAGTACAATTTTAATTATTCTCTATGTAACATATTTTCTCATGGATGAACATAAATTGTATCGATTTAACAACAACTCCCTTGAACTTCAAATTGTGTTCACTTTTGTGTACAAGGTACATACCATCCAATTAAGCACTGCCTTTTTTTAACACAAGTGAACTTATTGTTTCATAAAAAATCAAATGTTTTATTATCCAAACTATCAATTTACTAGGTTGTAACAAGTTTGAATAATAATAACATAAATTTACCACATTTTCAAGCATTACACAAAACATAAAGGGTCCTAATATCTCTTCATGAATTTTAGATCTTCTAACACATGAGTTACAAAACCTTGGGCATATGTCATTGTCTCTGCTAAAACATGTTTGTGTTTGAGAATGACATTGTCAGAGACAAAATTAGTTCTATCTTTAGGTCATGTATAATCGATGGTGCTTTCACTATCATCATTACAATCTCCCTCTTCCATATCATTATAATCCTCTGAGTCACTATAAATGTAATTAGTACAAACTCGAGGAATGGATGAATTTGCATGCTTTGAAATTTTACTCTTCATATAGAATGTAGTATCTTTTTTTCTTGACATCTGTCAAGGTTTCAAATTCATCAAATGTGAAAGACAATTGTACTTATTCATCTTATACTATGTAATCACAAACAGTAAAAAAAACCTCTTCGCACATCTCTACAATGTAGCATCCTCCTACTTGGATACACTCTATTCTTTAAAACTTTGGTGCCTTTTGAAAATAAGTCCACATGATCACCCTATCCAAATGCAAGAGACATCAATGCTATAACACAAATTAAACATGAGATGAAAGCAAACATGTAAAATCTTATCAGATAAAAAAATTGAACATAAATGTGAGAATAAATAAAAAGTCTATAATAATTATTAAATGTAATCTAACTCTCATGTAAGGAGCTGTGTTGCTAAGAATATTAATATGCATATAAAAATAAAAAAAACATGTGAGCAAGGTGATATTATGCAAAAATAAATAATGTCATTCGATGTGTCACTGATCTCAACATATAATGAAAAGAATGGGACATTATCATCATTAATTATAGTTGGATAAAAATAAGTTTGAAACACTTTCACAAAATTTGTATCATCTTTATTGGTAAATTGGGTGGGCTCCTTTAGTGCCCACTCAAGTTCAAATGCCAAACATTCACAATTTGTTGACCGAATTATGGAATTCAAGTTTGAATTGTGCTAACAATCTCAACTAGGATTTAAATGTCATTTAAAAATATATAATTAAATATTAAAATGTGACATAAACCTACATAAAATAGTTAACTATTAAAATAATGTAATTTATTTATAAAAAATAATTGACTCTATTATTGGAAATCATCGATGTATCTATAAATCATAGAAAATAATATATATATATATATAATTTCTCTATTATATCTTAATCTAAGGATGTGTTTAGATATGCGTATTTAGAAAGACTATCGAAAGATGTTTTTAGAAATAATAATTTGAATCCTTAAATAAAAAATATTAATCTCACTTAATTACATCAAAAATAAACTACGTTATTTTTTATTAGAATGTTATTATAACACTTAAATTTTTTACAAAAAAATCATAAATATTCTTATAATATTGTTGCTCAGTAATATTGAAAAGTGATGTGCAGGAACAATTTCCACGTGTCTTCACCTCGTACCTCTACAGGTCTTAAATCTAAAAGAATCAGTTATAAAGGTTTTAGACAAGGTGATAATGCCATATGCTACCAAAAAGCACTCATGACTTCTAAAAATATGTGTAACACTATGAAAATATATCCATGGAGTAGTAATGAATGTAATAAACATTAAAATAAGGATTACTCAACTTATAATAAATCAACAACTCTCAAGGAAAATTCTTGCAAAGCCATAAGTCACAAAATCAAATTCAAATGGAAAATTTTCCATCACAGACCATTGGAAAGTAATTAATTCCCAATATTTGGCCATGTATAACTTTGGTTCAAAACTTCATAACTAAACTTGTTATTATGGTCTCCAATTTTTTAAAAATCCACTTACAAACATAATACTATTGAAATTGAATATCTAGAGCTCTCTATTCCCTCAACACTTTTGAAAATTCCACTATCAATCCCATAAAGCTATTATAATGGTGGCTCATAGTTAGACTCAAAATACCTCTTTATTCCCATTCAAAACAAACTAAGAATACAAGGATATAAATTTTGATTCAGTAGCTCTGTGTGGGCAATTACCTCATTCCACAACTAGATTTTATGAGAACATGTCAAGGTCAAAGAAGTGAAGGAGTACAATGATGATGATGATTTACCCATCGAAGAATGGGAGTATGATTTCCTATTTTCTTGATGTTGTTTGTGCTACCATGAGTTTCCCAAGGTCACCTACATGGACACCCAAAAATGACAAAAGGATTTATGAAGACTTAGACATAATTCATAATTATTTTAGCATGTTTAAGTGTTATATAAAAAATATATCTAAAGAAATTTACCAATTTATGTATCAATATATTAATATGAAGCCTACACCAAGGCTATCCAATGAAATAAGGAGGTCTCTACAAGTATTTTATGGTGATTATTGTTAGTCATAAGTCTAGTAGAGGGAACAACAATAACACCCTTCCTCTTATCGAGGTGTGTCCCAAATAAATTGGCCAAGCAATAAAATTCCTTCCAATTAACTAGGATCATAGATGGATTATGTAAAAATGCCAAGGTGGCCATATTTCCTACATCACCAATCAGGGTACCAAGTAGGAATATATTTCAACAACGACCTATTATACACAAGCTACAAATAATATATGATTTTTAATTGATAATATTCTTAATATGATATTCTTGTGTACAATAGGCATGTTCCAATTATATACAAGTCTGTAATAATTTTATCAATTAAGAATTTAGCTCAAAGGTCCAAAGAATAAAAGTTTGCAATAACGTGACTTTGCATGATGATTCCACATGTCTTGATCTCACACTTTTGTATGTTTGAAAGTTTTAAAATGGGTAACAATGAGAAAAATAGTCTATGATGACATGAATTTTCACAATGATTCACATGTCATAATCTCTCACTTTCATGCATTCACAAGAATTATAGCGGGTAAATGATTCAAACAAAAGTTTTAGAAAATATGGCTATATTCAATGATGCCACATGTCTTGAAATGTCACATATTTAAATAATAAGATGCATATAAAACATCTTGATCAATTACAACATTAATTTATTCATGACATTATGATATTCTACCATGTGTAACTCACAACTTTCTATAAAGAACATGTAACACCATGACAATTCAAACAGTCTAAAATTAATTTTAATTTTCATTTGCAATCAAAATGTTTGCAAGATTGAGTTTTTTAGAGCTCTTTTTTCCTTCATCTCCTATAAAATTTCAATTATCTAATTTTAAATCTATCATAATGACATCCCTAGTCTAAACTTAAACTCCATATTAGTTGTTTATTAAAATAATGAAATTTACCTAAAAATAATAATTGACTCTTTTATTAGAACTCATCGATGTATCTATTAATCATAGAAAATAATAATACATTGACACCAATTAGTATTCATGGCCCATTCAAAACTCCACTAATTCTAGATCTCATGCTCAAAATACTAAAAACTATACATATATTCTCTAATGTTTCTTCTTTCGACTATTAATAATATTCGTATTTGAAGGGTAATGTTGAATAGATATTAGTTATAAAAAAATTCAGAATAGGCAGGGTTGACCATCAAATTTAGGCCCAAATTCCATGTAAGAATTAAAATTGATGGGATGCCTTGATTCAACTATGGAAAAACTTAGTGACTATTATCCATTCAGTGCCCTTCAAAATTTATGAAAACCATATTTAAATAAGTGCTTGATGTGACTTTAGTACATGTTGTTCAAATATGTTTACCAATGTTGAAAAGCATAAATTCATTAATGAAATGAGGATAGTGTTAAAATATGATATTGACTAGCTACTATAATAAATTTCACCTAACACTAACATTTTAAAAATATTTTTGGAATTGGTATACTATGATGATTACCTTTTTCATCTACAAGTTTTAAATACTGATTGTTTGAGTTTAAATGTGTGATATGACAAAAAATAATGTAGCTGATTTTTTTTTGAACTTGCACTGGTCAAAGAATGAGTGGAATAGCATATAAAATAGTCATATGAAGAAACAAAGAACAATGCGTAAGAGATAGAACTAAAAATTAGAATGCAACTAATGTGATTCTTGAGAATTGGGCACCGACTGTTTCTTTTTCCATTTGACCATTTACATCTTCATTGTTCAAGCTTTTTACAGAATTAATACTCTCAATGTATTTCATTATTCAATCTTTATTTTTTCTAAATTATCAGATTATTGAGATTTGAAGAATGGAGGATCGATGTCAAAGATTGAGTTGGGCAATAAGGAACTATTACATTAATTGAATTTTATCTAGCTAACTAAACTTAAAATTAATGCATATTTAGAATTAGGAATATGTGGTTTATTGTTTCATTTGACCATTAACATCTTCACTATTAAATATTTTTGTGGAAGTAATACTCTCAATTTGTTTTATTGTTCAAGCCTTTTTCAATATTTTAACAACGTTAATGAGTATAAGTAATGTGCCATTTGATGGAAGCTAAATCAAGTCATAAGCTACCTTGGAATACACATAATATTTTCATGTTATTTAAGTGGGCTTTATAATAATATTTTTCAAGACCTTCAAGATTATAATTGACATCTTATATTAAAAGCTCTAAAATTATGTTGGGATATAATTCTAATATGGATGAATTGAAATATAGAATTATTAGTTTATATTTCGTAACATATTTCAAAGTTTTTTTTTTCAAAATCAAGATATGTGGGGATTTGTGTTTCATTTGTTTTCAATATAATATTGTTGTAATAAAGCTATAACTAGTATTTTTCCTTCTACTATATGTAAGTAATAAGAGAAATGCATAGGACATTTGGCTAGATTCTAATGAGCTCAAAGCTTAATGTCCATGCTTCTTTTAATATTTATTGGATAACTTAGTGTACACCTATATTAATTTTTTATAGATATAGATCAAGTACATGATTGCAATATGATTATGGATGGATGAATCTATTATCCCTACAATTCACTACTAAAACTAAATACAATATTACATACAAAGTGTCAAAATAATCATCTCTTCTTCATGACTATTATTCTTTGTTTTATTCCATGGGATGGCATAAAGCAATGATGATACCTTAAAATATGTATGTATATGTCTAATGTAATAGTGTGACCATAGGGTTCAATGATTTACCTATATACTCAATGCAAGGATTTTTAAGTTAGATTCTTATGAGCTCAAAATCAATATATTACACACATCTACATGTATCAAATTCAAAAAAGTATATGATATTAAGATTTGGGATTATATCCATACAACATATTGATAATAATAGATACAACACAAAGGATCCATGAATGCATCTTTTCCTCATGACCATATAATTTTGTCTTTCTCAGTGAGATGCAATGAAGTATGATTGTTGTTGTGGTAGATATTTGTGTCTGATGCCATGATATGAATATGGATGGGTGAATTTATTCTCACTTGAATTCACTATTAAAACTAAATATAAAATTTACATTCAAAGTGTCAAAAGACTCATCTCTTCTTCATGACTATTTTTCTCTTTTCTAAAGATGTCTGATGTTGCAAAGTATTGTTGATAATGTGTAGTATGTCTATATATGTTTGATGCTATGTTATGATTTTACTCACTTTTATACCATATATTATTAAGATTTGATAGAAATAAATATTCCCATTAATATATATTGTCAAATCCTATTAACAATACATTATTTTGGTTCATGGAACTGGATTTGTAACCACCACATTATTATTTCTACAAACTGACTATTAAAACTAATCCAATAAATTTTTAAATACATCCTATTACAAGCTTACCAATACACATTAATAATTCAACAAATTGACTATTAAAATTAAACTTGCACAATTTTGGATAATACGACTTTATAAAATATTTAAAGATAAAACATATAATACCTCATCAGAGCGTTTAAGTAGGAAATAATACAACATGACTATACTAAATACAATGGGAAATATGAAAAGACACATTTTTTATTTGTGACTCCATTACTGATCTTTAAATTCTATGAGATGGCACGAAGTATAGTTGATACCATGAATGGTGTTTGTGGTTGTCAGATGTTGAGGTATGTCAATGAGCTTCTGAGGTTTACATTTTGTACTTAATATTCATCCTTAGCATTTGGATTTCCCACTCTTTAACAAATATCCCATTTCCATGAATGAAGGTGTGTATCTTTGGAAAGAGTAAGTCACCATATTTCTACCAATAATAATTTTCTCTTGGTTCCTTCTCCCCTATTATTCTCTATTACTATTAATTATTCTCTTTATTAATCTTAACTAGTCTTTCTTCATCATCCTCATCTTGAGTATCTCTTCCATCTATTCTACTGTCTTCTTCTTATAATCTTGTCTCCTAATTATGTTTAATAATAGTTTATTCTATGAAAAATTTAACTAACTTCTCCAAATATATTAGTATTTCTTCTCTATTACTAGTTCCCTCTTCTTCCATTCTTTCCTTTTCTTCTTTTATCTCACTACTTGCTTCTTCATTGCTTTCTATACATTTTTCCTTTTCTCTTGTTATCGAACTCAATATTCTTATACTTGGTAAGAATCCTATATGGATTTCCATTTCCAAAGATTCTTCATTTAGTCTTTCATCTAACACCTTTATCACGGACTCTACTGATCTTATTGATGCATTTGTTTGTTCTACCATGTTTGTGTGTGTAGTATGTGCTTCTTTCATCCATTTTATATCTAATTTTACACACTCATATTCTTATTATAGGTTTGAGTTTTATAAAAAATAATTATAAATTTTGTGTTATCTTTGATTATTTTGTATTATATTTTCCTTCAGATTTTTTGTCTCCATTTTTCACTGTAACTCCACTTGATTTCACTTTTGTCTTCTTAATTTCTAAACCCCATTGTATCATTTTGTCCTCTCTTTTTAATCTATGATTTTACATTTTATCATCTAATTGTTTGTTTTTTATGAATATCATTATCATGTCTTTAATCTTGAATAAATATATCAAGCACCTCATTTCCTATAAACAACTAAAAACTACCATTCAACCACCTCACAAATTAGGCATTATTTTCAAAAGAGATAGTACCATTATAATTTTGAACCTCCTTCTATTGCACTACAATGTATTCAAGTCTAAACTATATGTTTATTATCCCTAGATTCATCTGGAATGAATAATTCCTCTTCAACAAATGTCTTTAGATCAAATAAGTATGGATCAACTCCCATGATATTTGACACTCTCACAATATTCATCTTGTTTGGGTAACCTGGTGGTGCTTATAATGGAATACCAAAATATAATGGTGGACATATTGGCTTCTCCTTTTTATTCTAATCATATTTTTATTCTTATTCTAATTCTTATTGATCTTCTTCATTAGGTATCATATATTCTCAATATAATCTCATTTTTTAACTTTACTCCTCTTCTAAATTTGCCCTACTTGCACTTCATTCTAGGTTATTTTGTCCAACATATTATTGGGGTTCTTCCTCATCGAAATCACCAAAAACATCATGTGTATTTCATGTTATTAAATTAAAAAAAATGTGATCATCACCTTGATTTCTTGGTTCTTTGACTTGTTTAACTTCTTCATCCCCATCCTCTAGATCTTTATGCTTTCCAGGCCCTTTAGATACATTTGGACTAATTGTGTGTCTTATTCTTATTTAGTATTACTATATAATCTTTCTCATTAAATTTTAGATTAAACTTCCCATTCTCCTTCAATTTTGGCTTGGTATTCATCCTCTACTTCCATTTCCTCTTATTCATTATAAACATTTGCAAATTGTCAAAAATATTATTGTTTAGAGTCTACCTCTTTATGTGACTCCCCAAACAAGTTTTGCATAATTTCTTGGTACTTCTCTTCCCAATCCCCCATGATGGTTGAATATATAAAACTCTAATGAAGTAAAATAATTATGGTAAATATGGGTGCCTACTATTTTGTTGGAGTAAGTCTAGATGGCATTGAGATCGTAATGGTACTATCTCTTGTAAGAGTGATTCCCACTTTGTGAGGTGATCGAACGGTAGTTTGAAATTTCCTATAAGAAATGAGATTTTTCATATATATGTTCAAGGTGCAAGACATGATAATATTCTGCATCACTTTTATGTTACTATCCTTTAAATAATATTCTTATATTCTTTGCATTACTAGTTATTTATATTTTCTAATCTTACCCATTAATGCCAAGAATTATTAATTTTACTTGCTTTGGTGTTTGTAGCATCTTGTCATTACATCCTTCATACCTGTATCACTTATTTATATCATGTAACATTCTATGGAATGCACACCCACCAAATTAAGTATCACTTGTCCTTAAATAACATACCATTTATGACACTCATGTGGGATGGAGATGATAATTATATGGGATGAAAATTACAATGGAAAAGTATGATGTGACATGATTATCCAAAAAAGAAAAAGTATGCCACGAGTTAAACCTCTAGCTTTAGGAATGTACATGAATATGCATGATTACATTACTAAAAGTGTTTTGATGAAAAAACATGATTATTTTTATAAAATACTTCCATCATACCTATAATTCATTAATTTACCATTTTCTAAGTTCTCTTTTATTGGCCACCCAGTGCTATGGGTGGGTTACCAATCCCTACAACTCATGATTTTTTCTTGTTCTTGAATACACCAAATGAGTATTAAAACAAAAAAAAATTATATGATGCAAGATTCATTAATAAAAAAATGGTCTAAAATGAAAAAAAAATGTACACATCATATTCATTAGTACTATTTGATAGGAAACAAATACAAAAGATAACTTTATATACTTAGGAATAGTAGGAGGGAATTAACAAAAGAGGTTTTGATAAATAGTTTTATAGATTATGTCTCAACTCATTACCCTCCCAATTAATTTTTTTTGTATTCCTTAAACAACCTAAACCTCTGCACATGGGATCGTAGTACTCAAAAGTCAAATGATTTTATTATACCCATTGCTTGTTCCATAAAACCTATAATTGTCTTCTATCCTCTTCCATTTCCTATCTTTAATTATTTCATTGAATTGATCTATTCCCCTCCAATAAAGAATGGAAAACTAGAAAATATGAGGTCAATATGTTATGGAAAGTTAACTCAATCTCTTCCTTATTACCACATCAGTATATTTGGTCACTCTTTTGAGATCTGCCCTAAAATTATACCTTGAGAATGACTCCTTATTTTTCAATTCAGGGGTAAGCTCATTCCATATCACTCAACAAGAATTTTAGGTTTATTGAATTGTTTGTCATTAAGGTCAAATACTAATTATGGGCCTTTATTTGTTATGTCCTTGCTATTGAAACTGCCTCCCTTTTATTCATCAATTCAATCCAATGTACTTCTATCAAATCTGGCCTAGTAGCCTCCCTTCTGATCATTAAGGTGATTTATTTATATTTCTAATGATACTCAATTAATCACTCACATATTATTTTCTCATTGTAAATATAGGAATAAAAATATCTTAGAAGTACATCACCCAAATACAAGTTTGGATTCCATTCTTGGTCATGAGGAAAAACATAGTTATGTATATAGAATTCACGTAATTGATTTTGATTCTTATGAGTGCTATTATTATATATTTCAAATAAGGAATGAGGCTTACTAACTAGTTTGAATATGTCACAATAGACTCTCATGAATTGAAATAACTATTCAAGATAAACAACATACAATCTTGCAAGAGGTTTGTAACTCATTAGTTGCACTAATAAATAACTCATATCTTCTACCTTCTCTTTCAGTTTTAAAATGTGTGACTTAGCCTCTTTGACCACTTTACTTAAATATTTATGTTCATATCTTAATTACTAAGCTGATTGTGCCATTTAATGCATGATATGTATCTTGACATCCCTTTTAATGAATAATTCATCCTAACTGAGCTCTTTGGTTTGAGTGAAAGTGGATGAAAAAGTATTTTCCTCTATGTCCTACAACCATATAAGACTCTTCTATTAAAGTATAAGTTATAGGGGATTGAAAGTGTCTACTCTCTATTATTCCACCCTAGTTAGTGTATCTAGGCCATTCTATTTTTTCTCAAGTTCCTCAATGCATGCCCTAAGGGTTTTAATTTCCCTTAGGGCTTCCATTAATTTTTGATTTTATTTCTACCTAGGTTGATCCAAGGTTTTTAATTCTACCATTAACACTTCTTCATCTACCACATTATATTATTTCTAATCCAATGCTACCTATTCCCTAACAAATTAGGTGAATTAATCCAACGTTCCATCTCTCCAAAGGATTAAATCTTAGAGACAGATGAAGCAGAGTTTCCTTCCTCAAAATTATTGAAAGTCTAAATTTCACTTGCACTAACTTCCTCTTATTTCTTAGATTATTCCAACTCTATAATTTAATAACAAAAGGGGCTATTGGAGTGTGTTGTCTTATTATTCTACACCTAATCCTTTGAGTTTATCTTCTAAGATCAAGTGGAGTTGGAACCTTTTCCTACTTCTTATCACTTGATGTAGGGGTAGTGTGTTCAGTCCTCTTTAAGCATCTAGCCTGATATTATAAAGGAGTTAGTATTAACTTCCTTCTTATTCCTCTCTTAAGTCTTTCTATAATATGTCTTACCACATGATCTTATTCTTCCTCTACAATCACTTCCTATTAGTCAATATCCATTCCTTATTCTTCAATAGCTACTTCATGTTATTCTTCTTCTAGTAGCTATTGCATTATCAATAAATTATCCCAATATAGGTAATGTATTTGGTCCATCAAATGTCTCTATATAATCAATTGAATTAGAGAGTGATGGGATAAAGATGTTGGCTTCCCCTTTCGATACTCTTTTGCCATCCTTCTTAACATGCTTAATTGAAATTTGGGTACATTCAACTTTATCCCATGCCTGAGATGATTAAGGAGTTTGAAGTGTATTGCATAAGGCATTGAATATTTGCCCTAAAAGGTTAAGTAATTTACAATTTAGAGAGAAACTTCTTTCCAAATCCAAAATAATGAATAACAAAGTGTACCTTTGTTTGAGGACCCAAAATGCTCTCCTTCTATGAAAAATGGAGTCTTAGATGTAGCAACACTGGGTTTCCTCTACCAAAGTTATATTGTATGATGCATACTAATTACCTTTTCTAGAAACACTTTAATGACCTCCACTTATAGTCCTCTGATAGTGGATACATCATCCACACATGTTTTTAAAAACTCCTAGGTAATTGCATCATTAAACTCTATTAATTTATCAAAATAACCAAGCCATTATACATTCCAAAAAATGTTATCAACTTTCCTTATTCTCCTTAATGGATTAAGGTTTGTGGGTTCTCTTTCGATCACATCACTTCCCATATTTCTTAATTATCTTCATGTAGCAAAGGTGGTTCTTAGTGTAAACACCAAAAATTTACACACCATGATTTCAAATGTCAAAGTACCCCTTGACTACCTTATGACCCTCTTGGGACCAACCTAACCCTCTGACCCTAAACTAAACCTAACCTGTAGTCATTTTAACTTAACTGGCTTAACCTAACCTTCACCCACTTTTTACCCTTTACCCTTGACCATTGATGACTAGGTTAACCATCGATGGTCACCTTGACTGTAGACAATCAGTGTCCACCTCCTTAACCATGAACATGCAAACTACATGCTTTGATTTTCTAAATATAATTATTAAATCTGCATGTGAGCCATTACATGGATAATTTATAATTAGATAGCTCAGTTAAACCTTCACTTTTACCTCTTGCTAGGAGATGAAATGGATTTGTAATTATTATCAAGAGCTTATGCATTCATGAGTTTATTTTTTGTAGGTCAATCATCATCAATAATCCAACAATTTAGTAATCATATCAGAGAACCAACTTGCCACTACCTCTCCACCAAGTTCTTAGGTATCGTTACTTTGCAAAAATTAAGCTAGATTCCACCAATAATTTAAATACCTCAACCATCCAACCAATCAAGTTATGGTAAGATAAGTACTTGTTTCTCAATATTAATTTACTTTATTTCCATTTTGTAACTAACTCAGATCTTACCCATCTCTTGAAATCCATTTTTTGGATCTTGTTAATCAACCCTTTTACCAGCCTAGATCTATACATAGTAACCATCAATGGTCATCTCAACCACTGACAGTTACCTTGACCATCGACGGTCACCTTAATCGTTGACAGTCAGCCCAACCATCGATGGTCACTATGGTAGTAATTTACATCAAGCTATTTTCATCTACCTATACGCAACTAAAATTGATTTTCTGTGTTCTTGCTTGTTCATAGACCCCTTTTTAATTTTTTGTAGTTGACCCCAACCCCCTGACACTAGTATTAATTGGTTTAATCTCTACTTTAATCATTTATAACATATTTATTAGCAAGCATTCTTGTGTCCAATTTTAGTAGCTTTTGATTATTGATGCAAGTAACTTATATTCTATTTATAAACTTAATTATTTTAAATGTGTGGATTAAAAACCCCTAAGGAAGCTCTTGTCTCTAAGTTCTATCTATTGCTAGACAATCTACTCAACTATTTGTCTAACCAAAAAGTTTGATTTAGTGCTTTCTTATCTGTAGGTCATCCTTCCAAGCCAAAGAGGATTTCTTCACAATATTCTAATTCCATGCACACATAATCAAATAATTTTTGTAACCACACCTATCTTAGTTTCTTCTTTTCCCCTTTTTGATTTAATAAGCAAAAATTCACTAAAACATTCTAGCATGCCCAGTGGGACCTTGAGTCTTTACTTTGGGTTTCCTTTCTTTACATCTATATACTTTTCTCCTTATCTATGTTCATTAATGAAACTAAAATCTCTTTTGGGTTTAAAATTAAGTGCATCCATTGTTTACTTATAATTTTAACTCACTTTGAATTATGGCAAAATAATCTTATCATAGCATCACTTTTGTAGCACACACTCAACCAAACCACTTTCATCAATTAAACATAAAAAAAACTTGAGACAAGGTTCGACTAGGATTTCATCACCTAGCGATAACCTTACCCTTTCCCGATAATCTTATTTGGAGGTCATTACCAAGAAAATAACCAACTCAGCTCATTGGTTAAGTATAATCTCTAGATATTGGTATATATTGGCTAAGCACTTGACACCCTTATCATTGTAGTGTGTGAAGTGAGGGCTAGGACCCAATACCAAGCCATGTATTGATTCTCATACATATTCATTTTGAGCACCCAAACACAACCTGAAACCAACCTTAGACTTCCTCTCTTGTACCCGCTCTACAAACTAATTTTAGACACACAATTTCTTAAGGTATAAGCCAAAAGCAAGATTAATTAAAACTCTAGGGCTTAAAGCATATTTTATAGTGTGATTTGATTTCTTTGGTCATTTATTGTCTTCTCTTTATTTTAGTAGTGAGGTTATTTGTGCTTTCTACCTCCTTATCTCATATGGTTCTCACTCACCAATAGCGAAGAGACCTTACAGAGTAAAATCCATCACCAAGCCAACCTACCTCTTGTACCTCTTCATCTATGGATTATGTTTCTGAACTAGCAGACTCTCCTCACCCCTAGAGAAGTCTTACTTTCCCTTGAGAGGTTCCTCAAGGAGATGTGGATTTTATCACTTTCCTAGATAATAATCCCATCACTTTGCAACATTATCTTACAACCATGTCTTACCATATACCGGCTTCAGCCCCACCCTCATATCCTAATCCGAGCAATAATTTAGGTGACAATTCGGGTGACAGTTCCACCCCAATTGATGACAAAACTTTCAGGAGCCATAAATTTTGCACCGTAGCTCCAATTGGCTCATCATTTGAACTATTGGAAAGCTAAGAATGGGGAGAACATTGTGAGATGGAATTGAGCTTTTCTCAATGAAGTTTGACCCATGAAAACCCAATGGAAGTGACCCAAATTTCAATTTTAGTAGTGTAGTCTAAAAATAGTAAGTTTATAAAAATAGTAATTCCTTGAATTTAGTATTGTTTTAAATCTTGGAAGTCAAACAAATTAATCTCCCTCGAGATTAGTGACCTTCCACATCCTTCCCATGCTTTCAAAATGTGTATAAATGAAGAGGTAACCTAAAATGTGAAGATAGACATCTCTTCCCAGAGATAAGCATATATTTGTATTGTGATCTTGAGTAATACTACATCTCTTCTCAGAGAATTCATTATTACTGTGTTATTTTTATGCTATTGAAATATTTATCAACTAGAACTTTTGAGTTTTGGATCAGTTGTATCAGAGCGGTTTATCTTGAGAGTGTATGATCCCAAGGATGAGGTCAGGCTACAAGAAGCTTGGGTGGGAAACAACAAAGCTTCCAAATTTTCTACCTGTTTGCTTCAAATGACTCAAATGGCGAAAGACACCGAGACATCTGATACTTTCAAGGAAATGGTGAATGAAGCCCTCTAATGGCAACAAGCACAGATGCTGCAATAATTTTCCCAAATTCTTCAAACACTTTCGATGGAAAATCTTGGCTTTGTGGCTACACTTCCTAGCTCCTCATCTAGGGAACATCCTTTTAGTTCCCTAATACATTTCAAGGTTTAGGTAAATTTTTATATTCCTGCATTTGAAGCCAAAATCAATGCTGATGTAGTAGAGAATTGGTTAGATAAACTGTCTTCCTACTTCTCTATAAATAAGTTCACTGATGGAGAAAAGATTACTTTTGCTCTTTTGAAATCATCATTGCCCATGAAAAACTGGTGGGAAGTGTATAAAAAGAGGTTCAGTATAGATGACATTGGCCTTGAGGTGGAACCTACCTGGGATGATTTTGTGGAAGCAGTGAAAGAAGAATACTATCCCATCAGAGCATATGATGATCTATACATATAGTGGCAACAACTTCACCAAGGTAAGGACCAATCTATTCAAGATTACATAGACACTTTTCATTCTTTGTCTACAAGATTGGGAATTCAAGAGAGTGAGAAACATAAGACTCTCAAATATCATGGTGGACTACAATGGTACATACGGGGGGAAATGGAACTCTTCAATTTGGAAACCCTCAGTGAGGCATACAAATTTGTAGTGAAAATTGAACAGAAGCATGGCAGAAAGAATACGAAGAGTCAACCCTCAAAATGGAAAAGTGACAAGGAAGGTCAAACACGAGGCTAAAATTGGAAGCAGAAGGAGTTTTAGGATAAGAAATCCTAGAAGGGAAAGGCTGGAAAATGGTGTGATTACCACAAAACTAGAACTCACTCAAAATAAGAATGTCGAGCCATCAAGTCACTACTTTTTGAGTCACAATACTCAACATCTACTATTTTACCTCATATACAATCCATAGTCAAAGAGGATGAAGAAGAAATTGTAGATGCTAAGCCTGACACCATCGTCACTTCATCATAGACCCATGAGGAAAGACCAGATGACAAGGAAAGATTATTTCACTCCAAATTATGGGTAAAAGGTAAGCCTTTACTTTTCATTCTTGATAGTGGGAGTCAAAAGAATTTAATCTCTATTAAAGTTGTGAAAAGCCTAAATCTATTCATGAAGCCTCATCTAAATCCCTATAGTATTGGATGGTTGAGCCCAGGGAGAGACCTCTGTGTCACCCATCAGTGTCTTCTTTCATATGCTATAAAACCATTCCAAGATGAAGTCTTGTGTGATGTGGTCAATCTAGATGTTTGTGATGTACTCCTTGATCAGCCGTTCATGTATGAGCGATATGGCATCTATGAATCATGAACCCAAAGGATCACCCTCACTCTTGGAACATGGTGCTATAGGGTACTAGAGGTACCACCTCCCACATCTGTCTCCCTGATCAGTGCTAAGTAATGTAAGAGATTGGTGGAGAGGACAAAGTAATTTGTTCTCATGGTGGTCAAACCATAGAAATCCAAGAAGGTTGATGTTGCAGTCTTGACTACACAATCAACACAACAACAAAAGCAAATAAGATGAATCATAGGAGAATATGATGACTTATTCAAGTCACCCACAAGAGTTCCACTGCATTGCTAGGTAAAACATTCTATCAATTTGATCCCAGGATCACCTTTACCTAACAGTCCTGTGTATCATAGATCAGTTTTAGAGAATGATGAGATAAAAAGATATATTCAAGAATTGATCCAAAAGGGTCACATCAGGCCAAGCTCTTCACCTTGTGGTATCCCAATTGTCTTGGCACTGAAGAAAGATGGAACATGGAGGCTTTGCATTGACTACCGAGTCCTGAATAAAATCTCTGTAAAGAATCACTACCTTCTCCCCAAGATTGATGACCTGCTAAACCAGCTCTGTGGTGCAAAGTTATTCACCAAAATTGATCTCAAATCTAGTTATCACCAAATTCCCATCGATCCCACTGATGCCTGGAAGACTGCATTCAAATCTAAGGAGGGGCTCTTTGAATGGTTGGTTATGCCTTCCGGTTTAACTAATGCACCTATAACCTTCATGAGGATGATGGATGACATCCTATGACCCTTCACCAACTCATTCATGGTTGTCTACTTAAATGACATACTCATCTATAGCAGAACATGGGAAGAACATTTGTAACATGTTTGTAAGGTGCTTCAAACTCTTTGGGAGCACCAGTTGTATGCAAATCTTGACAAATGCACATTTAGGATGACAATAATTTAGTACCTCAGGTACGTTGTGAATAAGGAAGGGGTCCATGTTGATCCAAAAAATATTTGGGTTATTCAAGAATGGCCCACACCAAGGACCCTCATAGAGCTTCACAACTTTTTGGGTCTTGCAAATTTCTACCACAGGTTTGTTCTTGAATATTCACATGTTGTTTGGTCACTAACCCAAGTGACTAAAGGAGGAGCTAAAGCTACATTTCAGTGGGGTGAAATACAACAAAGGGCATTTGAGAATTTGAAGAATAGACTTTGCTCAACCCCTGTTCTTGCCTTGCCAGATTTGCATCAACCTTTTGAGTTGATGACAGATGCATCTAAATATGCCATGGGAGATGTCATCATGCAACATGGCCATCCTGGTGCATATCATAGTGAAAATTTCATTGATACAGTTAGGAAATATCCAACATATGATAAATATCTCTATGCCATTATGCAAGCTTACAAACAATGGAAACACTACATCTTGGGGAAAGAGACGGTCATCCACACTGACCACATACCATTGGAATTCATCTAGACACAAAGCAAACTATGAAATGAGAGGCACCAAAAGTGGGCTACATATATTCAATAATTCCACCTGATAATCAAACATAAAAAGGGGAGCTCAAATACAATTACAAATTGTCTGAGCTGCCCACCAATTACTGCACTCACAATAGTTCTTGACCTGTGTAGACATGAGACTGCCACTTGGGGTGCTCTATATGAAGCAGATCCTACCTTTGCTGATACATATCAAGCACTTCAAAAAGGTAAACATGTTTCTGATTTCTATTTGTAAGATAATGTCCTTTATCATATGGGGCGCATCTATGTTCCAGTTGTAGAGCAACAAAAGATGATATGGGAAGCACACTTCAGTAGGATAGCTGGACACTTTGGTATCAAAAAGACATTGGTAGTTCTTCAAAAACACTTCTACTAGCCCCATATGCGAAAGGATGTGGAAAGACATCTCAAATCTTGCACCCCATGTGTGATAGCCAAGCCAACAAATAATAAGAAAGGATTGTACACGCCATTACCATAACCAACCAGGCCTTGGGAATCTGTCTCAATGGATTTTCTCTCAAGTTTGCCCACTTCAAAACATGGTAAGGACTATATTTTTGTGGTAGTTGATGATTTTTCAAAAATGGCTATCATGATTGATTGTAAGAAAAATATATCTACTGAGGAAACTACTCGACTATATTTTAGTCATGTATGGCTCCATTTTGGTCTCCCCAAGTCCATTGTCTCAGATCAAGATAGCAAGTTCCTGAGCATCTTCTGGTCCACTCTATGGAAGATGATGGATACTAAGCTGATGAAGTCCACAGCCTTCCATCTACAGATTGATGGTTAGATAGAGGTGGTAAACTGCTTGATTATTCACATGATTCAGATGTATCACTCCAAACATCCACACACATGGGATGAGGGACTTCTTTTCATACAACATGGATATAATTGGGCGCTGCACATCTCAACCAAGCATAGTCCATTCCAAGTATGTTTTGGGTTCCAACCCATGGCACCAATTGATATAGCTATTCCATTTTCCACCATGGAATACACACCTCATGGAATATTTGAGGTAGAAAAAGCAACAAAGTTTATTGAACAAATGCAACACATCCAACAACAAGTTCATGACATCCTAGAGAAGATGAATAAGAAGTATAAGCAATGCCATGAAAAATATAGGATTGCACAACATTTTATTGTGAGTGACAAGGTTTGGTTGCAGTTTCAAAAGGAATGACTTGCAAGCCCACATAGAAAGATTTGGCCTCTGTGATATGGTCCCTACACCATCACCAAAAGAGTTGGAGAAAATGATTTTGAGTTGAACCTACCAACCTACCTTGGTCTGCATCCAATATTCAATGTAGAGCTCCACAAACCATATCACCCACATCTATTAGACACTTTAGTTATAGTATAACAACTAGAAATTGATGATTTTTATCCATAGAGTTTTGCTCCAGTGGAAGAGGATCAGATTGTGGATACCTGGATGAAGACAACAAGAGGACACTCTATTCCACTTTATCGAGTGGTCAAAATGGGCCAGCTTAGCCATCAAGGTGATTGGCTCATAGAGAAACAAATCAAGAAACAACTACCACAACTGATGGGGAACATTGATGCAATGGGGACCATTGATTTTCAAGGAGGGAGAAATGATTCAGGCAACAATTTAGGCGACAATTTGGGTGACAGTTCCACCCCAATTGATGACAAAACTTTTGAGAGCCATAACTTTTGCACTGTAGCTCCAATTGACTCGTTGTTTGAACCGTTGGAAAGCTAAGAATGAGGAGAACATCATGAGATGGAATTGAGCTCTGATCAATGAAGTTTGACCCCTAAAAACCTAATGGAAGTGCCCCAAATTTCAATTTTAGTAGTGCAGTCTAAAAATAGTAAGTTTTTAAAAATAGTAATTCCTCGAATTCTTTATTGTTTTAAATCTTGGAAGTTGAACCACTTAATCTACCTTGAGATTGGTGAACTTCCACATCCTCTCCATGCTTCAAAATGTGTATAAATGAAGAGGTAACATGAAATGTGAAGGCAGACATCTCTTCCCAGAGATAAACATATATTTGTATTGTGATCTTGGGTAATACTACATCTTTTCTAAGAGAATTCATTGTTATTGTGTTATTTATATGCTATTGAAATATTTAACAACTAGAAATTCTGAGTTTTGGATCATATCCACCTTATGGCATGCCTCTCCACATCATGAGGAGTACCTCTATTGCCATGGTTAATACCCAACCATTGATTACCCAAGCTTGCTCATCAACCAACAACCCCTTTGAAACTGTCATAGAGAACCAACCAACTCAAAATACCATTGCCCTTATACCTTCCACTCCTGCCAACCACTCCTATACAATAGGAGTACCCACCTTTAGTACCACCAACCTTCGTTTAGCTACCCTCAATCCATTAACCACTACTTGATTCAAATCCTTGTGGTGTCTATACCCTCTACCTTGACACTGATCAATACAATGGTCACCACCCTTCCATCAATCACCAACCCAACTACCAATCCTATCCAACAAGCACCCCTTATACCAAACTTTGGCTATATCCCTAACCTTCAAGGACATGTACCCATACCTGTTATGAAACCACCTACCTCTACTTACCCTTATGTATCTTCCACCTAGCCATTGACATCCACTTACCAATATGTGGTAGCCTCTCAACCTTCTACCCACTATCAGTATGTCTCCTAACCATCATAACAATATGTATCCTATAACCTTTCAGGTACACAACCCCAAGCAAACCTAATGAATATTATTATGGATAAAATGAACACCTTAGATTCATCCATTTTAGGTGCTAACAACATCTTGTCATATGACCAAATATGTAATGAGCCCATCCATCATCTGTACATATCAGACCATATCCTCCCTAATGGGAACTTCCCAAGAACTCTAAATTTCAAAGGAGGATCCCCAACACCACCTTAGGGCCTTTAGGAATGCTTGTTATCTCATCACCTATGATGATTCTCTTCTTCTCTATACCTTCCCCATGTCTCTATCTAGTCCAACATTGGATTGGTATAGTGTCATACCTAAGCACTCCCTTTTCTCCTTCACCCAACTGGCTCAAACCTTATTGGACCACTTTGTGATCAATATCTCCAAGAAAGTATCTATTATTACCTCTACTCTATTTGATAGTTTGAGGATGAATCCATCATTGATTTTATGGATTATTGGAGGAGCCTAATTAATTAACTCTTCCTCTCCCTACCTCGACCCAAACTCATATATATTTTTGCTCAGGCATGTGCCAAGCATATCTTCTCTACACTACATGTCCAAAGCTTCTGAACCTTTGATGAAGATTTTACCATGAATGTAAGTTAGAGAATTGAGCCATTGATGAAGGAAAGCTAAAACTTAAAAATAATAATTCAACCTATAAAACCAATGAGGCTTCTTCTTCCAAGTCAAATAATTAATCCAATACCAACACCAAGAGCAAGGGAACCATAAATTTAGTTATCCTTAAGGCCATTCCTCCATCTTCCATCAACAAACCAAATTCCTTTAGCACCTCAAAGAAAAATATGAGGAACCAAAATTAGAACAATCAGAAGTAATTCACTCCACTTGGAGAATCCTATGCCTCCATCTTAGAAAAGTTATTAAAAGCCAACATCATTCAAATTCCTCCTATCTAACCACCCTAGCAATTTGAATCCTCTCGTCTTGTACCTAGTTGGTTCAATGAGAATGATTTGTGTGCCTTTCATAGGGTAATATGACATGAGGTCAGTAGGTGAAACACCTTCAAGAACCTTGTCCAATCCCTCATTGACAAGGGGGAACTTACATTGGATAGCCCTAATGCACCATCAAACCAAACCCTTGATATATTTAGGCAACCCTTCCTAAACCATGCTCCTACCAAGAATGAGAGAAACAACATTGAATGTTCTCATGATACCCATACAATTAACATGGTTCTTGACATACTTGCTACCAAAGAACCTGTT
The DNA here is from genome assembly GCA_037957365.1 of Torreya grandis. Classification (NCBI taxonomy): domain Eukaryota; kingdom Viridiplantae; phylum Streptophyta; class Pinopsida; order Cupressales; family Taxaceae; genus Torreya; species Torreya grandis. Next base: position 3,179,265 of record JARHVA010000684.1, on the reverse strand, counting down.
GACCAACCTATTTATCCCTCACCCTCTCCACTTATTAAAGTAGTGGAGTTACCTTCTCCTCCTTTAGAAACCTAAACTAAGGAAACAATATCTTCTCCCCTTTAACTTATTGAGGCAATGGAGTCCTTAACCACCCTTTTAGCCAATATATTAGAACAACCAACCATCACCACCCTATCTTTGCCTTCAACTATCAAATAACTCACCCCTCATTTGAAGATCATTGTCAAGGATGGAATCCCCATGTATACTCCCCTTTGTAGGAGCCACCTATCCCAACCTTACATCCTTTGATTGAGGAAGAAGATGAGGTTACCATCCTTGTGTCTCCACTTAGGGGATTATCTTTTAGGTCCACTATTCAAAGAATCAAATTGACCCATAAACCATTCTCTAGCTAGTGCAAAAATTGGAATTTATATTTAACCCTAACATAGATCGAGCCACATTATGGAAGTAATTAGGGTTACCTTATATCACCAAGAAAAAGCCTCCAACCATACCTTTAATAGACCAACCCACCACTTTCACTAACAAAACTTCTACCATATCAACCAAACCAATAACAAATTTTTGCTAATCTAAAAATCCATCAACCATCTAAGGCATCTAAACCCCAAGTATCTAAATCACCTTCTTAAACCAAACCAACCAAACCAATCAATAACCTTGGCACCTTTCCTACACAAAGCCTTAGTCACCCATCTGTGAAAGTAGACATAACCTCTTTCAACCCATCAACCAAGCATTGAACCAAGGCAACCAAAGAGATCAAACCACCTAAAGGCTCGAAGGCCCAAATTTTACCTCTATCGACCTTGCCCTCCATTCTGGGGCCTCATCCCTCTACCTTGAGTAGGAAACCAATTGCCTCTACCAAAACCCCACCACCTCTTTTGGTTACACCTTCATAGTTACTCTTTATTGCACCTCTTTTTACCATACCAATAATACATAAGCTACCTACCTTACAATCTTCCACCTTTAGCTCGTCAACCTCCTTGTATAAACTGAGTTCATCAACTAAACACACCACCCTACCTAAAACACCTACCACCAAAGCTATCTCCAAACAACCTCCCACTTCAACCATCAAGGCAAATATCACTACGAATTTACCACCTTTAACTAAGTCTTACTTGACTATTTTACATATGTTATTACAAACCTCTTATTTAGCCTTACCTCCCATCAAGCCCTTTGACCTTTTAGTTTCAAAACTCATTTGGTATAATAACCATCAGGTGTATTCTTATCATAACACACCTAACCATGATACAAAGAACTACAAAGCTCTCCAAACCATTATCCATTAGCTTTACGATGAGGATGATCTACTAATAAATGAACCTCTTATGAGCCCCATACTAATCTAACCAACAACCATTCCTTTCCAATGCTCACCTACTCCTCTACTCTCACCTCAAAGTGAAGACAAGTTTGAACAATCTAATACTTCAACCTCTCCTTCTATCCATACTATCAACATGGTCATGAGAACACAACAAAACGATAAGGGAAAGGCTAAGGTGTCAATTCCTTGGACATAGCCCTCTTCAACCTCCCAACCAATCCACACCCATTCATATCTATCTTTGACCAAGAATCCAACCAAAAACTATAAATCTCTCCAAACTAGTATCCATCAAATTTTTTATGAGGATGATCTATAAATAAATGAACCTCTTATGAGCCCCATACTAATCCAACCAACAACCATACCTACCCAACACTCACCTACTCCTCTATTCTCACTTCAGAGTGAAGACAAGTCTAAAAAATCTACTACTTCAACTTCTCCTTCTATCCATACTATCAACATGGTCATGAGAGCACAAAAAAAGGATAAGGGAAAGGCTAAGGTGTCCATTCCTTAGACATATTCCTCTTTAACCTCCTAACCAACCCATACCCATTTGTATATATCCTAAACCAAACCCAATGTGTCTATCTTAATTACCTCCTAATCTAACCCTTTCGAATCCATAAGGGGAGTTATCCTCAAACAACTTCACCAAACCTTGATAAAGATGAGCTTATATGAGTTGATCTCTACCTCTCCCCATCATTATCAAACACTAATAGAGGCTTTGAAATCCATTGGGGTCCAACCCGAGGACCTCCAACCTCTAGTAACCTTTGTTGGTACCATTCAAATTTCCAGTACCCTTCAAATTTCCAACCTTGTTACCTTCATAGACTCAGAAATACATTCCATCCATCTTGAGGACCTAGATCCTCATCTCTTTATCACTACCTACATCAACCAAACCCATATCAAATGGGTCATGATTGATGAGGGGCTAGCATTAACATCATATCCTCCCACACCTATAACCAAATCAACTTGCTGGACAATGTCATGTCTGAATCTTCAACCATCCTTCATTCTTTCAATGATATCATGGCCATTACCTTGGGAACTATCATCCTCCATATCTATTTAGGACCCTGCATGCTCCCCAAAATTTTCTATGTAGGGGAAGATGAATTATAATACAATGTCTTATTTGGATGACCCTGGATCCATTTCATGGGTTGAATCCCCTCTACCCTTCACCATTGCATTAATTTTTAGTATGAAGGCTAGGTCATCACTATCTAAGCTAACCCAAGTCCTTTATCAACATGCCACATGACCTATCACCCCAATGATTTCCTCATACCCCTATCCAACACACCCTTAATATCTCAAAACCAACCTTCAATTGCCAAAGTGGATATCATTTCCCCTTCCCCCAATAAGGCATCAACTAGTTCCTCTATTATTTTAGATCAAATACCTACCATGGACCCTTTGCAATCAATGTTCCATCATATTTCACTGGGGGAATATTACCTTCTAGCCCTTGATGCTTTCCCTACTCCTCAAAAGTATGGGTAACTTACTAACCAACTGGGATATGACCCTAATGTTATAACTATCATTCAATTTGGACCTCCCCACTGTCAAACTCATTTTGTCTATGGGGGACTCAATAAATCCCTTTGTGCTTCTACCACCTCTCTTCCACCTCAACCATTCACCATCGATTTCTCTTTTCTATATAAACCAAACTTCACTAAGACACACCTCCATTAGTGTGATTAGAAAGGCTTTGGCCTTGGACAGTATGAGCATAGCCCACATGAATTAGTCACCATCAAAACTAGGAAGCCACACAAGAAGCACATACTTAGTTTCATCTTACCTAATAAGAAGAAAGCCAAACAACCTATCGTTACCATTGTTAAAAAAGAGGCCCCTTCCTCATCGACCTTGCCTTTACTGATGTGTCAGGATGATGATATCATCCCACCTAACTTTTTTTTCATTGACATGATTAACCTCATACCCCTATCTTATTAGAAGGAAGGGGAATCCGTATCCATCCCTTTGACCCATCCTAAGATGATAAGAGAAGACTCTCCTACCATTAACACTATTCATTACTAGGATGATGATTCCATTCTCACCTACCTTAGTGCCCCAAATTTTTCCATCCACAAATCCCTTCCTCCTGAGTCCTGAACTATTTTGAATAAATCCACCATGGATATCAACTTGGGCACTCTAGATACCCCCCACATTATTAGACTTGGCCAATCGTTGAATGCTAAGGAACTTCAGGACTTCCCTTCTTTTTTCCAAGACTACAATATAGTATTTGCTTGGTATTATAATGACATGCCTAGAATTGACCCCACCATTTCTACCCATAACATAATCACCAATTGTGATTCCAAACCCATCAATTAGAAGCTTTGATGCATACACCCTTGCATAGCCCTTCTTATCAAAAAGAGCTTCATTGTCTCCTATCTGTCAACTTTATTCAACCCATTGACTACCCCTAATGGGTCTCAAATGTTGTACCTATCACCAAATCCATATGGGGACTACACATTTTCATGGACTTTCATGACCTCAACCTCACTTACCCCAAAGACAACTTTACTCTACCTAGCATCAACTATCTAGTTGATCTTACAACTAAGTAGGAGATGCTATCTCTCATGGATAGATTCTTAGGATAAAATCAAATTTTGATTTCTCTTGAAGATCAACACAAAACTACCTTTACCACCCCTTAGGGAAACTTTTATTATAAAGTCATGCCTTTCAAGTTAACGAACACTAGTGTAACCTATCAATGTGCCATGACCCATATCTTCCCTGACCTCATCCATAAAATTCTATAAGACTATGTGGATGACCTTCTTAGAAAATCCAAACTCTAAAAGGATAATTTAGTCATGCTCAAAATCATCTTTGAGAAGCTTATCCACTACCATGTCCATCTAAACCCCAAGAAGTGCATTTATGGGGTCTTGTCAGGAAAGCTTCTTGCCTTTATTCTCTTCCTTCATGTAATCAAAGTCAATCCCATCAAAATCAAATCCATCCTCAACATGATTCCTCTCACCAAACTTAAACAACTTTGTAGCTTTTAAGGGAAACTTTAATGCATTCATCATTTTATCTCCCAACTTTTAGACTAGTGCCAACCCTTTCACCACTTTCTAAAGAAGGATGTCTCTTTAAGTGGAGTAGTGAATGTCAAAAGGATTTTGATTCTCTCAAAAAATACCTTTTGTCACCACCTATCCTCACCCTTCCCAAGGATGACCTACCTTTCTACCTATATATCTCTACCACCGACCATTCCCTAGGGGTAATGCTAGCTCACTGAGATGAACAACATAGAGAGCAAGCCATATATTACATTAGCCACATGTTTGTAGAAATATAGAATTAATACACCCATATCGATAAAATTTTCTTGGCTTTAGTCTTCATATCCATCAAACTTTGCCACCACCTTCTTAACCATAAAACATGTGTCATAACCAACATTGACCCACTCAAATACATGCACTTCAAGCTATATCAAAACTAGCGTATGGCAAAGTGGATAATGATTTTAGTAGAGTTTGACCTTGATTTCTTCAATAAAGGTCAAATAAAAGGCAAGTCATTATAGACCAATTAGTTGAAGCACCTTTAACAAACAATCGACCTCCTCTTAAGTTCTCCAATGAGTCCATCATGACCCTCTCTCAAGCAAATTTTGCCTATCAAGTCACCATGTTCTTTGATGGATCAAAATGATAACATGGTGGGGGAGTTGGTATCATCCTTATCCCCTTTGATGGTGAACCTCTCCCTTTGACCTTCAAGCTTGATTTTGAATGTACCAATAACATGGCTTAGTACAAAGCCCTAATCATAGGCCTTTAAACTGATTTAACCCTAAGAGTTAAAATAATCAACATCTTTAGTGACTACCAACTTGTGGTCAATAAAATTAATGACTCTTACTAGTGTAAGAATGATGTTCTGTAATAGTACAAGTAACTAGTTGATGAACTCTTAGCATCATTCGAACACTACCACATCTAGTCAACTCCATGATTTACTAATAAGTTCAATAACACCATGGCTTCTTAGATACAATCCACACCCTCAAATTCTAAGATATATGTCATTATCTATATACTTACCTAACCTTCTTATGTTAAACAAGGTTTTCCCACCATTTTTAATGTTGAGGAGACCCAACCTAACCTTTGGTATCAACAAACCTTTGACTATGTCAACCTTAGCATACTTATTTTCAACCTTTCTAGGAATGATAAAAGAACATTTATCCAAAGTACCTATCTTTATACCATTATGGGAGGAATCCTTTACAAATGTAGTTTTGATGGCCTTCTCTACCATTGCTTAACTAGTGATGAAGCCTCTCACATAATCAAAGAAATACATGATGGTATCTGTGAAGGCCACTATAGTGGCCTCACTATATCTAAACTCATCCTTTGCATTTTAGCTATTATTAGCCTAACCTTAACCAAAAATGCTATGATTACATGAAAAAGTATGCCAAATATCAATAACATGCTAATTTACATCATGCACCTAGCCATAGTCTTCGAGTTTGCACAAATTTTTGGCCCTTTTCATAATGGGGTCTAGACCTCTTTGGTGAAATTAAACCTCATTCCTCATAGTGACACCACTCTATCATCACTGTGATTGAATACTTTACCAATTGGGTAGAGGCTATTCCTCTAGTATCAATCAAAGTTGAAAAGACTGTCGACATTATCAAGCATCATATCATCTATCGCTTTGGTGTTCCTCATAAAATTATCATCGATAATGGTAAATCATGAGTATGGTCATGAGTCTCCTCTTAGATAGAGCCCTCTAATACAATGCACTATTTCTAAAACCTCCAACATGCCACCTAACTCGATCACTCTCATCTCTATATAACAACTCAATATGATCATCCTGCTCCTATCGCTCTATGTGGTATATTAGATCATTACAGAGTGGAATTTGAGTAATCTTATGCATGCCCTAAGGCAAGATAGTCATCTTTCCAGTCAATAACAGGAAGGTATTCAAAGTGGGATCCCATATCTTGATGAACATTATGACCATGGATGTATCTTAAGGCACATGCTAATAGTGCCTCATTACTCTTAACCCCACCTCCTCCATGTGGGCTCAGTCGACTGAGGTCATCCCCTACTAGATGTTGACAAAGATACATGGTACTCAATCATGCATCTATATTTGCTCCCTAGCTTGTACCAAAATGGAAACATGGCTTAATCATCTACCCCAATATCATCTACCCTAACCTTTTACTACGTAACTTATTTCCTTACCCAGCCTACCTATCTACCTAATACCCATTAGGTTTGCAAACCTAAAACGCACATCATTTCATTTGCCTTAAGTTTTTAGCCACTTATCAAGAACAAAATAAAATTCTCTACCCTATTTGACTATTGATGATCATGATGACCACTGATGATTAGACACCCATGTTTTTTAGGGTGTCAACCATTAATGATTAGACCTGACCATCAATGATCACTATGGGCATTTTGTAGTTGAAACACCCAAACCCTATCATACCTCCAAACTACCCAAAATGCATGCAAAACAACCAAATTTGTTAAACTAAACCCTCACCCAACCTAATTTACCTACCCACCCCCACCAATTCTTGATTATACCCACAAGTTCACCTAAAAGCTACCTAAACTCTACTTAGGTCTTTCACAAGTAGCTAACCCAAACAACTAACCACTTAACTATTTATAAAATCACACCTATCTATCAAAATCAAGACATCCCCTACCTCATTTTGTGACCTCCACCATGGAGTCACCCATAAACCTGATTGTCCTCATCCAAGCTCGTATGCTGCTTACATCCTAATTAGTCCCCATGTCCAACTCAACAAACTATCAAAATCCACCTCAATAAACACATAGTCAGCAAGCACACCTTCACTGGTAAATGTTAAAATCATTAGAGCCCAAGGTCAAAAGCAAACAAAAGACAAAGTGAGTAAAAAGTGATTCATTTTCACTTTCACTTGGTGGGTTTTTAGGGTTTTTACCTTGACTATCGACAGCCAGGGTGATCGTCAATGATTGCCCTTGGGGTACTTGACCATTGATGATCAATTTTACCCACCTTTTTAGCTCTTACCTTCTACCAAACATCTTTACTCAGCAACAAATCACCACTAATGGAGTCTACCTTCTCCACCTACCCTAACCACCTCATCACCTTGTTATTGGTATATTTAGGCCCAACAAGCACACAATTTGTAACTTTTTTTGTAGAATCCTTTGACTATAGTGATAACATTTCCATATTAACCACCTTTTGAACTTATGTCACCTCGCACTTACCTAACCTACTTTTTTCTTTTCAGGATCACTTCCTACCTTAGATACCATGAAACTTATTCCATTTATGTTTTTATCGAGAGCACTTTTTGCCTTGGATACCTATGGAAACACTGACCTTGTCTAGGAGACTAACAAGTGTACCTATCCACCATACTTGATTGTGGTCATGTAGTACACTGGTCACTTATCCCTTAGCATCTACCTTTATTGTTATCAACCATGACAAACTCATCTTTGCATGATCTTGGCTATCACACTTTTAGTTACACTTTGCATACCTATTTGCACTTTAGTGCCCTACCTATCATCTACCTTTATGACATCCACATTCATCATCACCCTCACCCACATTATTAACCCCACACCAGATTCTTTTTTTACCTTATCACCTCCCAATTTGAGGTGGAAAACCTCTTCCCATACTCAGGGCAACCATACCTTTGACCAATATCAATTTTTGTTTTGCAGCTTGGTTATTCAAGCCACTTAACAAAAAAGGGAAAGTTTTATACATAAAAAATACACACACCATGATTCTAAATGTTGAATTACCCCTTGACCACCTTGGGACCCTCTTGGGACCAACCTAACCCTTTGACCCTAAATCAAACCTAGCTTGTAGTCAATTTAACATAATTGGCTTAACTTAACCTTAACCCACTTTTTACCCTTTACCCTTAATCATCGATGGTCAGGGGCGACCTTCTCAACCACCAACATGAAAACTAATTGCTTTGATTTTCTAAATATAAGTTGTCTTAATCTATATACAAGTTATTACATGGATGATTTATAATTAGATAGCCCAATTAAACCTTCACTTTCACCTCTTATTTGTGCCTATAAGAAGAGAGGAGCTAAGAGGTGAAGGGGGTCTGCAATTATTATCAAGAGCTTATGGATCTAGGAATTTATTTTTGGTAGGTCAATCATCACCAACAATCTAACAATCTAACAATCATATTAGAGAGCTAACTTGTCACTGCCTCTCCACCAAGTTCTCAAGTACTGTTACTATATCAAAATCAAGCTAGATTCTACCAATAGGTTAACTACCTCAACCATCAATCAAATCAACTTCTAATAAGACAAGTACTTATTTATCAGTGTTTATTTACTTTAATTGCATTTTGAAACTAACCCAGGTCTTACCCATCTCTCAAAATCCATCTTTTGGATCTCATCAATCAACGCTTTTACCAACCTAGATCCATACATAATAATCATTGATAGTTGTCTCAACCATCGATAGTCTGTCTAACCACTGATGATTACCTCAACCACTGATGGTCACCTTAACCATTGACGGTCAGCCCAACCAGAATGGTCACTATGGTAGTAATTTATAGCAATCTATTTTCATCTACCTACACCCAACCAAACTTGATTTTATGTATTCCTATTTGTTCATAGACCCCTTTTTGATTTTCTAAAGTTGACCTCAACCCCCTAGCACTAATATTAATTATTTTAAATTCTATTTTACTCATTTCTAACACATTTCTTAGCAAGCATTCTAGTGTCTAATTTTAGTAGCTTTTGATTATTGATGCAAGTAATGTCTATTCTATTTATAAACTTAATTATTTTAAACATGTGGATTGACAACCCCTAAGAAAGCTCTTGCTTTTAGGATCTAGCTATCACTAGGTAATCCACTAAATTATTTGTCTAATGAACAAGTTTGATTTAGTGCTTTCTTATTTGCAGGTCATCCTCCCAAGCCAAATAAGAGCTCCTCATAATCTTTTGATTCCATACGCACATAATCAAACAAGTTTTTAAACCACACCCATACTTAGTTTCTTATTTTCCCCTTTCTGAAATAATAAGCATAAATTCATTGAAACACCTAGCTATTTTGAAAAAATAAAGAGTTTTAGAGTACATGATGTGTGAGGTGTAATTAAAATGGTTCTTGAGGTTTTATCTAATTATCATATACTTCTCAATTTATCATAGATTGCCAATGATTTTTATCTTTACATGATCACGTGTTTGGCCACCTATAACATCTTGTCATGACATTATCTACACCTGTATCCACATCTATAACACTTATTTGAATCATGCCATATTCCATGTAATTCACACCCCCAACTAATATGTCACTTTTTCTTGAGTGACAGACCATGCATGTCACTTGTGAAAGATTGAGATGATGATTCGATAAGATGGAATTGAAGTGGAAAAGTATGATGTGATAAGATTACCCAAAAATGGATAAGTGTGTCATGATTTAAGCCCATATCATTGGGAATGCACATGAATATGCATATTTAGATTTTTAGAAGTATTTTAATGAAAAAACATGATTTAAAAAAAATTGTTGCCATCATTACGTTAATAAACATTGGTTTACCATTTTATAAGTTTTCACTAATTTATCTAAATGATTATAAATTATGTGTTATCTTCAATCATTCTGTTTTATCTTTTCCTCAAGTTTTTTAGTCTCCCTTTTCTGTGACAACTCCACTTGATTCCACCATTTTGTATTTTCACTTTTAAAACCCCATTGTCTCATTCCATCCTCTCTCCAATCTCTATTTTTCCATATTCTCATCAAATTTATACATTTTTTTTGCTATCCTCTCTTATTCTTCTATTCTTAGCATTTATACTTCTTTGTATGTCATACTATTTCCATTTACTTCTACCTAGTATTATTATTTTAATTTATTTTCTTCATTTTTATTCTCCTCTCCCCTTTCTTTCATCTCTTTTTTCTTTCTTTCTCTTTACTTTCTAATTTATTTCTTTTCTTTCTTAGCTTATGACAATTGACTTAACATTGAATGACATATTTGGTTTTTAAATTCCAAGATATGATTTTCAACTTTTGCATTATGATTGTTAGCTTCCATGGTTTACATTTTGTACTTAATATCCTAATGAATCATCTTGTCAACATGTAGAATGGGGCAAAATATGAACACCTCTTTTGAAATGCTCATAGTAGTATTATCTTGTGTTGAATGGGCACTTTCCTATTCTATACATGATAAAATCATTATCAATTAAGAATGCAATAGTCTTAAATTATGTAAAACATGTCCATTTTACATGAGATAGGAATATTAGATTCATAATTGATAATATATTATTAATATAATAGAGTTATGTAGAATGGGAATAATATGAGCACTTCTTAGTCAATTCTCATTTTATTTTTATCATGTGTATAATGGGTATATGCCCATTATAAAAAAGATAAGAACAATATCAATTTAGAATCTGATAGTCTTCACTTGTGTAGAATGGGCACATTCTCTTTATACACAAGTTAAGACTATTGGATTCTTAATTGATAATGTTCTTATCATTTTTAGAATGGGAATGTGCCCATTCCTACTAGTTCTATGTATAATGGGGCATAATATGATCACTTCTTACTCCATGCTCATAATATTGCTATTTTAAGTAAAATAGACACATGCCCATTCTACACAAAATAAAAACATTATCAATTAAGAATCCAATAGTTCTAGATTATGTAGAATGGGAACATGACCACTCTGCATATGCCCATTATACATAAAATAAGAACATTATTAATTAAGAATAAAAAAATCTTACCTTGTGTAGCATGGGCATATGCCCATTCTACACAAGATATAAATATTGGATTCTTAATTGATAATATTCTTAATATATCAGATTTGTGTAGAATGGTAATAATATGAGCACTTATTGTTCAATGCTCATAATATTATTAGCTTATGTAGAACCTACCCATTCTTATATGCCCATTCTACACAAGGTAAGATTTTTTGATTCTTAATTGATAATGTTCTTAATATATTAGATCTGTGTAGAATGGGAATAATATGAGTACTTCTTGTTCAATACTCATAATATTATTAGATTTTGTAGAACCTACCCATTCTAAAAAAAATAAGAACATTATCAATTATGAATCCAATATTCTTAGCTTATGTAGTTATGGGCTCATCTCAAATGGGACTTTATAGTCTTTGAATTGGGCTCATAGTAATAGAGTTCACAACATGCATATTAAACTCTAAACTGATGGTAAAATTTCAAATAAGGTATTTTTCATTTTAATTTAATTTAAAAAACTTTAATTTGGCTTTATATCTCTTGTAGCTACATGACCTATCAAGGTGTCGATATTAAATCTACCTAATTGCCTTGGTAATTGCCCATTGAATGCTGAGAATAAGTTGGGTATGCACCAATACATTTTTTGTGGCACTTGGGATTGTGTCTTCCCAGGCCAATTGTCACTTGTGGTCTGAGGTAGACCGTAAGGGCACTAATGTTAATTATATATAGTTGGCAGTTTCTAGTTGGTTAAAGGGTGAAAAGGTGGTATAATATTTTGACACACAACTGGCCTCCTATAACCCATTATTAATAGATGAACACACCTTTCACTATAAAATGCTTTAAAATGACTTTGATTTTTTTATGCTTTTTTTAAGTCCCAAGGCTTCCCAAAGGTGTCAGAGATATATAAAATGTAGGAAGTAGATTAGAATAATTATGGGCCACTTATCAAACCAAACCCCATAGTCCTAAATCCCTATTGTATGTTAAAATAATAGATAATCTTGGGAACAATTACCAATTAGATAATGCCATGTAACACTAATAAGTTATTAAGTATGTCTAGAATAATATAGGATGGGAGGCCTTAAGAATTCACTTCCTGATGAGTGTCATTTTAATTTTGATATTATTTTTTATGACTCATAAATTTTTAGTGATTTGTTTGATACATGTCAATATATCGCTTCTCACTTAGTCATGGGCAGTTGAGGAATTTGTGACTCACACTTTTAAATAAAGGTTTATAGTGGAGTGATGTTTGATATGTTAACAAGTGGTACAATATCGCTTAGTAGCATAAATTTAAGTTTTGTGACTTAGATTTTTTAAATGAAAGATTGTGGAGGAGTGATATGATGATACATGATGTGATATCTATTAGTCACTTTATCGTAGGTATTTTATACTTATAACTTATGATGCTAGTAGGTGATGAAGTGAAAAGAAGTCAAGTGGAAGAATCTCACTTATTATATCCACCAAAAATTTTAAGACTTAAACTTTAATCATATCCCAATGATAAGGTGAGAGAAGAACATGTGAAATAATTTTATGTAACTACACTATCAGGTGGTGATGCTCGAAGTCAAAAAGGCAATCAAAAACCTTTTCAATATCTACTAAGAAAATGACATGTGGCAAGACAATACTTGAACTTTCCTTGTGATAGCCTATTTATGATCTTTTCTGTGAGATGCCATGAAGTATAATGAATGACGTCTGTGTTTAGTAGATACTTCAAAGTATAATAGATGTAATAATGAATGATGTATATGGTTTTATGATGCTATAATATGATCACCAAATTCCATGGTTTATATTTCATATTTTATATTCCAATGAAAAATCCTATCAACATGTAGAACAGGGCATAATATGATAACTTATGTCTCAATGCTCATAATATTGGGCACATGTCAATTTTACACTAGATAAGAACATTATCAATTTAATAATCTACTAGTCTTAGCTTGTATATAATGGGTATGTTCCTATTCTACATAAGATAGGAATATTTGATTCATAATTGATAATATATTCTTAATATACTAGACCTATGTGGAATGGGAATAATATGAGAACTTCTTGTTTAATGCTCATAATATTGTTATCATCTGTAGAATGGGGTGTGACCATTCTTAATATACAATACCCATGTATAATAGGGAATAATATGAGCATTTATTATTCAATTATCATAATATTGTTATGCTATATAGAATGGGCACATGAACATTCTACACAAGATAAAAACATTATCAATTAATAATTAAATAGTTGTAACTTGTGTAAGATGGGCATATTCCCATTTTACACAAAATAGAAATATTGGATTTTTAATTGATAATATTTTTAATAAACTATACCTATAAATAATGTGACATATTATGAGCAATTCTTGCTTAATGCTCATAGTATTGTTAGTTGTGTAGAATGGGCACTTTTCCAGAATGGGCATGTACACATTTTACACTGTTAAGGTAAAAAAATTATCAATTAAGAAGCCAATAGTCTTATCTTGTGTAGAATGGGCACATGCCCATTATACAAAGGTATAAATATTGGATTATTAATTAATAATATTCTTAATATACTAGACCTATGTATAATGGGGAATACCATGATAACTTCTTGGTCAATGCTCATAATATAGTTAATATATTGCGTGGAATGTACATATTAGATTTTTAATTGATAATATTATTAATATACTAGACTTGTGTAGAATGGGAATAATATGAACACTTATTACTCAATTCTTATCTCTACTAGGTGATTTAGGTAATTAAAGAAATAAAGAGAAAAAAGAAATAAAAATAAAAACCAACTTATGAAAAACTCAACTTTTGGGTGATTTAGGAATCTCTACTAAAGCTATGGATGCTTGGATGGCAGTAGATCTAGGCCTTGAGTAGGATCATAGGCATATCTATTGGGGTTATGTATATATATTTGGTAGCAAATTAATTTCTAGGAAAATATTCTTAAGGTAGGATTCACTATCCCTATAGTTGGAGCTATAATAAATAATTCTTGTAGGTCCCACAAAGTGGTGATTGACTCATTTTCACACATTGGGTTAATGAGAATATTAGATTTGGTTTCTTAGCCATTATATTATTTTTCTCTATGAATCCATTCATGTTCCATGCATTACCTTATATAGATATTATGAGTTCACAGGCACATGTCTCTAGTTTCAAAATATTCAAGAGTATTTTCTAGCAGATTCACCATTTATTATTGCTTGCATAACATGCCATAAATCCTCAAGAATCATGGAACCAATTTTTGGCCTCTTGATAGGATCCTAATTAAACTTACATCTAGTTTGTCTCAACACTCCTAGGTTGACTTGTTGGGTTATCTTAGTCTTCATGTTGAACCAAGTCTTGAAACCATCTCCATTGAAAAGACCACATTTGTGTGAGAAAACTTCATATAAGGTTCTTAGCATGAAAGCAAAATTTTGACTTCCCAGTTTGCATTTAAAGATATAACTCTCTTAGCTATCTTAAGCCATTATAGGGGGTCATTTTGAATTGCATGCTAAATCAACCCCTAAAACCCATCCCATTGGGACAACCAAGCTTTTGCGAGAAAGTATTATATTTTTCAGTTGGTCTAAAAATGACTTCTTGATGCCCTTCTGACAGTTAGAAATATACAGACCTAACCAAGATTTTAATCCCTAATTATGTCTTTAGGGTTAAAGTTCACATCCTCTAGTTATAATTGATATTTTTATGCCAATCTAGTCTTGGTTGAAGATTTCTAGGTTCTCTAGACCTAACCAAGCTTCAAAGTCTGATTAGGTCTGAGGTAATTGAGTTGAGGCCTTGCCATTGTAATTAGAGACATTTATATGATTAAGTATAAGGTTTTTTGTATTATAACCTATAGTTATAACCATAAAAAAAATCAATTAAGTCAAGATGTCATTTAAATGTTTTTCCTAGTGCTAATTAGGCATTTTTTGTCGATTAGGTCTTGTTGTTTTGATGGTGAATTTTATAGTGTTGGCCAGTCTTGAAGATTGACTATGTCTATTATAATGTGTGGGCCCTTCCATAATTATAATTGGGGTTTTAACCTTGATTAGGTTATGTTATCATTGAGGGTGGAGGCATAATGGTGTTTGAGCTTTTTATCCTACCTAAGTCTTTATTAGGTTTTAAACCCACATCCAATGCTAATTAGGGGATAAATCCCTGACTAGGTTGAGGATCATCCCCCCCAAAAAATTCCTTTTTTAATTAGGACTTAAAACTTAATTGTGTCCATAGGCTCCTCCTCACTCTCCCATAATGTTATGTATGGATTACTACTTGATTAGATCTATAAATCTCACCCTAACATAATGCAGTTGTAATCAGGGGTCTAAAGCCTGATTAGGTTGTGGGGACTCCCACTTAACTAGTAAAATGCTAATTGGGACTTGACTCCCCAGTTAGGTATAAATGGCCTTCAATGCATTATTTTAGTGCTAATCAAGATTTTCAAGCCCGATTAGCAAAGGTAAACTTAACATTCAAAAAATATAAAGTTAAAATGTGCTTGTGCCTCCTAGAGGCTTGATTTGGGGGCCATTTTTGGTTTTTGTCAATATCTTAGGCCTCATTTATCCATATTTAAAACCATCTGCATTGCCAAAAAGTTTGTTCTAGCATGGATGTTTTGGTCCTTTAAATTTTGAGATTTATTTCTTGTAATAAAAGATGTTCATGTTTTTCCTTCATATTTTTTTATTGGTGGTTTTAATTACCAAAATTTAATGTATTTTTGTCTTTTGTGTAGGATGTAGAGGTGAAAATGATCCAAATTTTATAGGTAAAGATGGTTGATGAAAGGAATTTAATGCCTTTGACTGAATTTTGGATGAAAATCCATTTCTTGCTAAAATGAATATTTCTATATATTGCTGATTGAGATCCATTCTAAGGGTTGACTCTTTGTTCCTCTTTGGAGAGATATTGAACCAACCATTTATTTTTCTACATTTGTAGTGTAATTTATCCCTCTCTTGCTACCCTGGAATTGTGTTGTCAAAATTATAATCGAATGAGTGATTATAAACCCTTATTTATGCTTTAAGTGAATATTCCTATTAATACAAGCCATGGAAATTTATTTCATTATCTTTGCATGTGATTACAATGATTATGGACTTCCTTTTAATGGCATGTACTTAGCTCTAGCACTGATTCTTATTGTATTTGTGTGAATGCTAGTCAAATGGGGATTAATTTTTGGGTTTCATTCATTCATTAAATTTGATTTTAATTGCATAATAACAATATTTTATTTTTCCTTTTCTCTTCTTTTTTACCATTTTTATATCTCTATTTACTAGAGTTAATATGGGATTTGAATCCAATCTACTTCTCATGCTTATCTTTATTGTTATCTACGTTTCATTTCTATTTCTGTTTCATTTAATCAAAACTTATAAATGTTAATTTCATATATGGTCAAATCTAAAAAATGTAAGCTTGTTTTTATTCTTTAAAAATACATTGAAAACTAGCATGAATAGGAAAACAAAATTTTCACTCCCTTTAAATATGTCAATAGACCAAAAAAATGTTTAACTCTAAGTTTAAAATATTCTAAATGACTAGGTCCCTTGAATTGAAATAGTTTTGTATAGACCAATTGGGTCACCTCGTATGCCACAACTTGATAATAATAGACCTTGGGGAGACCCTATAGGTATCATTTTAAGAGAGGTTGGATGGTGACTCTCTCACATGATTTGGTCTGCTAAATGAACCACAATAGATCAACACTGTAAGGAGGGCATGATTGGGTTATTTTCACTTATCACTTGTTTTGGGTTGTTTAGCCCATACTTTAAGCTTTCCCCACCTTATTACATGCTTGAAACACATAGCAGAAGATTGGCACTAGGAGGGCCTGGAATAGAATATAACAAAAAATTTAAACTTTGGATTCTAAGGGCATTTCCCAAAATGACATTCTAGGTCCTAAGACTGGAAAAATTAAACTTTCATACCCACCCATGGATTTTTCTTGGCTTGGTAGAGGTGGTTATCCTGTGAGCATTCCAAGGGCCTGCTCATGACTTGCCTAAGAATC
Organism: Torreya grandis; assembly: GCA_037957365.1. NCBI lineage: Eukaryota > Viridiplantae > Streptophyta > Pinopsida > Cupressales > Taxaceae > Torreya > Torreya grandis. The sequence continues at coordinate 3,161,886 of JARHVA010000684.1, read as the reverse complement.
ATGATAAATTCTATCCTAAATACACAATGGTGGGATTTGAATTATAGAATAACACATTCAAGAATTCAAAGATACCATCATCTAGACTCAAATCTAGCATGAAGACATTTCCTATCATTGTTTCCTCACTCTTTAGATGAAATTACTTATGGATGGTATATTGACTTATTGGATGGATTTATCACCTCAAGAGTTTCCTTTGAAAATATGTTTGTTAACCATTTTAGCCTACCCACCTATCCTACTACCCCAGACTATCAATTTTCTATAACATGTAACGAGCCTAAGGAACACATGAGTGTATTTAATGTTTGATTTCATCGGTTACATAGAAGGTTGAAATACCCATTTATGAAAATAGAAATCATTATTATTAAAATATATCTAAAAAATGTTGAATCCATTGACTAATATGATTATCTAGAGGACTTTTACTACTCTCACATGTCTGACATTGACTTACCATGAAGCCTTCATCATTGAATAACAAAAATGCCACATGGTTATGGTGATGATCCATTTTATCCATAAGGACAACGAGGGGTTTACACCCAAAATCCTTTGATTTACCTACCTACATGTCAATGATGGATTTATTTTAACCTTATAATCAAGTATTAACTCAAGCATATGATTAGTCAAACATATTTGTCACCAATGAGAACCTCAATAGTTATTTAACACATGTAGTTATTATAATTCAACATTTAATAAGCATGCTTTTCCTTATTTTAGTGATCAAATGTATTTCAATGTTGTTATTAATAAAATTTCATTTGTTATAGGAGACTCTCACCAAGTAATACATAGGTTCACCTAGGAGACCATGTTCCCAAATTCACAGTTTGGGGTTTACAGATGTGGAAATGAGACAAGTGCTGAAGTGGTCATTTTGATTGAGAATGTTCCATTTAGTAGGTAAGAAAAAATATAAGAGAGTAGTGATGATGATGAATCTGATGATGAAATAACTTCAGTTATTTTAGGTAAGTTCATGGATGGATATCAGAGTAGTAAGGAACTACCTACACAAGAAGATAGATAAGAAGCCACATGTAATCAACTTATAAAATAAGTATAAGGATTAAAGTAGTTAGATGAAGAAGATGCATGTTATGCATTTGAAAAAACACTTGTCATATACTACTATTCTTACATTGGGCAAGCCGATGTAGGAAGATCAACAACTCAGTTTTAATAGTTTAACTCTTATCTCATCATTAGCTTAGATGATATAGAAGAAAACAACATTGAAATTGGCTATCTTCATGAGGAAGATGAATTAAGTGAATTCAAAATTAAAGATCTTATTTGGAATAGTATTTTAGTGCTTACATTATTAGGTTATATATATGTATGTAAAATAAATAGAGTGAGTTTCATCTCAAGTGTTTGAGAGAATAAAGGTTAAAATACTAACTCATGTAGATAGGATTTTTAGAGAGAATAAAAGAGTGATGTAGGGGATATAATGAGAGTTTTGTGGGATAAGAGATAAGAATTGACTCCTAATTTATAAGATCAAATATTTATATAAATATATTTCAATTGTTTGAACAAAATTAAATAAGTTAATTGATCAAAAAATTATGTTATGCACATATGAGCTTCAACTCTTCACATTATGGGGTAATTCCTATTAGTGGTATCAGAGTTGGTACCCTATGGGACATCTCTGTAGTTTAGGTATTATTTGTAGTAAGAGTCTTAGTATGAAGACTACATCCATTTCTCTTTCCATTTGATATGCCTTAAATAGTTTTGTCATGGTTATACAATGTGGATCAGTGCAAATTCTATTGACATTCATTATTTGAAAAATAAAAATAATTATATGTATATGTATGTTTTCTATGTGCTAGGATTTTTGAATGATCTAAGGAAGAAGAAGAAAAATATAAAAATAAGTCTTCGGAGCACAATCATAGGTCCTCCCTGGATGCAACTCTTCATGTGAAGGATTAATTAAAAACTTTATAGGGAAGAATTGCATTGAAAGTTTCACATGCATTGTGATTGGTTTGGCACATTTTCATTGGTGAGATAGTCCATGGCTAGATTGGATCTCAATATCAAGCCATTTTTCATTGGGTTCATTACTGTTGACCATTTTTTGCCCAACAGGCCAAAAATCGGTCCCCTTCTTCCCTTGCTATCTTAGGCCAGTCAATTTTAGGTTGCATCAATTCATCAGCCTTGGTTCATGAACTGGTTCAACACTTCACCTTGGTTCAATGTTCAAATTTCATTGGCACTTGGTTCAACCTTGGTTTAATGCTCCAATTGGTTCATTCGACAGGTTCAATGTGTTGGCTCAATCGAATGGTTCAATCATTCAAGTTCAACACAAGGTTCATCAACAAAGATCATTAGTTGGTTTAATGCACCAGTTCAAAGGCTTAGGTTCAACACTTTGGTTTAGTTCAGTGGTTCAATGGCCTTTGGTTCAATGCAGGAGTTCATCACTCAGATCATTCAGCTTTGGTTCAAGCGGTTCAACACGCTTCATTGAACCGTTGAACCGGTTCAACAGATTGGTTCAATCATTTGGTTCAACGCTTTGGTTCAATGGACGATTCAACAAAAGGACCCAACGAATTTTTTTGAGGACAGTGATGTCCCAAAAGCTATCAAATTTTAAGCAAGTGAACTAGCCGTTGGGTGACAGCCGCAAAAATGTCAAATTTAATGCAGTGAAATATCCATTTGTTTTTTGGAACTATTTGAGCGTCAAGCATGGAAAAGGAGCCCAAGTAATGTAGTGACCCACCAAAAGATAGATCAAGATCCAAAAGAGCCAGAAAGAGACAAGATAGGGAAAAGACAAAGTGCCAAGCATGGAGCAAACAAGTTGTCCAAGTGGCAAAGGGGAGCATCGATTCAAGAAATTACTCTAGCAGGTGATACAATTGCTGAAAATTGACATGTGGGAGGCGCTAATAGCTAGTTGTGCACCCCTTTTTCTTCATTTCATATTTATGAGTAGACAAGCTACATAGGTGCCTTCAAGGGGCAGTCTCAGTCAATGAGGAAACAATGCAGCCATGTCAAGAAAGTGCCTGAAGTCAAAGCCAGGGCCGAGACAAAATTAATGTTTTGAATGGCTTACTCTTCCCAATGCTCGTAAGGCACATGGGTCACTTGTAAAAAGGGCACCAAAGGCCTCCTTTATTCTTCTATATGTTTGAGACTTGTCATTTTGTAATCATCTTCCACATTTGTAAGGCGTAGCTCTGGCAAAATTTCCCCTGAATCAATAAATGCATTTTTTACCTCTATCTTGGATAGATATTTCTGAGTATGTCTCGAGTGTTAGTTTGTGTTTAGTCATTGTTCCTTGATGCTTTCATAGGTTCGACACCAACATACATATTGTTTAAAAGGTGCCATTTTTGTAGCTGACAAAGAGAGTTGTATTTGGAAGTGCAAAAATAGAAGAAATTACTACATAAGTGTGCATCTCACAGCACCTTTGGTGATCTCTATTTTCTGTATTCTCCATTAGAGCCTCCCTGCCATGTTTCTTGCAGCCTGGTCCTTCTGATAAGTTTGAAGTGTATGTATGTGTTTGTTTGATTTAAGTGTGGATGTGAGAAGGTCAACTTTATTTTGGTGCATCACTTCTTTAGATTAGTTTGTTTTCCTGTAATCTTTCTCCCTTTTCATCCCCCCCATTATATATCTATATATATATGTATTAGCATTTATTGGAATAAACATGATGCATCAAAGGGAGCTAGCCCTTACCTAGAGACTCTCCCCTCTAGCTTCGCTAGTCCCATAGGCGAGAGGGGAGTTTCCATTGTTGCATGTGGAAGGTAGGAGCTTGGCCTCCTTGCCCCGGGTGCAATCCACTGCATCAACAGTATCTGGCACGCCCAGTGGGACCAACTAGGACAAGTTGTGTCCATAGAGTTGAAGAACTTTTGGTGTGTTCTTTGACCAACCAACCTTTGGAGGCTTTTTGAATAAACACCAATGGCAAATCTGAGTTAAATCAACTAGTTAAGCAGTTTTGGTACCGTACCATCTTGAAGCATATTCTGGTATGTATACCCCCATCGTTAAGAGCCATGGACCCTATTTTCCTTGGCCAGCATGGCTATGATCCTTACCAGCCTTACGTTGATCCTTATCAGGGTCAATATGGCCAGTCTCAACCCTGCCATGAGTTATATCAGCCTTATGCCCAGTCTTCTCATTACATAACTTCTCCCACTCAACCCAGTCTCTTTGATAATCAACCCATTTTTGCCTTCAAATGAGCACTGCTGGGATACAAAACATATGTAATAGATCTTGACACCAAAAGGGGATGTGGCGAAGAAATTCCTGATCATATCGTCCATCAAGTGAGGAATGCACTAGATCAGGTTAAAAAGGAATGGGCTCCTCTTAAAAGAGCCAATTAGCACATGCTTACAAATTAGATGCTAGATGTGAGTGGTTTGATTGCATCTATGGAAGAGAAGCTGAGTATTTATGAGAGGTAGCCTTACCAAGTCTATCAACCGCATACTCGCTACCCCAAGTATCATATCAATCATGCACAGCCCTTGCTTATGAGCCAAGTCAAGCTTGTCAAAGTCCTTTACCCAATCATGTTGAGGAGAGTTCTAAAATGGCAAATCTTGTGTTTAAGGCTAATCTTGATAGACAAATTGAATTGGCAAACCTTCAGATGCAACAGTCCATTTTGGTAGCAAGGGAAGTGGAATCTAAATCTTCATTGCCCTCTCACATTGTGGCCCCATCACCCCCAAAGGAGATGCCCAGTCCAAATTTCTTGAGCTGGGATAAAGTGGTTGAGTCATGGAATAGAAAGGGGGCGAAAGACATTATCCAAGAGTGTGAGGTACAAGATGAGGTTAGTCCTTTTCAAGTTCCCCCCACCCTTCCTCAGGAATCTCCTTGCATTTCATGGCAATCTTCATGTACTCCCCATCTCTATCGTGTTTCCCACGAGCTCCAAGAAGTACAAAATGAGGATGACCTAGCCAAGCAGATTGATGAATTAGAAAAGAAGATGAGACTACTTAGAGAAAGAGAGATGGAGCTTTCAGACCCTGTAGAGGAGCTGATGCCAAAAGACACCCCTTCCACCAATCCACAAGCTAATTTCAATATTGATGAAGTGTTGGTAAAGTGGAGTGACGAAAATCAAGAAGTTTTGGCCCAAGGTCTACCCCATCCTATTCTAGAGAAAACTCCCTCTTGTATGCCAAATCCTTTCTATCAGATGGCACTTGATCTTTTTGGCTCATCTGATACATCAATTGATCCTACCCTCAATCTCGTGCACCTAGCTTTCCAGCACGCCTCTTTTTAGATAGCTCTTCCTATACATGAGCATACCTTCCCAAATCTTCCCCAACCTCCTCAAGTCTTTCAACATGATCTCCAAATTCCAAGCTAGAAGAAGGAACATCATGAACCAGCTCAGGTCCTTGAAGAGGATAAAGTTACTCCTTGTTCACAAGGGGAAAATTCCAATCCCAAGGTCACGAGTTGGAAGCAAACAGTGGAATCTTGGGTTGGAAAGGAAGAAGAAGAGAAAGGTTTTGCTCAAAACCTTGAAGAAGATGGGGCTGCTCCTACTCCTGATGATGATTGTGACTTATGGGAAAGGCTTTTCCAGGAAGATATGGATAGGCAAATTGTAGAGTTGGAATCCAAAGAGAGATTCCTCAGCCAGCGTGTGATGGACGATTCAGACCCAACAACACATTCCATGTCTGAATACACTCCATCCACACATCCCCAAGATAGCTATTAGGCCATGCCTAACATAGGTGAAGTGCTGACCAAATGGAAAGAGGAGAATCATTTGATTCTAGTTCAAGAACTACCTCCTCTTCTACATGAGTTCATCTGCCAGCCTTCCACTTCACCCTTTCTTGTGGAGGAACCTGTCTTGAAGGAAGTAAGTGAAGAGGAGTATGCTTAGTTCATGACTGATTAGGGAGACTTCATGAGTATGGATGAGGAGCTGATCACCTTAAGTGACATGGAGGAGCATGGGCAATATCTTGTTCATGTTTTGAATGATCCTTTTGAAGTCTTTGAGGCAGGCTGCACTATTCTTCAAGGAGGCTATGAGCTGGTTAAGAGTGGAGAAGGTAGCATTGGGGTTCAAACATGTATGCAAAGAGGCTGTAGGTTTTCAAATCTACCCCTTTAAGAGGTTAGTGAATCTGAAGATACCTTATTTGAATTCATCAAGGAAGATGGTCATACCATGGAACCCGAGCATGAGGCAGAAGAGAGCAAGCCAGTCAAGGGTGCATATCAAGGGACTTATGGTGATGAATCAGTAGCAATTGATTTCTTGATGAGATACACTAGCCTAAAGAACCAATAGGAGACAAGCTTCCAAGAAAAAATAGAGTAGGTATACGTTGGAAGCATGTTTGAATCTCCACTTAGGTACAAGCTGAATCAAGTGACAGGCAAGAGGAGCAGGTCACCAACTCTCCTTTTCATTTAGCTACTTACTTGGCACCATAAGTCTTCTTGCCAGGAAGGGGATGTTAGAAGTTTTCCCTTTGATCTAGGAGGGAATCAAAAATACCTGGTTAGCTATATATAGTAGGTTGCTTTTAGTTTTCTTTCCCTATTTTCTCTAAGTGCTATTTACACAAGTAGTTTTCTTAGCCTTTTGTGTGTTTTTCTTTGCCTTTTGAGGTGAATCTGCGTGATTGATTCTGGAATTTATCAAAGCTATTACTGTTTTTTAAAAGTTACATTATGACTCCATGCCTAATGGATTTTTAAGGCAACTAGCTTCTAAGCATAACAGGCATGCTTCCCTTGGGAGGCACCAATCTATTGACCATTTTTTGCCCAACAGGCCAAAAATTGGTCCCCTTCTTCCCCTGTTGTCCTAGGCCAGTCAATTTCAGGTTGCATTAGTTCATTAGCCTTGGTTTATGAACTAGTTCAATGCTTCACCTTGGTTCAACATTCAAATTTCATCAGCACTTGGTTCAACCTTGGTTCAACGCTCCACTTGGTTCATTCGGCAGGTTCAATGCATTGGTCCAATCGGATGGTTCAATCATTCAAGTTCAACACAAGGTTCATCAGCAAAGATCATTAGCTGGTTCAATGCGTTAGTTCAAAGGCTTAGGTTTAGTTCAGTGATTCAATGGCCTTTGGTTCAATGCAGGAGTTCATCGCTCAGATCATTTGGCTTTAGTTCAAGCGGCTCGGCACACTTCGTTGAATTGTTGAACCGATTCAATGGATTGGTTCAATCATTTGGTTCAATGGATGATTCAAGAAAAGGACCCAATGACTTTTGCCGAGGATGGTGACATCCTGAAAGCCATCAAATTTTAAGCAAGCGAACTAGCCATTGGGTGATGACTGCGTGAACATTAAATTTAACGCAGTGAAATATCCATTTATTTTTTGGAACTATTTGAGTGTCAAGCATGGAAAAGGAGCCCAAGCAATGTAGTGACCCACCAAAAGATAGCCTAAGAGCTGAAAGAGCCAGAAAGAGACAAGTAGGGAAAAGACAAAGTGCCAAGCATGGAGCAAACAAGTTGTCCAAGTGGGAAAGGGGAGCGTCGATTCAAGAAATTACTCCAGTAGGTGATACAATGGCTGCAAATTGACATGTGGGAGGTGCTAACAGCTAGCCGTGTGCCCCTTTTTCTTCATTTCATATTTATGAGCAGACAAGCTATGTAGGTGCCTTTAAGGGGCAGTCTCGATCAATGAGGAAACAACGTGGCCATGTCAAGAAAGCGCCTGAAGTCAAAGCCAGGGCTGAGACAACATTAATGTTTTGAATGGCTTGCTCTTCCCAATGCCCTTAAGGCACATGGGTCACTTGTAAAAAGGGTGCCAAAGGCCTCCTTTCTTCTTCTATATATTGGAGACTTGTCATTCTGTAATCATCTTCCACATTTATAAGGCATAGCCCTGGCAAAATTTCACCTGAATCAATAAACACATTTTTTACCTCTATCTTGGATGGATATTTATGAGTATGTCTCGAGTGTTAGTTTGTGTTTAGTCATTGTTCCTTGATGCTTTCATAGGTTCAACACCAACATACCTTTTGTCTACAAGGTGCCATTTCTGTAGCTGACAAGGAGAGTTGTATATAGAAGTGTAAAAATAGAAGAAATTACTACATAAGTGTGCATCTCACAGCACCTTTGGTGATCTCTATTTTTTGTATTCTCCATTAGAGCCTCCCTGCCATGTTTCTTACAGCCTAGTCCTTCTGCTAAGTTTGAAGTGTATGTATGTGTTTGTCTAATTTAAGTGTGGATGTGAGAAAGTTGACTTTATTTTGGTGCATCGCCTCTTTAGAGTAGTTTGTTTTCTTGTAATCTTTCTCCCTTTTCATCTCCCCCATTATATATATATATATATATATATATATATATATATATGTATTAGCACTTACTAGAATGAACATGATGCATCAAAGGGAGCTAGCCCTTACCTAGAGACTCTCCCCCCCAGCTTCGCTGGTCCCATAGGCGAGAGGGGAGTTTCCATTGTTGTGTGTGGAAGGCAGGAGCTTGGCCTCCTTGCCTCAGGTGCAATCCACTGTGTCAATAATTACTATTCACATTAGCTTTCCACATCATACTACACTCTATAGACTTGGTTATGAGCTTTCCCACATCGACAAATCTCTATTAGACTCACCACATCATCTTAGCTTTGTCAAGGTTCACAACCTGAGCTCTCCCCTTGGAGATCACTCCTATCTCATCCATGCTACATGACTTTACATTATACTATGCCTATTTATCATACCCCCTTAATTTTTTTCCAAAATTAATACTTTTTTTGCCGTAGAGATGACTCAGTCATAAAGTTTAAAACCATGTTGTGGACCCAGATAATTAATAGTATATTTGAATGCATAGTTTTGATTATGAATTGATGATGGTTGGTTAATGGATTCATGTTTATATTATGAGTGGTTTCAAAAAGCATAAGTATATGAATGAATAAAATACACACACACACACATATATGTATCATTGTAAATGTTTATGATTAGTTATCTTGTTTTTCATTCATGAATAGGTCACGAGGTAGTATTTCAGTTTGGAATGATTTCAAATTTGAAAGAACATATGTTTGATCTCATTAGATATTGCATTGTCATAATAAATTCTGGGTTATACTTTTAGTTTGATAAATTAGGTAGTCTATGGTGATTATTTAGATAATATGATTCTTGGTTGAAACGGATATTATGAGTATCCAAATAATAAGTCATAACTATTGTGAAAAACACTTTATCCAAGGTCAAATGCATCATTTCACTTATTTTGAAAATCATATGTTTTTCAATTGGAAAATGAATCTCACTTGGACAGATTTCAGTCATAAATAAGATCATTTGAAACAATATATTTTAACAATTATGATTGTTTCATAAATTATTTTGAAGGGTCACTTTCATTTCTCATATATTCAAGTTTTGAAATTATTGGCATACTGAAGTTGATTTGTTGCTTGATTCAGTCAGTTATGAAGATATAAATAAGTTCTTATAATCTAAGTGTCTAAATTCATATCCTATTTTATTAAGTTCATAATTCACAAATTTTCCTAAGCTTAATATCTAAGGTTATAACTTGCTTTCAAAACATCTACTTTAGGCTCAATAATTCTAAGTCTTGAATGGCATTGCTAAGCTTTTTGAATCACGGTGAAATATAAGTCTTAAGGCCTTGGCATTCAAGGGTTTAAAAGTTCATTGAAAGGTAAAATTTGAATTTCTAAGTCTAAGTCTTAAGATGTATTTATTTCAATAAGCGAGTATTGGATGTGTTTTGAAGCATATTTGATGACAAGTTGGAATTTCATAGGCATGATGAGTTGGCTTTTGACTTGGGTTTAATTAATATATGACGTTTAGTTGACATTGAGACATCATTCGAGTTATCACTAGTAAGCAAAGCATTAAATTCAATTCATATTCAAAGGGATATTATGATCATGGTAAATATTTTGGTGGTCTTAAGAATTTAATGCCAAGCAGACATGTTTTGAAAGGCAGAAGTTGGAATGAGGTTAGTAGGAAGGTTAATAATAGATAAATTTGATCATGCTATTAATTTTTTTGGTTGAACTGATAAATACATTCTCAATTAAAGAGATCCACTACAATTTGAGCACTAAGTAGGTTATTTTTCTTGGGTTTTGGTCATTTTAAAAATATTCTCAAAGAAGAAGAGCTCTAGCTAGTTGGATTTTTGAGTTGTAGAGAAAGGATTTTGAGGATTCTAGGTAGAAATATTTCAAAGGCACATTACCAGGTATGATTTATATAATTTTGGATAAATTTGGAAAATATTCATGGTGATTTAGAGAAGCTTGTAGTTACATGAAAGAAATCACTTCTTAGTTGCACAAAAAAATAAGTTTTGGTCTACATGAATATTTATTGAAGGTTTGAGTTATTTTTGAATAATTTTCTTTGTTTCATGGTAAAAATATGAGCTCTGATATGAGATGATTTGATAAATTTGTTTGCATGTTAATACATTATTGATAAATTTACGTTGCCATTTGAATAACTATTACTTGTATGATAAAGAATGGTCTCGATTATACATATATTTTGTATGTATGATGGAAATAAAGAAAGTTGTGGTTTAATTGTTCCTTTCATGCATGCAAATAATTTCTTGTCTGACTTATCCTTCCCATGAAGGAGATAATGGATGAAGTGGTTATTAAGATGGTTCTTTGAATAGTTTGAAGTTTTATTTCTCAAATATATATAATTTGAATTTTTGTACTTAATTCATCTATAAATGTATTCAATAATGTATTTGAGATACACATAGTATCAATTGTTGAAAACTTTAGTTAATAAAATATTACATGTCGTTACAACTAGAAGTTTCTTCAGATCTTGAGTTTTTGAAATATAGCTCTACATGATTGCTTAGATATTTTAGAATTTCTCTTTTTATGAATATGTCAAGGGTTTTGAATGTTTGTACTTATCCCTAATTCAGAGGATTATGGACATTTTTATCTTGAATATTCGAGGCTTCACTTTTTTGAATATGCTTAATATTGAGTTTCTGTCAAAGATATTTGGAAATGGTTATTTTAAAACATCTATGGTTAAAGGTTTAGTTGGGATCTTAGTTTTATGGATAAACTCTATTCATTTTTTTTGGAATATTTGAAAAACTACGGTGCATGCATATTATGAAGTTGAGAAGTGCCAAAGTTTTGATATAACACGAATTGGTTTTTGTGCTGGTTATTTATGTATAAGTTGTTGGTCTTGTTTGCCATGATTATCCTATAAGGGTTTAAAATATTTTGATTTCAAGAAGTTTTTTTTTTTTTTGAGGACCATGAACTTTGGTTTTTGATAGAGGTAACTTTTGTTTGTTTGTTTAGAAAGAATATGAGATGATTATATACAAAAAAGAATTTGAGCAAATATTGTTGGCCATAGTATCTAATGTTATATCAGGGAGTTTTCAAATATATAAGTATGATGTTCTCAAAATCATAAAGTATCATATGCTATTTTCATTTTGCAAATATTGGTTTTAAGAGGTTATATGAAAATAAAGTTTCTATTGAATCTACATCTCAATATTGAAGTTTTGGTTTTTTTTTGAAATTGGATATTGAAGTGATAGTCCCTTGATGAACTCAATTATTTCTCAGTTGAAATTTTGATGAAGATTATATTTTGAGCAGGTGATTTCGATTTCAAAATTTTATTTGATGATTTTATTTTGGAAAATATTTGGATGGAATCATGTTGCTTAAAATCTTAGATTGATTCAGTTTATAATTGATTTGATAAAGACCAAAAATTCAATGAGATATATCAGAATATTTTGATATAGAATTATGATATTATAATTTTATTCAAAGACTCAGTTGGTTTTAAAGATATAATTGAAGCATTCAAATTTTGTCTTTTTTGATGAAATTCATGGATTTAATAATAATTTTGGATACACTTGATGTATAATTTAGTTCAAAAATTGGTTGAGATGATAATATTTTTAAGAGTTCAGTTCTATTTCATCTTGAATGGATATATGTTGATTCTTTAGTCTTCAATTTATTTTTGAATATATTTCAAATTGTGTTAAACTATCTGAATGGGATCAACCCAAGTCAAGTAGGATAAATTATGACATATGTTGGGGACATAAATTACTATATATCTAGGGACATGATATATTAATGTATATGGGTTGATAGATATGTCGACATCTCTATCAACCCATATACATTAATATATCATGTCCTTAGATACATAGTATAATTTTGGTAATAATTTTAATCAATATATTCCTGATATAAACATTCACAGAGGTGGATTTAAAGATATGAAGTTTGGACCTAGGTTTCATAGGGGTGCTAGGATGTCTATTTATTTTGATGCAGCAAACCCTGAATTTTAGAATATCTTCAATAATCTACCTTTTAACCCAACCAATAATAGAGATAATAGGGGAAACAAGAGTTTTTATGAGTGTAGATTTAGTACTAGAACTCCCTCACAAAGCAGTTCTTCCCACCATTTGGAAATAACCCACAACATTTACCAATTTAGCTTATCAATCTTGAAAGAATTGAGCACTTTTTTGAACCTCTTCCTGCTAATCAAGCCACCCAACTTGAGATTGAAATAACTTATGTAAAAAACTATGTAAATCTTTCCATTCCTTCAATTTCAATTGAACCTTCTTTTCCCGATATAGAGACTATTACGAAATGTAAGAAGTTAGCTTTGGCATTTTCTCATAGTGAACCCATCACATGATGCAAGAAATTGAGTTTGGAAAAACTTGTTTTAGCAAGCAGAAAATGTATGATTGAGATTCATCCTTCTAATTTAGATAAAGATCAACCAATCAAAGTGATATAGATTCACCAGTTGAGGTTCGATTGCTTAAGTGAATCAAGCTAAAAATTGATGACAATACAAGTGATTCTGGAATGAAGTTAGTGTAACTTCTAGCAATTGAAGTGGAATATAATGAGGGTGTTAATGAGCATGAGAAACCTATTATTGAAGTACTTTCAGATTTTGATGAACACTGGATGTCATCTAAATAGAATTTTATTTTTTAGCTAAATTAATTGGTAGAATAGTTTACTTTCAGACTTGATATTTTGGTTTACAGTTTGATACATAAGCTTTTAGAATTTTTGATAAATTTTGGGAAATACAATAGACTAAATTTTTGATATATATATGCCTAAATTAATTTTAGATATGCATTATAGTTTAATATAAATATAATTTATTAATCTTTGACTTATATATATATATATATATATATATATATATATATATATATATATATATATATTCTATTTATTATTAATTGGTGAGGGTCCCCACCTGTTTAGATCAATACCTAATATATAATTAAATACTTGATCTATTAAGACTTTTTAAATCTTAACTAAACATATCCTGAACTAATAATTATTTTTAATTAATTGAATTTAAAAATTTAATTAGTTAACTTAAACTAATAACTAACTAAAGGTTAGTTGTAACTTCTTTCAAACCAAATTGAAGACATAAAAGGAGATCAAGGATTCATTTCGAAGGGAGAAAAATAACACAGGTATTGAAGACTTATATATTTGTGAAGTCAATCATTAATCTCTTTTCTTTCTATACAAATTCTTTGAGATTGCATGACTTTTGCAGATAGACCCAATGGTACTTTATCTGATGGTTGAGTAATTGCTTAGGAAATATAGGTATATTCAATTTTTATTATCATTTATGATAAATTATCTGAAGTTTACCAAGTTTAATATCTTTTGATAATTGCCATTTATAGTCCTATGCACATATTCTAAGTATTCAACCTAATAATGATGAATACTTCGCTATTTTGTGACATTTAATTGATCTATTTCAATTATAAAAGTTATCTCTCTAGTTATTGTAAAGAAGGATATTGGTTTTCTTAATAGAATCTATCTTATTTGCTAAGATGACTCTCTTTTGAGATTTGTAGACTTTATTGTACTTTATAGTAATTGTGATTTAATATAGTTTTATCTTTAATCTAGATTAATTCATAGCTTTGTCTTTTATCTGTTTTAGTTTACTATCTTATTTTTGTTTTCTTTAGATAGTTCTTAGATTATTTTATTTTATTTATTTTCTTTAGATTATATAGTTTAGATAGATCTTTTCTTTAACTAGTTTGTTTCTTATAATTTAGATATAGTTTCAAAGTTCTTTATTAGATTTCTTTGTTAGTTGCTTTATAGGTTAATTTTAGTTTAGTTTATATATAGATTTATTTTTAGATTATAATTTTATTTCTGTTTAGTTTAGATTAAAAATTAGACTTAGGTTTAGATTAAGTATTCTAATAGTTTATAAATTGTTTTTTGACTTAGATTATTTATTTATCTTGTTTCTTTATTGTTAACATTCTTTAGTTTTTATTAGCTTATTAGTTCTTAGTTTTTAAATCTTAACTTGTCTTTTGGTTAATCATTAATCTTTTCTTAGTCATTATATCTTTTGATTTAAGTAGTTTTTTTTCTTTTCTTAAATTAGTTATTTGTCGTTTGTTGTGTCTTTTTGTTTAATTATTTTCTTTTCTTTTCTCAAAATATTTACTTTATATTTTTAGTTTATCTTTTGGAATGATTTTGAAACATTTTAGTAGAGACAAGATATTACTTGAAACATATTATTCTATTGAATCGATTTTTTTTCTTTGAAGAGATTATCTAATTCATAGATTTTCTCTATCAGATAGGATATATTACAAATTTATATCTAAACTAATTCATGATTTGATAAAGTGGATTTATGATATTATAATAGAATATGTTATATTTGATGACTTATTATTTTTCAAAATATTTAAAAACCCCTCACATTTTAAAGATTATATTTGAACCTTTAGAACCTCACGATTAGACTAATATGATTCCACCTTAACCGTCATGATAGGTAAAAGGGTTGATTCATTGATGGTAAAATTTTTATCATCAACAAATTTGGTGACTCTGCTAGGAAAAATGTATTCAAAAATTTGATTTGTTTTAAGTCTTATTTTCTTCTTACTCATGGTACTTGGAGGATAAAAACCTCCTATTATCCAACCTATAATAGATATTGAAAATGTTCAAGTTGGTGTTGATTTTAATCTAATGCATTATGCATGGTATAATCATCTTGAAAATCTTCATCAAGTCATTCAAGTCATAAATCAGGAAGAGATTGTAAGATTTAAGATTGATTGGTATTCTAATCTCACACGTGAGACTCAATGAGACAATCTTAATTCAAATAGAATAATTAAAGAAGATAGAGATAGAGTTTTAGCTATTAATCTTAAATTTAGAACTCATTTTATTTATTATTCTTTTTTTTTATGATTTCATTTTTTCTTCTGAACCTACTATTACAAATCTAAAATTAAATCAAGTAGATTAGGTTCAAAATAATCAATCTACTGATGTAAAATTTAATAAAACTTTCAATGAGAGAATAACCAGAAGCAAAATAGAGAATATAAGATTTGATTCATAGATTGTAAAATAATAGAGAACAAGGTGATCTCACTAAAGGTGAAGATGAAGAAGAAGTTTAAGTAGAACACTAAATAACTATAACTCCATAGATTTTTGTAAATCTAATTAATATTAGAAACTGTCTTGATAAGTTGCCTTCTCTTAAAGTATTGAATATATCAAAGTTTTCTGGTGCTCTCAAATAATCTTGAGAAGATCATTTAGAAATTTTTAGATTAGTTTGTGTTACTCTTGGAATAACAAGTAAAAAAATTGCTTAAGAGGTTTTGCCTAAACACTTGAAGAAAAAGCTAACCAAGCATTTATTAGTCTGTCTGCTAAGGTTATTGATACATGGAAGGATATTGAAGATTGGCTAGAGTTATCATTTGGAAAAGCTAAAAAATATTTTGATCTAGTCAATGATCTTGTGAATTTTTATCTTGATCCAGGGGAGACTATTTATTATTTCATTGCTAGGTTCACTAAGTTGCATCAAAACATCTCACATGATCTTAGACCTTCTAATAAGTTATCTAGACTTTATCTTTATAATGTTTTACCTTTAAAGTATAAAGTGACTCTAGAAGATATATATATTATAGAATATAATGAAAATATAATATTATGTATCGAATATGAAAAGAAACTTAAACGTATTGGGTTTAAGGAAAGGTCTTATATAGGTTTAAATTCAAATAATTTAGACATTTTAAAGGCTATTCAAAGTCTAAAAAATGAATTGGTCTCTATTAAAAGATAATTTGATGATAAAATTTCTTCATCAAATAAAAATAATAATAAAAATAAAAATTCAGATATTGTTTATTACTGTAATGTTTATGAATTGAATCATGATCCAGATTCATGTGTTGCTATTTATAAGTTCAAAAAGTTTATTCTAGCAAAAGATCTTATATTTGAATATCTAATAGACAATATAAACACTCTTGATGATCCATCAAAAAATGAGAATGCTTATAGTATAAATACTATAATTAAAGATTGTGTTTGTTCTCAAAATAATAAAATAATAAATAATAATTCTTCTTCTAATAATAAATGAAAAATAGTTTAGAATATTACTAATTATTCCACTGATAATGCTGTGCAAAATATTCTTCTATCAACTGGTTATAATAATAGTCAATACACCATTATAAGCTTAAATTTTTTAGATAAATTGATGTTAAAACTTATAACATAACTGATGATTTGTTAATAATTAAAGTTGAATTCTCTTTATTGAGGGCAGCTAGTCTTCTAGAGTAACTTAATAAGATTAATGATGCTATTAAGAATCCTAAAGTCGATGTGGGTTTATAGGAAGAAGATAGTAATGAGTAATCAACTATTTTTATACAAAATTATGATCATCTTACTAATTATATTCCTTCTTTTTTATGTTATGGTTAAAATTACTAATAAGATAATCTATAATTATATTTTAGATACAGGTGCTTCGAAAAATATTATGCTTAAATACATAGCAGATCAATTAGGTATATCTTATGAAATAGATAATAGAAAACTTAATGATTTTGATTCTAGACAAACTAAGAGTTGTAATAAGTTTCATGACATATTCATTAAAATTGCACAAGATGAAAGAATAGGATGTATGACTAATGTCCAAGTGTTAGATATTTATAATAATTACACTATGTTATTGAGAAGAGATTGGTCTAAAACAACTAGTGCTTTTATTAGGAAAGATATCACATAGGTTCTTGTTAGTAATGAAATTGATTTTATTAAAAGAGAAGATTAGTATGGTACACTTATTAAATCATCTACTTCTTCAACTATTTCTTATGTTAAAATTGGAATTGACACTTATGAATTGCTAAATTTAGATGAACTATAAAGTCAGCATGAAAAATTATTTGAAAAGAATAAATTATGGTCATTTTACTTTGATGGAGCTTATTCTCAACAAGGTAATGGTGCTAGAATTTGTCTAATTTCTCATGTTGGTAAAATTTTCTGTTATGCCTTCAAATTATCTTTTGAAAACACTAATAATACATTAGAATTTGAAGTATTATATGTAGGATTGGACAAAGCTATAGAACTTAACATTGAGTATTTAAAAGTTTTGAAGATTCTGAATTGATTGTTAGGCAAGTTCATAAAATTTACAAAACTAATCAAACATGTCTACACCATTACACACAAAAATTTTGGTCATTACTTGAAAATTTTGATGCCTTTAACATCACATATATTCTTAAAGAATATAATATTAGAGTTGATAAGCTTGTTATTTTTGCTTCTAATCCAACATTAAATGAGACTGAACCTACTATAAACTTCTTTTATGCTAAAATTTTTCATTCTAATATTACTGATTTAAATGATAGTTAGTCTATCTTCAATTGTGATGAACATATAGATTCTTTAATTAAAAGCAATTATTTTGATCATAACAATTATGTACTAAATTATGAAGATGATTTGCAATTAAGTACTAATAAATTGCTTACTGATTTGGTGAGTTTGGAATCAATGTTCATGTCTAATGATCAACCAAAAATCTCTAGAATGGAAGAGCTTTCCAGGAGAATCATAGGTGAAACTATTTATATCAATTTAAGTACTGAAAAAGATTCAAAGTATGTTTATTTAAGAATTCAGCTTACTGTAAGTGAAAAAATTAAATTTATTAAGTTATTTAAAGAGTTCATTGATATTTTTGCCTGGTCATATAAATATCTTAAGGGTTATGATACTAAAATTATTAAATATGACATACCTATTAAGCTTGGTATCAAACTCATAAGACCAAAAAATGAAGAATTAGTCCTTCGTTAGAGGACACCATTAACAAAGAACTAGATAAGATGATTGATGCTGGTGTCATTTTCCCTATAAAATATTCAGAGTGAGTAGCTAATCCTGTCATTAGGAAAAAAAATAGTTACATTAGACTATATGTTGATTTTAGAGATATAAATAAAGCTAATATTAAGGATATTTTTCCTCTACCAAGTATAAATCAAAATTTTTAGCAAGTTGTAGGATCAAAAATGTTATCTTTATTAGATAGATTTTCTAGTTATAATTAGATTTTTATAAATCTTGAAGATAGATATAAAACTATTTTTACTACTCGTAAAGGTAATTTTACTTATAACAGAATGCCTTTTAGATTGATGAATATAGGAGCTAATTTTTAGATAGTTATGCATGCTACTTTTGATGATTTGATTGGCATTGTTATTCAAGTTTATTTAGATTATCTCACCATGCATTCGAAAAGATGAAAAAAACATTTAGACCATCTTCATAAAGTTTTCACAAGATGTAGAAAGTATGGTATTTCTTTGAATCCAAAAAAATTAGTTTTTGGTGTTACCAAAGGTAAGTTATTAGGACATCATTTTAAAATATAACATTTCTATAGATCTTGAACGAGTTAAAATAATTAAAGAGTTACCTCCTCCCAAAGATCAATCTAGATTGAGGTCTTTCTTTGATAAGATAAACTTTGTTGATTTTGCTGATAAATCTAATCTTTTGTAAATATTGTTTAAGAAAAGTAAAATAAATAATTAAGATGAAGGTACTAATTTGACTTTTAATTGTATTAAATATGCCATTATAAGTACTCTAATTTTTCCTAAACTTGATTTAAAGAAAACATTCATACTTTATGTTAATGCTACTAAAAAAGCTATTAGAGTTATAATAACTCAAGAATTTAAAAATAATGAAGAGAAATCAATTAGATACATGAGCCAAGTTTTAAAAGATACAGAAACTAGGTACCCCTTATTGAGAAATTTATTTTCTCACTAGTTTTCTCTTTGATTAAATTTCATTATTTGTTAATAAAAAATAATTTTTTTGTGCAATCTAATATGCCTATTTTATCTTATCTTTAAAAACAACTAACCATTTAAGGAAGGCTTGCTAAGTGGATTTTACTCATTTAAGAGTTTGATCTTGAATTTAAAACTTTCAAAATAATTAAAGGTAATGAATTAGAAAAATAATTAGCTAAAAATGGTTCTTCAGATACTAATGTTTTAGTTTTGTCAGTTGATGATAAGTTAAATGCATAGCCACATTTACAAACCATGAAGATTGTTGATTTTTCTAAAAATTTTAAGTTTAGTTTTGAAATGAATGAATGAGATTGTTGATTGAAGATGATTGGTACCATGACTTAGTTTATTATTTTCAAAATTAAGACTATATTAATAATTTAGACAAAAAACAAATATGTTCCTTAAGATTAAAAACTTTAAAATTCTGTTTGTTAATTTTTTTTATGTTTTATCACAATAGAGATGAAGTTTTGTTGAGATGTCCTACACAATCAAACACACAAAGTTCTTAGAGGTTATCATGAAAAAAATTGTGGTAGACATTATGATATGAAAATAACTATTTATAAGATTTTAAGAGTAAGTTATTATTGACCTATTTTATTTTAGGATGCTTATAAGTTAGTTCGTTCTTGCATGCCATGTCAATTGTTTGTTAGAAGAGATAAATTATCAACAATGCCTTTAAATCTTGTTATTCTTGAATTTTTTTTTACAAAATATGGTATTAAATTTATTTTAGATATTAACCAATCTTCATTTACTGGTCATAGATATATTATAATAGCCACAAATTATTTCACTAAGTGGCCTAAGGCCAAAACACTTAAAAGTTTTATAACAGGTGAAGTAATCTCATTTTTAGAAAATCAATTTTTTTTATAAATTTGGAGTCCCTTAAAAAATTATTTATGATAATAGACCTCAATTTGTTTCTAGCAAATTTTTAGAATTCTTAGAAAAGTATTCAATTATATCAATTCATTCATCGAAATATTAACTTGAAAGTAATGGTCAAGCTGAGTCTATGAATAAAAATTTGATTTCAATTATGAAGAAACTAGTTTGTGATAGTATAAGAAATTAGCATCTAATTTTTTTTGAAGCTTTATGGGCTAATAGGACTATTGTTAAAAAAATTATTGGTTATTTTCATTTTATGCTAGCATAAGTATTTGAGGCCACTTTACCAATAAAACTTTAAATTTATTCATTTAGAAATGCTCTACAATATGTTTCTGAAAATATAAATTTAATTGAACAAAGATTACATGATTTAATATCTCTTGATGAGTCTAAAGCAACAACATTACAAAAATTAAAGAATTTTTTAAATAAAAAGGTTTCTAACAAGAAGTTAAATGTCAAAGATTTAGTCTTATATTGGGATAAAACACATGAAAATTTTGATAAATATCATAAATTTGATTCATTATGGATTGATTCTTATAGAATTATTACTATATTTGAAAACAATGCTTTTCATTTAAAATATCTTGAAGGAAATTGGTTGTATTACTCAGTTAATGGCCGTCATTTGAATTTGTTTCATGATTATCTACTTTTTAGTTGTTTATTTCTTTGTTTTCTATTTTTTTGGTTTGTTGTTTCTCTCTTTGCTATTTTTGTTTTTGTGCTATTTGCTATTTTATCTTGTTGAACATTTACTTTTGAAAGGATCAATGAGGATTACAAATAAAAAAGTTTCACATTATAAAGGAAGAATACAAGGAGGATGCAAATCTGTTGTAAGTATCAATTATTTACAGAAGTTACTCTTACAAATTCAGTTTTTCTAATAAATGAAAAATATGTCGAGTTGTATCTAGTTGTTAAAGTATTACTTATTTTTCAAATTTGTACTTAAGGCATTTGTATTATATTGTGCATCTAGCCCAAACTTCACTGTTATATCATTCCTTTTTTTCATGTCACATTAGCCAAATAATTCATCTCTTTCTAAAATTCATTATTTTAGGGGTTCACACTTAACTACTTGAAAAATGATTTTCCTGAATCACACTCTCAAGATTATGTCTTTATCAATAGGCAATTTATTGCTACTCAATTCTATTACACAAAATTGTCTAGCAAGGTTACTAATGTTATGCCTATTTTTCACATCCCTTAGTTTTTTCCTAAATTAATACTTTTTCTGCCATAAAGATGACTCAGTCATGAAATTTAAAACTAAGTAGAGGACCTAGATAATTAATAGTATATTTGAATGCATATTTTTCATTATGAATTGATGATGATTGGTTCATGAATTCATGTTTATATTATGAGTGGTTTCAAAAAGCACAAGTGGATGAATGAATACAATGCACATACATACACATACAAACATATATATGTATGTATCATTTTGAATGTTTGTAATCAGTTCTCTTATTTTTCAATCATGAATAGATCATGAGGTAGTATTTCAGTTTGGAATGATTTCAAATTCCAAAGAACATATGTTTGATCTCATTGGATATTTTATTGACATAACAATTTTAGGGTTATATTTTTAGTTTGATACATTAGGAAGTCTATGGTGATAATTTGGATAATATGATTCTTGGTCGAAACAAATATTATGCGTATACATACAATAAGTCATAAATAATGTGAAAAAAACTTTATTCATGGTCAAATGCATCATTTCACTTGTTTTGCAAATCATATGTTTCTCAGTTAGAAAATGAATCTCACTTGGATAGATTTCAATAATAAAAATTATTTGAAATAATATATTTCACCAATTATGATTATTTCATAAATTACTTTGAAGGTTCACTTTCATTTATCATATATTCAAGTTTTGAAATTATTGGCATACTGAAGTTGATTTGTTGCTTGATTCAGTCAGTTGTGAAGATATAAAGGTCTTAGATTCTAAGTGTCTAAATTCATATCCTATTTTGTTAAGTTCTTAATTCATAAATTTTCCTAAGCCTAAGACCTAAGGTGATAACTTACTTTTGAACATCTACTTTAGGCTCAATAATTCTAAGTCTTGAATGGCATTGTTAAGCTCTTTGAATCATGGTGAAATCTAAGTCTTAAGAGCTTGGCATATTTGAGGGTATAAAGGTTCTTTAGAAGGTAAAATGTGAATTTCTAATTCCTAAGATGTATTTATTTCAATAAGTGAGTATTGGATGTGTCTCGAAGCATATTTGATGACAAGTTGGCATTTCATGGGCATGGTGAGTTGGATTTTGACTTAGATTTAATTAATATATGACTTTTAGTTAATATTGAGACATCATTTGAGTTGGTGCCAATTGACAAAGCATTAAATTTAAGTCATATTCGAAGGGATATTATGATCATGGTGAATATTTTGGTGGTCTTAAGAATTTAATGCCAATCAGGTATGCCTTGAAAGGCAGAAGTTAGAATAAGGTTAGTAATAACTAAATTTGATCATCTGGTTAATTTGTTTAGCTGAACCACTAAGTACATTCTCAATTGAGGAGAGCCAATAAAATTTGAGCACATAGCCAAATTAGTTACGATGTAGGGTGGAGAATACAAGTAGGTTATTTTTCTTGGTTTTTGGTCATTTTGGAAAGCTTCTTACGGAAGTGGAGCTCTAAGTAGTTAGATTTTTGAGTTACAAAGAAAGGATTTTGAGGATTATAGGTAGAAAGATTTCAAAGGCACATTACTAGGTATGATTTATATAGTTTTAAATAAATTTGGAAAATATTCATGGTGATTTAGAGAAGCTTGTCGTTACATAAAAGAAACCACTTCTTAGTTGCATGAAAGAAATAAGTTCTGGTCTGCATGAATATTTATCGAAGGTTTGAGTTATTTTTGAATAGTTTGATTTGTTTCATGGTGAAAAGATGAGCACTGGTATGAGACGATTTGATAAATCTATCTGCATGTTAATAAGTTATTGAGAAATTTGCATTGCCATTTGAATAACTATTACTTGTATGATAAGGAATGGTCTTGATTTAGTATATATTTTACCTGTATGATGGAACAAAGAAAGTTTTGGTTTAGTTGTCCCTTCCATACATGCAAATAAGTTCCTATCTAACTTATCCTTACCATAAAGGAGATAATGGGCGAAGTGGTTATTAAGATGGTTTTTGAACAATTTGAAGTTTTATTTCTCAAATATATATAATTTTGAATTTCTATACTTAACTCATCTGGAAATGTATTCAATAATGTATTTGAGATACACACAGTATCAAAAGGGTTTTGTTGAAAAATTTAGTATGTTAATAGAATATTACATGCCATTATAGCTATAAGTTTCTTCAGATCTTGAGTTTTTGAAATATAACTCTACATGATTGCTTAGATATTTTAGAGTTTCTCTTTCTATGAATATGTTGAGGGTTTTGAATGTTTGTCCTTAGCGCTAATTTGGAGGATTATGGACATTTTTCTCTTGAATATTCGAGGCTTCACTTTTTCGAATATGCTTAATATTGAGTTTCTGTCAAAGATATTTGGAAATGGGTATTTTAAAACATCCATGGTTAAATGTTTTGTTGGGATCTTAGTTTTATGGATAAGCTCTATTTAATTTTTTTGAATATTTGAAGAACTATGGTGCATGCATATTATGAACTTGAGAAGTGCCAAAGTTTTGATATAACATGAATTAGTTTTTTCTCTGGTTATTTATGTATAAATTCTTGGTCTTGTTTGCCATCATTATCTTAGAAGGGTTTAAAATATTTTGGTTTCATGAAGTTTTGGTTGTTTTTGAGGAACACAAACTTTGGTTTTCTATAGAGGCAGCTTTTGTTTGTTTGTTTAGAAAGAATATGAGATGATTATATATATAAAATAATTAGAGCAAATATGGTCAGCCATAGTATCTAAGGTTATATTAGGAAATTTTCAAATATATAAGTATGATGATATCAGAATCATAAAGTATCATATGCTATTTTCATTTTGCAAATATTAGTTTAAAGAGGTTAGATGAAAATGAAGTTTCTATTGAATCTACATCTCAGTATTGAAGTTTTTAAAAAAAAATTGGATATTGAAGTGATAGTCCCTTGATGAATTCAATTATTTCTCAATTGAAATTTTGATGATTATATTTTGAGAAAGTGATTTATGTTTCAAAATATTATTTGATGATTTTATTTTGGAAAATATTTGGCTAGAATCATGTTGCTTAAATTCTTGGATTGATTCAGTTTATAGTTAATTTGATAAAGATCGAAACTTCAATGAGATATATCAGAATATTTTGAAATATAATTATGAAATTATAATTTTGTTTGAAGATTCAGTTGGTTTTAAAGATATAGTTGAAACATTCAAATTTTGTCTACCTAGTAAAAATCATAGATTTGATAATAATGTTGGATACATTTGATGTATAATTCAGTTCAGAAATTGGTTGAGATATGACATTATTTTTAAGAGTTCAGTTCTGTTTCATCTTGAATTGATATATATTGATTCTTCAGTCATCAATTTGTTTTCGAATATATTTTAGATTATTTTAAAATATTTGGATGGGATCAACTCGGGTCAAGTAAGAACAATGATGATAGAGGTTGGGGCAAAATTTTGGTAGTAATATTAATCAACAAATTTCCAATAAAAATATTTAGAGAGGTGGATTTAGGGCTAGGAGGTTTGGCCCTAGGTTTTATAGGGGTGATAGGATGTCTATTCATTTTGATACAATAGACCCTAAATTTTGGAATATCTTTAATAATCTACCTTTTAACCCAACCAATAATAGAGGCAATAGGGAAACATAGGATTTTATGGGCATAAGTTTAGTACCAGAACTCCCTCATAAAGTAGTTCTTCCTTTCATTTAGAAAATAACCTATAACATTTACCAATTTAACCTACTAATCCTAAAAGAATTGAGCATGTTTTTGAACCTCTTCTTGCTAATCAAGCTACCTAACTTGAGATTGAAATAACTCATGCAAAAAACTATGTAAATCTTGTCATTCCTTCAATTTTAATTGAGCCTTCTTATTTCCATACAGATCCTATTAAAAAATGTAAGAAGTTAGGTTTGACATTTTCTCATAGTGAACCCATCACAGGATGCAAGAAATTGAGTCTGGACAAACCTATTTTAGTAGGTAGAAAATGTATGATTGAGATTCATCCTTCCACTTCAGATAAAAGATCAACTAGTCAAAATCATATAGATTTACCAGTTGATGTCTGAGTGCTTAAGTGAATCAAGATGAAAATTGATGACAATACAAGTGATTTTCGAATGAAGTTGGTGCAACTTATAGTAATTGAAATGGAATATAATGAAGGTGTTAATGAGCATGAGAAACTTATTATTGAAGTATTTTTAGATGCTAATGACTACTAGATGTCATCTATATAGAGTTTTATTTTTCAATTGAACTATTTGACATAATAGTTTACTTTCAGATTTGATATTTTGGTTTACAGTTTGATAAATAAGATTTCAAATTTTTTGATAAATTTTGGGAAGTACAACAAACTAAATTATATATATATATATATATATATATATATATATATAAAAGTTAATTTTAGACATGCATTATGGTTTAATATTTTTTTATTTATTAATCTATATATATATGTGCCTAAGTTAATTTTAGACATGTATTATGGTTTAATATAATTTTTTTATTAATCTTTGACTTATCTATTTAATGATTGATATATGTATTTTATTTATTATTAATTGGTGAGGGTCCCCACCCATTTAGATTAGTACCCAATCTATAATTAAATACTTGATCTATTAATCTTTTTTATGTCTTAATTAAATTTAGCATTAGCTATAACTATTATTAATTAATCGACTTTAAAAAGTTAATTAGTTAACTTAAACTAATAACTAACTAAAGGTTAGTTGTATCTTATTTCAAACCAAATTGAAGGCATAAAAGGAGATCAAGGATTCATTTTGAAGAGAAAAAAATAAAACAGGTATTGAAAACTTATACATTTATGAAGTCAATCATTCATCTCTTTTCTTTTTATGAAACTTCTCTGAGATTACATGACTTTTGTAGAAAGATCCAATGGTTCTTTATTTGATAGTTGAATAATTTCTTAGGCAATACAGGTATATCTAGTTTTTATTATCATTTATGATAGATTATTTAAAGTTTGCCAAGTTTAACATCTTTTAATGATTATTATTATAGTCCTATGCATTGATTCTAAGTATTCAACTTGAATAATGATGAACACTTCATTATTTTATGACATTTCATCGATCTATTTCAATTGTAAAAGTTGTCTCTCAAGTTATTGTAAATAAGGATGTTGATTTTCTCAATAAAATCTATCTTGTTTACTAAGACGATTCACTTCTGAGACTCATAGACTTTATTGTACTTTATAGTAATTTTGATTTAATATAGTTTTATCTTTTATCTATATTAGTTCATATCTTTATCTTTTATCTATTTTAGTTTACTATATTATTTCTATTCTCTTTAGTTAGTTTTTAGATTATTTTACTTTGTTTATTTTCTTTCGATTATATAGTTTAGATAGATCATTTTCTTTGACTAATTTGTTTCTTACATTTTAGATATTGTTTCAAAGTTCTTTATTAAATTTCTTTGTTAGTTGCTTTATAGGTTAATCTTAGTTTAATTTATATATAGATTTATTTTTAGATTATAATTTTATTTCTGTTTAGTTTAGAATAAAAATTAAACTTAGATAGATTTAGATTAACTATTTTAATAGTTTATAAATTGGTTTTAGATTTATATAATTTATTTATCTTGTTCCCTTATTCTTAACATTCTTTAGTTTTATTAGCTTATTAGTTCTTAGTTTTTATATCTTAGCTTGTATTTTGGTTCATCATTTACTCTTTTCTTAGTCATTAGATCTTTTGATTTAAGTAATTTATTTTCTTTTCTTAAATTAGAGGTTTGCTGTTTGTTGTGTCTTTCTATTTGATTATTTTCTTTTCTTTTCTCAAATCTATTTACTTTATATTTCTGGTTTATCTTTTGGAATTACTTGGAAACATTGTAGTAGAGACAAGATATTATTCGAAACATATTATTATATTGTGAATCATATTATTCTATTGAATCAATTTTTTTTTCTTATAGAGATTATCTAATTCATAAGTTTTCTCTATCAGATAGGATAGATTACAGATTTATATCTAAACTGATTCATGATTTGATAAAGTAGATTTCTGATATTATAATGAAATATGTTACATTTTATGACATATTTATTATTTATTAGAACATTTTAAAAATCCTTGCATCTTTAGGATTGTAGTTGAACCTTCAGAATCCCATGGTTAGACTAGTATGATTCCACTTTGACCTTCACAATAGATAAAAGGGTTGATTCATTGATAGTAGAATTTTCATCATCAACACATTCATTACTTGAATTTCAAAATACTTGGATCACTTTAAGTGTTCCAACTCATGATCTTGCATCCCAAATATTAATCATGTCATCCAACCTAAGATCAACATGATTCCTCTCACAGTTGCAGATTAAAGATCCAACATTGACTTTACTTCAATCTAGCTTGACCAACAAACTCCTCCCAATGGTGAGTAGATCCTTGTAAACACTTTGGTGAAATTAAAGTGGTCTCATACCTATAGCCATACTGCGAAGATTCTCTATCTCAACCTCAACTCCAACCACTCTCCATTTCTCCACCTATAGTTTCAACTAAAAATAGGTGGTTATTTAGGTTTAGGATTAGGAACTTTGTTTTTAAAAAAGTCTATGGCTTTAGGTTTTTTTAATTTAGTTTTAGTCTTGTAGTTTTTACATTGGTAAGCAATTTAAGGATTAAGTTAAAGTCTTAGGATGAAAGTCTATTTTTATTTGTTTAGTTTAGTGTTTAAAAGTTTGTCAATATTTCATTCATTAAGAATTTATAAATTTTATTACATTAATATTTGTTTTATTTTTTTTAATTGTTTTAATGTTATAGTTTTGATAAAATTTGTATTATTTTTAAGTCTATAATTTATTTTTAGTCATTGTCTTAATTTTAATTAATGTCAAAAAATAATGTTGTGTGTCATCATTTAGGGTCAAGCCATTTTTTTAATCAAAAGTTTCAAATAAAGGCTTTAAAGGAAATTCTCAATAAACATGAATAAAGACTCATCTTTGGACATCCTGTCTTTATAACATATGAATGATCGAGTGAACCTGACGTCTACAAGTCAAACTTATAGGGGGGTATATAGAGTTGTTTAGTTCATATGGTTCCTCTCCCCATGTTCGCACTAAGGGGTGGAATGTTAGGAATAGTATTTTAGTGCAAACATTATTAGGTTATATTAATGTGTGCAAAATAAATAAAGTGAGTTGCATCTCAAGTGTTTGATAAAATAAATGTTGAAATACCAACTCACATAGATAGAATTGTGACAGAGAATAAAGGAGAGATGTAGGGGATAAAATGAGAGTTTTATGGGATAAGAGATAAGACTTGACTCTTAATTTATAGGATCAAGTATTTGTATAAATATCTCTCAATTGTTTGAATAAAATTGAATGAAGTAAATTGACTAAAAAATTATGTTGTGCACATTTGAGCCTTAGCTCTTCACCATTATGAGGTAGTTCAAATAAGATCTCTCATTCCATGGGAGACATAATTTTGATACAATTTATATAGATTTTTTTTATTTGATTGGGTAATTTTCTTTTGAAATTAGAGCTATAAACTAGAGAGGTGAGGGTTTTGACAACTGGACCCACATCTAGGTACAATAAAGAGAGTAATAAAGGATCCCCCTAACAACCAAGTATAGTAAAGACGGTTTAAAGGCTCTCCCAACATTTAACAAGTGAATTAAAGGTACCCATGACCTTGAAAAAACTAGAGAATATGAAGGTTTTAAAGGTTCCCACAACTAGGGGTTTTAAGGATCCCATAACCTGTAGTACATAAATATGTTACTATATAATGAGTCTTGAAACGATATCTTATTTTGTCATGTATTCTCTGAGCCACTATAAACTATAAGATCCATTAGAGAAGGAGGTTTTCTGCCACCAAAATCTTTCACATAATGTCCATATAACACAATTACAATGAGTGGGTTTATCTTCCCACTAAGATTCACAACCTATTAAAAGCATAACAAGAGAGTTTTGAGGCTAGTGTAACCATTAATAAGAGAAGTAAAGGTACACACAACATTATAAAAACAAGGGAGTTTTGAGGCTCCTACAACCTAGTGAAACACAAGAAGAAAAAAACTACAGAACATAAGTTTAATTGAAAAATAAGGTCTTTTGCCCCTAGGTCCTCCACATAGTCACCACACAACTAAATCACAAAAAGTAAGATTATCTTCCCACTTAGAACCACTACCTTTGTGAATCATATCAAGGGGGTTTTAAGGTTCCCGCAACCATTAAACATAAATAGATGAAACAAAATAGTAAATCTCAAAGGGTAGACTCCCTTTGTTATGTCATTCTTGAGGACACTGTCGAATAGAAGACCATCCAGAGAAGAAGGTCTTTTGCCACCTGGGTCATCCACCCAACCTTCATACTACCAAGCATGATTTAATAAAATAACACCCCTCAAATTTTTTTGTCCATAATCAATGTTATTTTGTGAGATCTCATAACTTGGTGAGACCAAGGGTGGGCTATTATAACATCAACTCTTAAAATGTTGAAGGAGGCCAAAAAAAGTATAGTCCTCTTAAACCCAACAAAAGGCCTTCCACAAATCTTAGTACTCCTAAAAACTATAATTATATAAAAATAAGCACTTTGAGATAGACTAAAACACTAACAATGTTAGGATGAGGTAAATGGATTATTCTATTGTCCAGGCGATCAGATAAGTTTAAAACATGGTCTCCTATAATAAGCATGCCATTTAACATAACAGGGGAGGAGGTTTCTTTATCACCCATCTTTCCATAAAATAGAATCATGGAGTGGGATCCTTCATCTTTCACTCCAATGAAGGACCACAAATAAACCAAATTACTTATAGTGCTCGAGTGGGATAAATGGATTTTTTCATTGTCCAAGCCATTAGAAGGGGTTAAAGCATGGACTCCTCTAATATACATGACACTCAAAGAACCAAGGGAGTGGGTTCCTCTAATATCCAACTCACCCCAAAAAAACATCTTATGGTGGGATCCTCCATCATCCACCCCATAGAAGGACTATAAAATAAAACCCAATGTTGTTTTGACTTCTCAAATTGAAATAAAATTTAGACCGCTGAAGGTCTTTTGCTCCTTCCACTCCTAAGACTTTTTTGGGATTGTGATCTCCTCATATAAACCCTAGGTATATTCACTCCCTATTTGAGTAGGGGCTCTTAGAGAAACCTAACTGGTGATGTGAGTAAATTCTACTCTAATTTTATTTATAAAATTACACTAAGAAGCTCTCTTCTGCCTGACTGCAGACTTGATTATTTCTCATCTAGCTTGCCATTCAATCTTAAGGGGGATGTCACTAATGACTTAGACAACCCCAGTCTACTTGGATCTAGATCATCTTCATATCCTCCTTGCCCTTGTTATCCTGTTCACTCATGTCCTATTGAAATAAGTCTCCTTCTATTCGTTCTACTCCCATCCATGTCAAAATAGGTGTTTTAGTTTTCCCACCTAAATTAGAATTTAGAATGCTAAAGGTCTTCTACACTAAAACTCTCCCATATAGTTTTACAATCAAAATTATAGGGTATACCTATGGTGGAATGGAGTACCCTTAGTCTACCCAGAACTGAGACATCTTTGTCTCCTCCTTACCCTTGCTTTCTTTCTCATCCATGTCCTAATGGGAGAAGTCTCCTTCTCTCCTTTTGCTCCTTCCATTCCCTTTGACAAGAGAAAAGTAAACTTATGACTACTTAGATATTTCATAGTTATCATTACTTCCTTCTATTTAGATTAAAATTCAAATTAAAGTTGTTGAAGGTCTTTCGTAGTGATCGTTACTTCCACTTAGATTGAAATTTAAATTGGAGTTGTTGAAGATATTTCATGGTCATCACTACTTCCTTCTGCTCAGAATAAAAATCAAATTAAAATTGCTGAAGGTCTTCTACAATTACTATTACTTCCTCCCACTCTAATTAAAATTTAAAATTAAATTACTGACGGTCTTTCACAATTACCATTACTTCCTCCTGCTCAGATTGAAATTGAAATTCTAATTGTTGAAGGTCTTTCATAGTTATTGTCACTTCCTCTTGCTTAGATTGAAATTAAAATTAAAATTGTTGAAGGTCTTTCATAATTACTATTACTTCTTCTCGCTTAGAGTGAAATTCAAATTGAAATTATTGAAGGTCTTCCACAATTACTGTTACTTCCTTCCACTCAGAATGAAAATCAAAATGAAATTAATGAAGGTCTTCCATAATTAACGTTACTTATTCTTGATCTGATTGAAATTCAAAATAAAATTATTGAAGGTCTTTCATCATTACTATTATTTTCTCCCACTCAAATTGAAAATCAAAATGAGATTGCTAAAGGTCTTCCTTTACCTTCTGCTTAAGAAAGCTCCTCTCTTGAGGCCTACAATAACTCAAATTATTCACTTTTGTAAATTAAACTAAAATTATTGAAGGTTTTTTGTAGTTATCATTACTTCCTTCTGTTCAGATTGAAAATCAAAATGAGATTGTTGGAGGTCTTCCTTTAGCTTCTACTTAGTTTATATAAAATTAAATTATGTAGCAATGAGGTTTTTCACCACCATTGAATAACACTTATACATTGATGATGATAAGTGAAAAGAGGTTGAAAATTAGGTTACTACCCCTACATTTGAAGATTTAGATCATTTAGAGTAACCTATTGAGTTTGATTGCATCAGTCTTATGTTACTCTTAGCAATAGAGGTAATAAAATTAGAAATGGGCAATCATGAGCATGTTAGATTTGAATGAGTAAATGAGACTGATTGGAGTAGGAGATGAAAATACCTTGATCCATTATCACTCTCCACATATTTCAATCATTGAAATTAAAACTAGAAGGTCATTTAATTAATAATAACAAATCTTGTGTCTTTTAGATGATGAAAATGATAATAAGGATGCTACCATAGCATTCATAATAGAAACATAGTAGAATTTTTTTAACTCATTGATTGATTGCCAAAAAGAACATGCCTTTTCTAGGTTAGGTATTCTAATCTCTTTGGTATGTGTTGATACCCATCCTTACCCCTCATTACATTTCACTATATGGGCAGAGGTATTTATCAAATTCTATCCCAAGTACTTCTTACAAATTAAATATAAGTAGATTGCTAAATTTAATATTGACAATCTGTTTAATTTGCATGAGAATATCATAGATATAACTCTTTGGGATAGTATGCATGAGTAAAAATTAAAATATCACCTTAAATATAAATGTCCTTTGTTATGATCCATACCCAACCTTCTTGAAATCTTGAACATGAATATATTTTTTCTTAGGTGTCTAACTAGTGAGGATGTCCTATGACATGTCCATGGGAGATTCTTCAAACCACTACTTCTAGGCCTGAATTAGCCTAGCAAAATCATATAACTTATTTTTAATTTTTTACATTTATTTTCTACTTTATCTTTCCTATTTATGTTTTTTGTTTCTTAATTTTTATCATTGTTCTAGCCTCATTGTTTGTCTCTTTTTAGTCTAATATGTCTATTTTTATTGTAGGTTCCTCATTAATCAAAGAGTGAGGAAGAATGGTTTGTAGATAGGTAACTTGAATGATGTTCTGGTGCATTAATACTTTGAGTAGTTTGTGGCTTAATATTCTATCTCTGAATCAATTTTAAAATCTTAGGCTATCATGTATGTTTTGGATTTGTTCATGTCTAGGTGCATTTGGGTTAACTATTTGGCCTCTGAAGATATTGTCTTGAAATATGCACAAAAAATTACATTTTAATAATTTTTAGGTTTACTTGGATGAACCTATTAAATTTAAGATCTAAAGTGAAAAATATAATGTCCTTTATTTCATTTTCCATGATTGTCAACAAATTAGAGTTGAGACAATGAAAATAAATAAAGAGAAAAGAGAAATAAAATAAAAACCAATTTCTAAAAAAATAACTTCTAGGTGATTGAATAAATCTGTATTAGGGTTATAGATGGCTAGTTGATAGTAGAGTAAGGCCTTGAGTAGGATCAAAGGCATCTCCATTAGATCTATGGATACCTATTTGGAAGCAAAACAATGTCCACATGAATATTCTCAAAGTAAGATTCACTAGCTTGATGGTTGGAGCTATAGTAAATAGTCTTTGAGGTCTAATGAAGTGATAATTAACTCCTTTGCACACACCGTGTCAATGAGAATATCATATTTGGCCTTTTATCTATTCCATTATTTTTCTCACTTGAATATATTCATGTTTCATGTGATATATTGGATAAATATTCTGGGTTTGTAGACACATTTCTATAGTTTTAAAATACTCAAGAGTGTTTTCTAGCAAAGTCATCATTTTTTGTTGCGTGCATAACATGCTATAATTACTCAATAATCATTAAACCCATTATTGGACTTTTGCTATGATCTTACTTAAACTTGTGTCTAGTTGGTCTTATCACTCTCAAGTTGCCTTAGTGGGTCATCTTACTTTGCATGTGAAATTGGGTCCTACAACCACCTCTATTGGAAAGACCATGTCTGTAAGAGAAAACTCCAAATAAAGTACTTAACATGAAAGCAAAGTTTTGACCTTCTAGTTTGAATTTATATATATATGGATTTATTATATATATTACTATGATCTATGAGGTCATTTTTATTTTTGTGTTGAATCAACCTCTGAAACCCATCCCATCAAGATGACCAAGCTCATGTGAGAAAGTTTCATATTTTACACTTGGTCTAGAAATGACTTCTTGATGCTCTTCTGACATTAGAAGTCTATAGACCTAATCAAGCTTTCAACCCTCGATTATGTTTTTAGTGTCAAAGTTCACATCCTCTAGTTATAATTAGGATTTTTATGTTGATTTGGTCTTGCTTAAAATTTTCTTAGTTCCCAATACCTAATTGGGTTTTATGTTAATTTGGTCTTGTAGTTATAATCAAATAAATTTCCCCAATTAGGTCTAAGGTTGTTTGTATTGTGGTTGATAGTGCTAACTGAGGAAAAACTTGGATTAGGTCATGACGTATTTCAAATATTTTTACATACTGCTAATTGAACATTTTTTTAATTAGGTTTTATTATTTTGGTGGTGAATTTCATAGTATTGATTGGGCTTGAAAGTCCGACCAGATATATTATAATGCATGAGATATCCTATAATTATAATTAGGGGTTTTAACCTTAACTATGCAGTGTTATTATTGAGTGTGGTGGCATAGTGGTGTATGGGGTTTTTATCCTACTTAAGACTTTATTGGGTTTTAAATCCATGTCCAATGCTAATCAGGGGAAAAATTCCTAACTAGGTTAGGAACCTTTCCCTTACTCAATTCCTTTGTTAATTTAGGCCTAGACCCTAGTAAGGTCCTCAAGCCCCTCCTTGCTCTCCCAAAATGTTATGTGGAACATATTTCTTGAGTAGAATTATAAAGCTCACCTTGGTGTAATGCAATTGTAATCAAGGGTCTTGAGCTTGATTAGGTCTTGGGGACTCCCACTTAACCAGTTCAATGCTAATCAAGACTTGACTCCCCAATTAGGTCTAGATGGCCTCCAATGAATAATTCTAAACTAGATGGCCTCTTGAATTGGAATAGTTGTATATGGATCAACTCACTCATCTAGTACACTGTGCCCTAACAATAAAAAACTTTATAGAGACCCTATGGACCTCCTTTCAAGAGAGGCTAGATGAATGACTGTCGCTACCCAAGTTGGTGTGCCAAATGACCCATTAATAATATTGTTAACATGTGTAGAATGAGAACATATCTATTTAAATATAGATATGAAAATTATAATCATGGATCCAATATTCTTATCTTATTTAGAATCTACAAATACCCATTCTACACAAGTTGAGACTATTGGATTATTTATTGATAATATTCCTATTAATTGTCTCAGCTTATGTAGACTAGGCACATGCCCAATCTACATGCCTATTATACACATGGGAAGACCATTGGATTTTTTATTAAAAATATTTTAACTATATTAGACCTATGTATAATAGTCAATTGTGCTCATTCTACATAGATTTACAATAATTTTATCAATTAAGAGTCCAAATTTATTATCTTGTGTAGAATATAGGCTTCTACACATTAACAAATACTAATTTCTGAAATAGGTGATGACAATATTATGTTGAATATTGAAATATGAGGAGATAAAGTAATAAATATCAACTCCAAATTATATGTTATAAGTGCAAATTTAAATATATTTGAATACTAATATAAATTAAAGTGATAAATATCAACCGTACATTATAAATTATGAGTGGACATTCAAAGAGGAATAAGAACTATTATTAAAAATAAAATAAATTTATTACAATTATTTTTCATTAAAAATACTTTTACATATATACAAGAATTTGAAATCAAAATAAAGTTAAAATTTAAGATAAGAAGTATGCCTATGTGTAATCATTTAAGAATTGGCCAAAACATAAATCAAAACTATCACAAGGTGGATATTATGCAATATTTCATTATAATTATTTAAAATTTAAAAGTTTTATGTTTTTAGATATGGAAGAAGTTGTAAGTATAAAAGGAATGATTTTATGATAATTATTTTTATGTGATAGTACAATTGCAAATAGATAAAGTCAAGCCAGTAAAAAATAAAGTTGAAACTAAGGAAAAAATCTAGGAGATTACACAAGGAATCATTAACTTTTAATAATTTTTTTTGTGAAACTACATTTGTAAAAAGATAAGAGTCAAGCAGGTGGAAAATAAACTTGAAACTAAGGAAAGAATCTACAAGAAGATTACACAAGAGCAAAATAACTTTTAATAATTATTTTTACATGAAACAAAATTTGTAGAAAGATACAAATTAAGTTATTGAAAAATAATGCAGAAACTTTGGAAAAAAATCTATAAGGTATAACAAGTGATTATTTCACAATATTTATATTAGTTGGTGGTTGGGAGTCATTGTGGCCAAACAACAAATCTATGCAAAGTATGTAGTAATTATGCAAAAAATAGTAAATTATGATCAATAACTAAATTGGAAATTAATTTAGAATGGATATTTATAATGATAAGCTAAACTAAGGTGAGATATGTCAAAAAAAGAGCAAAAGGAAGGGTAGAGCAGAAAGAAATATTGCTGATCTTCATTTCAAACATCATGACAAAGTTCATATTTCATCCAAACATGCACTTTAAATTAACATGTGAAATGAGATAGCTTAGCTCAAATCACATCACACATCAGACAACCTTCTAATGAAGGTGTAAATAATGCAAACAAGAATCAATTTCACTTTAAATATTCTACCCCTATAAGTAAACAATATTATCCCTAATGCAAGAAGAGTAAATGAAACAAAATGAAACTAAGGACTTTCAGTCAACCTAACATTGACATAAGTTAATAGCTCTGCAATTAAAAGTGCACACTAAAAATTCATAAGAACCATTCAAATCTAAAAATCAGAATAAATAAATGAGAGAAAAGCCATGATAACAAACACACAAATAAAAACTAGACAATCTTTGCAAAACTCCTTGCTTGTATTGGTTACTCTAAGTTTACAAAGTAATTTTGGCTCTAAGAACTCCCTCCTTTTATAAATGAAAATATTGTCTTTTATAGAATACTAAGATAGCATACCGGTCAGTCAAGTTGACAACAAATGTATAAAAGCAAGAACAACTTTTTTTTTACAAAGTTTCTAGAATACACTAGAGTTTTTCAAATGATCTGACCTTCAAGCCAATGTGCTAAAAAACTAGCACATGCCTTTACAAAATAATATTCCATTTTTAAATAATATAAATTTTGCTACAAAATAGAATATTCTAGATGACTGGTTGGCCCTTTGATGAAGCCCCTTATTGTTGCTGAAGAATACTCATGATTGTATTTGCATTAAGTGGTTATTTTTTATTTTTACTTTAGCCTAGACATATATTAAAAATGAATTAATATATTGGTTTTTATTTATCAATTTGTATTAATGGAAATCTTACAGGTTGCATAGCCTTATCATCGAACTGTTGTGACCCTCCATTTAAAAGCCATCGGCTCTATTTGCACTCCTTAAAAAGTGGTCGAGTATGAAAAAATAGAAAAAAATGCTTTGGTGGGTAACTTTCTACATTTGTATCTTTTGGTTGTTTTATTGCGTGGGCTAAAAATTGATGCAAATGGTTTTGGCACAAAAGTGAAAAAACTTAATTGACCATTTCTCATGAAACTATAGTGCTTACAAGATATGACCTCTTTAACATGCTCACTAGGCTCAATTTGGACTTTGCAAAATTAGCCAAGTGTGGAAAAATAGTAAAAAATGCATTGGAGGGTAACTTTCCATGCTTATAACTTTTGACATGCTATCTCGCATGAGCTCAAACTTAGCATTAATGTTTCATATACAAATGTGAACAAATCCATTTGATCATTTCATCTGAAGTTACAATGCATGAGGATATGACCTCGCCAATATGTGCACTCAGCTCTGTTTGCCCTCTCATTTGACATCCTGAAGACCATCAAATTTAAGCTTATGTATTTTTTGCATGTGATTAAATTTGACGTCTACACTACTGTCATTTTTTCTTAGACTTAAATTTGATGTCTGCACAACCGTATTTGACGTCTTGAAGATCATCAAATTCAAGATCATATGATTTTTTGCATGGGCTTAAATTTAACATTTGCATGACCATTAAATATGATCATTCAACCGTCAGGATAAAAAATGACTAAGTATGAAAAACAAATAAATATGGCTAAGAGGTCGACTTTGCATGCCCATGACTTTTGATGCACTATCTTGCATGATCTCAAAATTAGCAAAAATGTTCTTTGTGAAAATATGAATAAACCCATTTTATCATTTCATCTGAAGTTATAGTGTGTAAGAGATATGGCTTCATGAAAATGCTTACGTGACTTTGTTTGAGCTCTCTGAAAATAGCTATGGAAAAAACAATAAAATATGGCCAAGAGGCCAAATTTGCATACCCATAAATTTTGACACACTATATTTCATAATCTCAAACTTAGAAAAAATGTTCCTTATGTAAATTTAAACAAACCCATTTGACCATTTCCTCTGATATTATTGTGCGTGAGAGATATGACCTCATGAAAATGCCTACTTGGATTTGTTTGAATCCAAAAAACTAGTAAAAAATACTTTGAAGGCCAACTTTACATACTCATAAATTTTGACACGTTATATTGCATGAGATAAAACTTAGTGAAAATGTTCCTTTTTTAAATGTGAAAAAACTTGTTTGACCATTTCCACTAAAGTTGTATTACATGAAAGATATGGCCTCATAAAAATGCTTACTCGATTCTATTTAGACCCAGAAAACCAGCCAAAAATGCTTTGAAGACCAACTTTGCATACTTATAACTTTTTATATTCTATGTCTCATGAGCTCAAATTTAATGAAAATATTCCTCATGAAAATGTAAACAAACTCATTTGATCATTTCATATTAAGTTGCAACGTGTGATAGATATGGCCTCATGAAAATGCCTACTTGACTCTATTTGATCTCTCTAAAAATGGTTGAGAAAAATAATAAAATGTGGTCAAGAGGCCAACTTTACATGCCTATAAATTTTGACATGCTATGTTGCATGAGCTAAAAATTAACACGTATGATCTATGTATGAAGATGAACAAACCCATTTGATGATTTCTCTTAAAACATTCACACATGTGAAATATGACTCCAACAAACTATCTATTCAAATTTTTTACCATCAGACCAGAATGTCCAAATGGGCATAATGAAGAACCAGTTTAATAATATGCACTTACATACTTACTCCAAGCACTTTTGGCATCTCAAGGGTCTTTGCAACTTGTCCATGACCTTTATAAATTAACAAATGATATTTTAAGTGAACTTATTTAACTTGACTTTCTATAGACCAAAGACTAGTAAAAGACCAAATTAAGATTAAATCATAAAATTCAGACATAACTCATTCAATAAAAGCCTCATTAAACTTGCAACTTGAAATATGAAGAGGAAACACTAACAAAATTGGATAGGGTCAAACCAGAACCATGAACCGATAACTCAGTCAAACCATACTGTGGATGAGCTTCAAATAAAATATAATGTTCAAACATGCTAGTGACGCTCTTATAAAATAAATTTTAAATTTTAAGATACATATTTACATAGTTTGACATAAGGGTCCTCATTTTTCAAAAATGGGGGTATGTTGACTTTGACAAATGATGACTTTTGAGGGAAACATAATAATATGTTAGATTTCAGAGACTTTGGTTCAGACTAATAATTAAGTTACTTATTCTTTTTTGTGATCAACCACCATCATTGAGATTAGTTCATGGTTAAAAAATAAATATTGCATATGTAAAATTAGGATCAAATATCAAAACTTATTCATATTATGTGTGTGCTTTGATTCTACTTACTAATTGCCAAATGATTTAGATAACAACTTCTAAATTCATGGCTTTAATCATTAAAATTGACTTTCAACATGTTTGAATATTCATTAAGAAGGATGCTTTATCTCAAGAAAGACTTGAGCATTAGTCTGATTTCAGCCACGCATTCATAGTTTCGATAGAGATACCTTTGGTTCCACTCATGACCTTGCTCCACTACTAAACAGGCATCCATAGCCTTAATGAAGATTACAAGAATCAACTTTCCTTAAAAAGCCTTTGATTTTGAAATAAGCTCTTATTTTTGTATTTTTATATCATTTTTGGCCTTTCAGTAAAAGTTGGGAACTAGATTAATCAGGTTTAGAAATTTGGTCAAGTGTTTTATTTTTAGATAATCATCTTTGGCTACAAACTTTGTCTCAAATGATTAATACTTTTTTAGTGGAAGCAAGATTGTATTCTAATAGTTTAAGATTTCATCCTATATGTGAAATACTTATTAAAATCAAGATTAGATTAGAACAAAGTTTAAAATCTTAAAGAATAATTAACTTATCCACCAATATTTTCTAGTTTCTCTAAACTACAATATCAAACTCACATTCTAACAACCCATGATCAACCAATGTTGAGAAGTCATACCTTAATTTCTAAACTGTGAAGCTCTTGAGTATCAAAGATAAAATTTGAGCTAAGGGTTATCTAAAAAGATTTATTTAGAAGCAAGGAACAAAGTACAAAAGACAAACAAATATGTGTAGACATTATATACAAACAAGGGAGAAGAAGAAAAAAATAAGAAAGAATGATAGAGAAACTAATCTAAGCCCTATACTAACTTCATAAAATACTTACCTCTAAGATAAAATGAAAAATTATTTTGTCTACTACAAAACCTTAAAACTTAAGTGTTTTCTAATGTCATCTTCCTATTGATAAGTGTGTTTGGATGCCTAGGTCTTCTAGATGGTGTGACTTGGGCTCCCATATGTATCCTCGAGTACATGGATCAGAGATATGAGTCTAAAATCTAATCTTCTTCCTCCCAAATCCATCTAATTTACAACAAGAGTACTAGTCTTACTTCATCTATAGATAAATACTAGCTTATATCATCTTCACTCAATAATGGTAGCTCAGCTTGCATCCTTAGATTGATGTCATCATTAGGTTCTTTTTGAGGTGGAAGTGGACTACTGATCTTTGCATAGAAATATTCCAATTTATCCCAAAAGTTTTCTTCATCTTGATCAACTAAATGATGTTCATTTAGAATCTTATCACGAGAAACATGTTGGTCCCATATTGCTGACCTCTTGATGAAGTCACATGATAATTTTTTATCTGATTCACATGTTTCATCTTCATCTTTGGTGAAGAGGGGCATCTCTTCCATCCAATCAAGCTTTATCTTATCTTGGTTTGGTTCTTCCAAAATAATACCACCTTCTAGGAACTCTAGATCATTGGTGAAATCCTTAGAGGAAACATTCTTGTGTTGTTCTATCCCCTCATTTACCATCTCCAACTCTTTGATTTTATTCAAAAAATCATGGTATGATTGCTGTCAGTGATCATTTTCTTCAGGAGTATTCTCTATTTCAAAAATAAACCTACATGGTATGTCTTCATGAATACCTTCTAAATAAATATAATCTTGTATTTCATCTGTATCTATTTCTGGAAACTCTTCTTCATCTGTAGATGTGCTAATGATGACATCTTATTGATTTTCAATTGTAATTTATATTACATCTTCATGAATGCAAGTCATCTTAGATGCAACTTATTTAATTTGATCATCTTCATCTCCATCTTCTAATGAAAAATCAAAGGCATGCATGAAACCTTGATATGCTCTTATAAGGCTAGATATCCCAGTAATAAAGTCTCTATTAGGCACAATTTCAAAGGTTTTGGAAATATTACAATGATCGACCAAAATAATATCATGGAAACTTATTTATATGTCCTCAGATGATATATTATTGATGTTATGAAACTCTTCTAAAGGCCTATTAGACCTTCGAGAAGCATAGCTTCTATCATAACCTTCCCTTGTATTTCCTACTTGTTCTTGCAAGTAATGAAATTCAGTGCTTAGTTTTTGGATCATTTTTTTATATGAAGTCAGTTAATTTTTTTGGTGTCTTAGGTTCATGAATTGGAGCATTATTACTAGCTATGGGCACTAGAGTTGTATCATTTTATAGATGAAATATACTTGTAGTGCTATTCAAAAACTTTAGGCATTGGCCAAGATATGCATAACTTAAATAAAAATGGTTCTGAATTGGTGTTAAAGTAGTATATCAATAATGACGTTCCAGATGGGCCAATTCAAATTGACACTAGGTATGGAATACACCATCTAACCCTGAGGCTGTATTTGGTCATTAATGATCATGGCTTTAGAGCATGCTTGAATAAATGTGTTTATGATTGGGAGAGACATTTTTAAGAACATAAAGGTTATGGGATCCATAAAATCCTTGTAAATTTCTAAGGCTAAATTCTCATTAGGTTTATAAAGAGCCATAGTTCTACTAAACATTTTTTGGAACCAAGCATTAAAAGCTCTGATGGTTTCATTAACATCCCTTTTAATTGTGATAAACTACTGATATAAGACACATAGACTAATAATTTTGCCAAACTGATCAGTGAAGATATTGATGAAGTTATTCCAACTAGTAATGCAATCCTCTATAATGTTAAGAAACTATTCATAGGAAACATTTTTAAAAGTAAATAAAAATAACCTACATGCTACATCTTTATGAATCACATTTAGTAATCTCAGAGCAGTTTTGAAACTTCTAACATGCTCTTCAATAAAAAACATTATCAAAACTAAAATAAGGCAAATATATTTCAATATTTCAAGGAAGATCATGCACTATACCTAGTACATTGATTGAAGAACCACCTAACCAAGCCATACCTTGCATACATGAGTATCTTGAACTGATGAAGTAGATTGAAAGCTTGAGGATTTTAGCTCACCTCAGTCTCACTTTTACAATTCTAGCTTAAAGACTTTGAATCTTGTTTGAATCACGATGTGTCAAATAATTCTTTACAAGGAATAATGATTAGTTTTCACATTAAGCAAAATTTACAAATATTCATATAAAGAACAATAAAGGACATCACTCTTTAGCTAAGTTAGCTCAAAGAAGTATCTAAATACACAAGTATGAATGATAAACTCAAATTTGTAAAGTATTTATGAATCTTTGATCAAAATAGTTATTACTAACCTCAAATTGATTAGATTCACAAAGCTAAAACTATATTTACCATAATTAAGCATATGTATTCAAATAATGTCAATCTTTATTTAAATAAGCTCAAAGATCGGTCTATAATCATGAAGATCACCAACATTTACATAATTATGATAAAAAAACACAAATATGTAAAGAATAAAGTGATTTTTGATTAAAATACACCAAAATCAACAAAGATCTTATAAATTCACAAAGATTTGTTGAAGGCCCTCCTTTTAGTGCCAATAAAGTTCCTGTTGATGTCTAAATGTGTACCGTAGATGTCTAGAGTGTTAAAAAACACTTCTTATTTTAAAATTTAGAGAATTTAGTGCATGAGTTATAGGTTGTGATAATCCTATTATTTATTGGTGGAATAGAGGAAAAATAAGTGACTATTTCACAATATTTATATTAGTTGGTGGTTGAGAGCCATCATGGACAAACAACAAATCTATGCAAAGTATGCAGTAATTATACAAATAATAGTGAATTATGATCAAATAATAAATTAATAATTAATTTAGAATGAATATTTACAATGACAAGCTAAACTAAGGTGATCCAAGTCAAAAATAGAGTAGAAAAAAAATTGTTGATATTCATTTCAAACATCATGACAAAGTTTAGATTTCATCCAAATATGCACTTAAAACCATTATGTGAAATGAGATAACTTAGCCCAAATCACATCACACATTAGGAAATTTTTTAGAGAAGGTGGAAATAATGAAAATATGAATCAATTTCACTTTAAAGATTCTAACCCTACAAGCAAACAACATTGGCCTAAATGCAAGAAGAGTAACTGAATGAAATACTTTCAGTGAAGTTAGTATTTACATAAGTTAACAACTCTAGAATTAAAGGTACACACCAAGAATATATAAAAACTATTCAAATCTAAAAATTAGAATAAACAAATGAGATAAAAGCCATGATAACAAACACACAGACAAAAACCAGATAATCTTTGTAAAACTCCTTGCTTATATTGCTTATTCTAAGTTTATAAAATAATTTTGGCTCTAAGAACTCCCTCCCTTTACAAATGAAAATACTTCTTTTTATAAAATGATAAAGCAACATATCGATCAATTAAGTTGACAATAAATGTACGAAAGCAAGGATAACTATCTTTTTTATAAAGTTTCTAGAATACACTAGAGTTTTTCAAATGATCTAACCTTTGGACCAATGTGCTAACAAACTAGCACATGCCTTTACAAAATAATATTTTATTGTTAAATATTATAAAATTTACTACAAAATAAAATATTTCTAGCTGGTTGGTGGGCCTTTTGATGAAGCCCCTTACTACTGTTGAAGAATACTAGTGGTTGTATCTGCATTAAACAACTATTTTTATTTTTACGTCAGCTTGGACATATATTAAAAAATAATTAAAATATAAGTTTTTATTTAGAAATTTGTACTAATGAAAATCTTACAGGTTGCATAACCTTGCCACCGAACTATTGAGACCCTCCATTTAAAAACCATAGGCTCTGTTTGCACTCTCTAAAAATTGGCTGAGTATAGAAAAACAACAAAAAATACTTTAGAGGGAAACTTTATACACTTGTATATTTTGACGTGCTTTATTATGTAGGCTAAAAATTGGTACAAATAGTCTTAACACAAAGGTAACAAACTCATTTGATTATTTCTTTTGAAACTATAGTGCTTGTGAGATATGACCTCTTCAACATGCTCACTAGATTCAAT
This sequence comes from Torreya grandis, assembly GCA_037957365.1. NCBI lineage: Eukaryota > Viridiplantae > Streptophyta > Pinopsida > Cupressales > Taxaceae > Torreya > Torreya grandis. The sequence continues at coordinate 3,116,990 of JARHVA010000684.1, read as the reverse complement.
TTAGACCCTGTAAAATTGGCTAAGTGTGGAAAAAATAGTGAGAAATATGTTAGAAATAAAATTTACATACTTATAACTTTTGACACACTATCTCTTATGAGCTTAAACTCAGTGTAAATGTTCTTTATACAAATGTGAACAAACCTATTTGACCATTTCATCTAAAGTTACAACACATGAGAGATATTACCTCATTAATATGTTCACTCAGCTTTGTTTGCACTCCTATTTGACATCTGCACGAATGTATTTGACATCTCAAAGACTGTCAAATTTAATATCATATGAGTTTTTACATGGACTTAAATTTGACGTCCACATGATCATCATATTTTTTTGGGCTTAAATTTGACGTCTGTGCGATTATATTTGACATCCCAAAGACCATCAAATTTAAGCTCATATAATTTTTTGTATGGGATTAAATTTGACATCTGCATACTCGTCAAATATGGTCACTTATAGAGAAATAATGAAATGTGGCCAAGAAGTCAACTTTGCATGCCCATAATGTTTGGTGTGCTATCTCGCATGAACTCAAACTTAGTGCAAATGTTTCTTGTGAAAATGTGAACACATTTATTTGACCATTTCATCTGAAATTGTAGTGCGTGAGAAATATGACATCATAAAAATGCCTACTCAACTCTGTTTAAGCTCTCTAAAAATGGCTAAGTATGAGAAAAACAATGAAATATGATTGAGAGGCCAACTTTGCATACCCATAAATTTTGACATGCTATGTTGCATTAGCTCAAACTTATCAAAAATATTTTTTGTGTAAATGTGAAAAAACTTATTTGATAATTTTCTTTGAAGTTTACAGTATGTGAGAGATATGGCCTCATGAAAATGCCTACTTAACTCTGTTTGGACTCAAAAAACTAGTCAAAAATGCTTTGAAGACCAACTTTGCATGTCCATAACATATGACGTGATATGTTGCATGAGCTCAAACTTATCATAAATGTTCCTTGTTCAAATGTAAATAAACCCATTTGACCATTTCTTCTGAATTTATAGTGTGTGAAAGATATGACCTCATAAAAATGCCTACTCGACTCTATTTGGACCCAAAAAACTAGTAAAAAAATACTTTGAAAGCCAACTTTGAATGCCCATAAATTTTGATGCACTATATCGCATGAGCTCAAACTTATCAAAAATATTCTTTATGTAAATGTGAACAAACGCATTTGATCATTTCATCTAAAGTTATAGGGCATGAGAGATATGGCCTCATAAATATGCCTACTTGGTTCTATTTGAGTTCTCTAAAAATGGTTATGGGAAAAACAATAAAATGTGATCAAAAAACCAATTTTGCAAGCCCATAACTTTTTATGAACTATGTCACATGAGCTCATAATTGACACACATGATCTAGGTATGAAGATGAATAAACCCATTTGATTATTTCTCTTGAAACATTCACATATGTGAAATATGACTCTAGAAATCTATCCATTCATATTTTCTGCCATTAGACCAGAATGTCTAGATGGACATAATAATAAATCAACTAAATACTATGCACTTCCATACTCCAAGCACTCTTGGTACCCCATAGGGTCTCTGCAACCTGTTTATAACCTTTGTAAGTTGACAAATGATACTTTAAGTGAACTTATTTAACTTGAATTTCTTCAAACTGAAGACTAGTAAAAGATGAAATTAAGATTAAATCATGAAATTCATATACAACTCATGTAAAAAAAGCTTCATCAAACCTGTAACTTGAAACATCAAGAATAAATGCTAACAAACTTAGACATGGTCAAACCAAAACCATGAACCAATAACTCAACCAGACCATGGTGTGGATGAACTTTAAATAAAAACTAATGTAAAAACATGTTAGTGACACTCTGATCAAATGAATTTTCAATTTTAAAGTATAAATTTGCATAGTTTGACACAAGAATCTTCATTTTTCAGAAATGAGGATATGTTGATTTCAACAAAAACCAATGATTCAGTGAGATTACAATTGACATTTGAATTTAAAAATTAAATACATTTCAAATATCATTATTGTATATATTAATTTTGTTAAGAATAAGAAAAAGATATAAATAAACAATTTAAAATTGGTTATAGACATTGTATTTCTTCCTTTTTGTGCCAAAATCATTTGATGTTATATTTATTATTCTTCATTCTAACTGAAAAAATATTTTGATGTTGTGTTTATTCCTATTTGTGTGGTTTCACTATATTATTCTTATGTCATTAAGTGTAGTATTGCTTGCCTCGATCAATGCTAGTATCAATCAAACTCGACTATTTATTTTTATCACACTACTAATACATTTCCATTCTTTATGGTATACTTATTGACCTTTGAATATTTTTTTCTTTCTCTTTATCTATTGTATAGTTTCCTTGCTTGTTCCAGAATAAACTAAGGAAAAGTGATCAATATCAAAAAATATATAATGTATTTGACTATGAACAAATGCCACCCAAAATTTGAGTGCAAAAATTTAAAAAATCAAAAAATACTTATTGCATTAAATCCATGCTCATCTTGAAATATAAGAAACACCCTACCATAAATTTATGAAATTAAAAATTTAGCATCATTTTTTAGTATGTTAGATATGTACTACATTTTTTTAGTTTAGTAGCATTTATCAATACAACATGATTTGATAATTATTTGTTCTTACTTTTGTGAGTTGTGCTATAAATTATTTCAACATCTAGTGTAGTACATAAAATCTATTTAAAATGTCCATAAATACCTCAAATTTAGTGGAGCGTTATCCTAATAAAATATGTCAATGTCAACACTAAGAAAAAAAGATATGAATATAAATGAAATTAAATTGATTTTTTTATTTGACACATACATTAAATTACTTTCAAGTACTTTTAGCCATTTAACCACATGAAATTTTGTTTTCATTAAAAAATTAAATATGAATAAAATTATTAGATTTTAACCATTGCATTATGATAAAATTTCCACTTTTATTAGTGTTACAATTAAATAGTAATACTCTTCATGTGTTTTAAATTTTAAGTTTATATATTATTTTGAAATGAATTTTAATTAAAATTAATTCAACCACATAAACTTCAAAATTAATTTTACAAGTTAATAGGACTAAAACTATTAGTTTTTACCATTATATACATATATTATAGTCACTTTTATTTGTGTTGTGATTAACTAAGAATAATATAATTATATTCATTATATCTTATGCAAAATAAATTTAATAAACATCTCATTGTATAACATTTATTGTAAGAATATTAATCTTCTCTTCTATGAAATGAGCTTAATTGATTGTGTAAAATGGGCATAATTGATAGTTTAAAGTGGGCATAATAATGGGCATGCATATTTTAAATAGATCATAATCCAAGATTAGGAACCAAGGTTACCCATTCTAAATAAGACAAGAATATTGATCTTATCTTGTGCTATAGACTGTGGTTAATTGATAATATTATCAATATCTTATTTAGAATAATCATATACCCAATTTACATAATATAAGATTATTTATCCTATCATGTGTTGATATAACCCTTAATTCATGTTGTGAGTTAATAGTTTGATGCCCCAAATATTTTTGATGTACATCGATAACACATAAAATAAATGATGACATGTGATTAAATTCTCATTAACATATCATTGATGCACTAGTACATGTCTATATCATGTTTAGTTTGATATATTAGTATCTTCTTCATACAACTCATTGTTAAGACCAAATATAATAAAAATATAAATATACACATATTTTTCTCATTCATATATATTTTTGGTCTTCTCTGTGAGATGATGTGAAGTACAATTGATACCGTAAATATTGTCTATAATTGTCTAATACCACAATATCATCATATCTTTCATGATATACTCTTATGTTTAATAATCCACTAAAGAATCTCCTCAAACTTATGTTACAAAATGATCATAATTGATAATATTTTTAATATCTTGAGTAGAATACATATTTGCTAATTCTACACAAGATAAGAATATTATTCATATCTTATGTTATAGGATGGGTGTAACTGATAACATTCAATAATACTAACTTATGTTACATAATGATATTAATTTATGATATTTAATACTCTTATCTTGTGTTAGAAAATAGGTTTAATTGATATTATTATTAATATCTCATGTAGAATGGGTGCATCCATTGAAGAATCCCCCCAAATTTATGTTACAAAATGATCATAATTGATAATATTCTTAATATCTTGAATAGATACATGTTTTAATTCTATACAAGATAAGAATATTATTCGTATCTTATGTTATAGGATGGACATAATTGATAATATTCAATAATCTTAAGTTGTGTTACATAATGAGATTAGTTTATGATATTTAATATTCCTATCTTGTGTTAGAGAATGAGCTTAATTGATATTATTCTTAATATTTTATTTAGAATGGGCATATACCCACTCTACATAAGATAAGAATATCGATTTCTTTGTAAGAGGTCAATATCATTATCTTAGTGTCATGTAGAATATTTTACACAAGATAGGAATATTATCAACTATTAGAGGTTAATGTCGATGTGTCTATTCCACAAAAAATTAGAATATTGGCTTCTTAATTGATAATCTAAGTAACATGACTTATATTATTAACTTGTGTAGTCTATACAAGTTAATAATATAAGCCTATGATATTCATATTATTCTTATTTTGTTTAGAATAGACATTTTCCTATTCTTCACAAGTTTGATAAGAATATTATTAATTATCAAAAATATTTATCTTATGTCAAATGGGATTACTTAATAATATTATTTATATCTTGTGTATAATGGATACATGTCCATTATAAAAAATATGTAAAAAATATTATCAATTATTAGTTATTTTTACATAATATTATAATGGGCATGTGCCCATTATATATAATATAATAATATTAATTTTTTTTAAGAAATTAATATTCTTATCTTGATTTATCTTGTAGAGAATATGATTAATTGATAACATTATTAATTATATCTTGTATGGAATGGGCACAAACCCATTTTGAACAAGATATTAAAAATATTATAAATTAAGCCCACTTCACATATGATAAGAATGAACATGGACCAATTTTATATAAGATAAGAAAATTATTTTCTTTTTAAGAGGCCAATACTCTTATCTTGATGTCATAAAAAGTGGATAACTACCCAATATACATGAAATTTTTTTATATCTTGTGTAGAATGAAACTAATTGACAATATTATTAATATCTTGTGAAGAATGTGCATGTTAATATATTATTAATATATTAATAATATTAATTGATATTAATAATATTATCAATTAATCTCATTCTACACAAGATAAATATATTGAAAATTTTGAATGATTAGATTGAGTGTAAATTACTTTCGTTTCTCTTTAAAATTAAAGTTACGTATCAACAAAACTATCTAAAAATTACTAGCTATCAAATTAGTTGTGTTGTGAGTGAAATTATTGATAAAAAAATGTACTGAATAACTCTAAAATTAAAAATATATGATTGTTGGTTTAAAATACTATATATCTAAAATAATATCAGAGATAAAATATATAAAAATCTCTTTAATTTTAATTAATGTACTACACAACTTTCATGTGCAATTCTTATTAATAAATAAAGCTAAAATAAACTTATTACAAGATAACTTACATTGCAAGTAGAGTCTAAATATAAAAATATAATAAATATTAGACTACTAAGTGAATTAAAATTGAAATAAAAATAAAATAAATAAACTTAATTTAAATCACTATAAATATTTGGACATCATGCAATAAACTTTGTTAATAATAAAGTCAAACATGCAACTACTAGTCATCGTAATCAGCGTAGAGTTCCAACTAAATTAATTAAATAAAGTTAACTCAAATCATTTTTAATTTAAGTAATTTAATTAAAAAAATACGTGATTCTTCTTTGAAAATGACTGTATGATATTTTAGATTCAACCAATTACTCAAATAGTGAACTAGAATACATTGAAGTGAACTATAGTGAACTAGTAGTTCTAACTATTTTTAGAAAATATTTAGAAAGTGTCTCAAAGTGATCAAAAATACTAATTAATGTCTTAATTAAATTAAATAATATATCAAAATAATTACAAAAAAAAATATATATTAATTCAAAAAATATAACTCAAGTGTTTATATTGACATCATACTCAACATTCCCCCTTTGATGCAAAGAGGTGAGATTCCAATCATCTCCTTGAGTCTTCCATGAATCTATTTGTACAATCATTTGGTGAGAATATCAAAAAAATAATATTCACTTATCACATACTTAATAATTTTTTTTATAATTTACTAAGTCTCTGACAAAATGATGCTTGATGAGTTCAATGTGCTTGGTTTTAACATGAAAAATTAGAGTCTTAGACAATTGTATTACCTTATTGTCATCATAAAAAGTTCATGTTGGCTCAAATTGAGCCTCTATAAAATCAAATAGTAGTATTATAAATCATAAAATTTATGTCCAAATTGATGTAAGGGTTTTATATTTATCATTAGTATAAAATAATGCAATTATAGCATTTTTTTTGAAGACTGAAAACCTAACCCATATCTCAATGTTAAGCAATAACCTAAAGTTGACTTCTTGTCATCAAGAGATTCTCATTAATTTAAATCTATGTATCTAATAATAAATAAATATATTTATGAATAAAATTAATACCATGATTAAAGTACATCTTACATATTTAAATATTCTCTTAACTACTTATAAATGCTTGAGTGATAGTTTATCCATAAATCTAGGACTAGTGAAACTCTATAACTGATATCAGGTCTAGTTATAGTGAGATACATAAAACCTCCCACCATGGTTCTAAAATTATTTTAATAAACTAAAGGAATTATATCCTCCCTCATAATTTTTTTCCAATTGCAATTGGAGTGTTTGTAGGCTTGGAAACTTGAATATTGTATATCTTTAACATGTCCTAGACATATTTGGCTTCACAAAAGAATACTTCCTCTTTCTTTTGATGAACTTACATACCAATAAAGTAATTTATAATTAAAATATCAGTCATCTCAAACTCTTATTTCATATTTTCCTTGAATCTATTCAACATCTCCATAAAGCTACATGTAAAGATCAAGTTATCTACATAGAGACAAATATATAAAACATTAACATTTAATACTTGTATGTAAAAGAATTGGTTCATTTTAAATTATTATAAAGTATTGATCTAATAACCAACTATAAATTCTTGATTACCAAGATCTTCTATATTTTTTATGCCATAAAGATCCTTATTCAACTTATATATCCAAAATTCTTTATCCTTTATCACAAAATCTTGTGATTGCCCCACATATACTTCTTCAATCACTCTATTGAGGAATACACTTTTAACATATATTTGATAGATTTTATATACTTTATAATCAGATACAATAATAATTGGTCTTATATTATATTTAAATATTACAAGAGCAGAAATTTTCTCATAGTTAACCCCATATGTTTGTACAAACCCTTTTGCAACTACTCTAGCTTTTAGCTTATCAATTATATTATCACTTTTAACTTTGGTATTATAGATCCAATTTGTATAAATGACATTTTTATTCAATATAGGTTGATATAAATTCCATTTATCATTTATATTTATTAAATTCATCTCTAATTTCATAAAATCAATCCATTCTTTCTTTTGACTTGCTTCTGCTTAACTTCTAAGTTTACTAGTCACTGATGATAATGCAAACATAGTATTTTCAACATGAGTATCATAAAATATATTAAATTTATGATATTTTATACTTATTATATTATCACAATTCCAATCCAAAATTTTATTTTTTGGATGAGGATTCAACAAACGTTTGTTCTTGCTTGGTATTGATGTACATTGATGATTAGTCTCTTGCAAAGAGCTAGTATTATTTTCTGATGAACTAGAAACTTATGTAGAAATTTGAAGGCTCTTAAAATAAAAAAAACAAGAGGTTGTCTCCTTTACTTATTAAATTTTTATCTATATTATTAGAATCAACATATACCTTATTTAAAAATTACAATCCCTAGAAATAATTATGGAGTTACTAGTATGATTATAAACCTTGTATGCTCTGATTTTATCACAATAACATATGAGAACATGATTTTTTTTAAAAAGATAATACATATCACCATTAAATTTATTTTTAGTGATTTTTATTATATTATTTTCTTCAAATTTTATGAGTTTTTAATCTTCTAATTACTCTTAGATTTTGAAGGAATCATCTAACTTGCTGAAATCATCTTTGTGACTTATCACCTAATTTGAACAACCTAAATTAAGAGACAACAAATTATTTTCTTCTTCTATTCCCAAAAAATATATAATATAAAAATATGAGATTTATTTAAATTTAATTTATTAAAATTGAAAATCCCTCTCTTTCCTTTCTTGATTGGCTTGATTTTTAGCTGTTAGTACGCTGCTATCTTTTATTATGTGCCCTAATTTTTTATAGTAATGACAAGTAAAGTATTTATTATTCTTATCAATGAAATTTGATTCATATTTTTATTTTAAATTTAATTTTTATAAATTCTTTTGATTTTTATTTTGATTTGTATTTTTGGTCTTTGAAACCCTTACCTTAGTTTTAAGTGTTTGTTCTTGATCTCCAGTGTATAGTCTCATCTTATCCTCATGAGACAAGCGAGAACCCATAAACTCATCAACACTTATAGTGTTCATGTATTTACACTCTTTAAGAGTGATCACAATATGCAACTATATTTATCTTAACTATCTTAAAATATTTCTTACTTTAAGACTATCTTGTATAGTTTCTCCATAAACCCTCATTCTATGAACTAACTTATTTACTCTTAGGCAATGATCTCCAACTATTATAAAATATGACATTATTATATTATTAAAATTTATTTTAAGGGTTTATATTTTTGATTCTATTACCTTAATAAAGACTTGATATGACATATCCAAGGTGTTCCATACCTCATGTGCATTCTTGCATCTTACAATTATTAGATAAATTCTTATGTCTATTACATTCTGAATATAGAAGAATGCTTGTGCATCTCTCTTTTATTCATATTTTTAATTTTTCTTTGATCCTATGTCAAGAGGTTTTAATATTGAGGTGGTGTGTACCCATGGATAAAATTATCCTAAAATATTTTTCATATAATAATTCTCTTCAATTTATTTCTCTAATACTCAAAGCTATCACATTTGAAAATAGGAATATTCATGAAAGTAGAATTCACTGAAGCTATTGTATCTTCTGAAAATAGCCTAAAAAACTTTTGAAACCTATTTGAACATGGGTCTGATACCAAATAAAAGTTTTGATTGATTGGATTAAATGTAAATCATATTTTTTCTCTCTAAAATTGAATTTATGTATCAACAAAACTATCCCAAAATTATTAGATATCAAATTAATCATGTTGTGAGTGAAATCATTGATAAAAAAGTGTAATGAATAGCTCTAAAATTAAAAATATGTGCTTACTGATCTAAAATAATGTATAATTTATAATAATATTAGATATGTTATACAAAAAATCCTCAATTTGAATTAATGTATTACACAATCTTTATGTATAATTTTTATTAATAAAAAAATCTAAAATAAATTTATTAAAAGAAAACTTGCATTGCAAGTAAAGATTAAATATAAAAAAATAAAAATAAAATATTAGACCACTAATTGAATTTAAATTTAAAATAAAATAAAATAAATATATATATAATTTAACTTATTATAAATATTTGAACATCATGTAAGAAGCCTTCTTTAATAGTGAAGTTAAACATGCAACCACTAGTCATCCTAATCAATTTAGAGTTCCAACTAAGATAATTAAAGAAAGTTAACTCAAATTATATTTAATTTAAGTAATATAATCAATAAATCACATGATTAATCTTTGGGAATGAGATAATAATATCTTAGACTCAACTAACTACTAAAATAATGAACTAAAACATATTGAATTGAACTGCATTGATTTGAAGTGAACTCACAGTTCCAACTACTTTTTAATAAATCATTGAAAAGTGATCCAAAGTGACCAAAATAGTAATTAAGGTCATAAATAAATTATAACCTTAAAAATCACTTAAAAAATTATAAATACATTAATTCTAAAAATATAAATCAAGTACCCATATTGACATCATACTCAATAAATATTTGACATGTAGATTGGACAAATGCTCATTCTATACAAGATAGAAATATTATCAATCATAAAATATATTTATCTTGTGTAGAGTGAGGTTAATTGATAATATTATTTATATAATTATTCATAATATATTAAAATTATTATGCCTATTTTACACAAGATAAGAATGGGCATTTACCCATTATACACAAGATAAAATATTGGCTTTTTTTTAAGAGGTCAATATTCTTATTTTGATGTCATGTAGAATGCATGATTGCCCAATCTATGTTGACATGAAAACAATGTTAAAAATCATAAATTAATAGTTTGATGTTTTAGACTATGCAAATATCTAGAGAAAGAATTCAGTTATATTGACTTAAAATATATTATTTAAGCGTACTTAAACATAACACACATGATGCATATATAGATTCAAAACTCTCTATATATTTTTCATTGATATACTCAAAGTGGTTATATGTGATAGTTTATAAAGTATTCATAATTATCAAGTTACAAGACTAGATAAATTAAAATTATCCATGTTACTAAGTCTAAATATAATTCTTTAATCTAATAGTCATGTCATTTCTATGTTTATCTCTATTGTGTAGCTTCATAGGATGCCACAAAGTATAGCTTATGCTGTGTAGAGGCCTCTATGTGCTTGGTGTCATGGCTGTTGGTTTTAAACTATATGAAAACACCCATCAACATCATCCCCAAACTTAATATTTTGTCACTTCCTCAAGACAACACAAATGAATAATCTCAAAAAATTGTCTATGTACTTAGGACTTCCTACCAAAATCACTTATGGTTACTAAGGAGATAGTTTTCAAATATTTTCCACTTTGTAAGATAACTAGTGGAATTTTTCTCTTTCAACTAATTGTATGTTCTCTTGAACCAATTATGTGATGTTATTAGGGGTAAGATGATTGGAAATATAAATTAAATAGGTTTTGATATCCTTTAAAATTATTTGAGCTTGCACATGAAATTTTTGAGGAGGTCACTTTATTCCTCAAGTTTGACTATTAATTATGCTTGTTGTTGCTATTTTTCCCAAAAACTATCTCCAAGTTCTAAAATATGTGCCCTTTCTATGCTTGTGGGATACTTATAAATATCATACTGGGATGTGTCTTTGTTCAATTCTTGATTGATGTTGTTTAAGGATTTCTTTTAAGATGATATTGCCATTGGCTATTTACTTCAAATTAAGGCATGGCCTTAGTTATATCCTCGATGGTGTCTTATAATGTTTCTTCCATTATTGTACACTAATGCATCCAGTCATATTAAACACTTTATTGAATGACTGTTCCCAAAATTTTCTTATTATTATAGGTTAAATCATTCAAACATATAATTATTCCTTGTAGGGTTGTGTGAAGCAAAGTGGGTGTTAATTTGATGGTATTCACTTCCTTGCATCGATCTAAGATAACTTTGATTTAGGTAAGGGAATCATGGGGTGGGAGACTTTAGGTAGATGAAGTGTGTGGAGGAGGGGAACTGGTGGTCAATGGTGGAGTGGAAATGGATGGTGGGGTTTGGAGTGGTGTGATTTTTGCACTTATTCAACCATTTCTTATTTTTCTCTTACTCTAGATTTTGGGCATATTCTACTAACACTTTTTTAGTTTTATCTTCATCTAATCTAAGGGTGGTGTCTTCTACCTTATTTTCTTTTTTTTCCTCTTTAGATTTGTGGGTGACATCTTCTGACACTTTTATTTTTATCCTCTTCTTATTTGAATGTGATGTCTTTTGTCAAATTTTTATTTTTCTCCTCTTCTTCTCTGTGGGTGACATCATGTATTGCCTTTTTATTTTTCTCCTCTTCTTCTCTGTGGGTGACATCATCTTTTGCCTTTTTATTTTTATACTCATGAGCTTTGGCATCATCTTCAACAACCTCATATTTATATTCTTCCTCTTCATTATCTTTTTTATCCTTTTATTCTTTCTCTTTATTTTTCTACGCTGCTAAGGTCTCTACTTATTTTTACTTGGCTGCGGCCACTTATTGAGCCTTTTTCTCAATGGGTTACTTATTTTTCATGGCTTATTATTTATCCTTATTTTTTTGGCCTTATGTGCTACCTTCTTATTATCTTCTTAATTTTTTATTTGTATTTTTTTATTTTTCCTCCTCTTTTTTAATCTTCTTCTTGCCACTTGGTTTATTCTTCCAAATGTTTTATCTCTTCCAATGCTTCTACAGATTATATTTATGTTTTAGCTAATCTTGCAGCTATGGCTCTCTTTAGGGTTTCTTCTTATTCATCCTTTGTTTTTGTTAATGGTTATTATTTGACCGATATATTTGAGATGTCAATGGGGTTTTCCTTTAATTAGGTCCAATTTGTGTTATATTTATCCCTTTTTCTCTTATGCTTCTATTTGCAATGCAATGTGTGTTTGTTTCTTTTATTTTTGGATAAATCCATTACTCATGGGCCCAATGTCTACTTCAACCATATGTGTTTTATTGATCTTTTAGGATGCTTGTATCCCATATATTTGGTGCATGGAAAGTAATTTACCTATTTTTATGGTCAAGCCATAAATTCAAAATTAACATATTTGACCTGACTTTTACCTAATTTTTCAAGTGCTGCTATTTATTCTAAGGCTTCCTCTATTTATTATTCCTATTTTTTTCCAACATATTGCAAGATGGTTGCCCTTGCAATTTGGACACTAGTTCCTCTATATTGGATTGTAATTATTTTTGAGCATATTTCCTTAATACTTTTGGAAATGACCAAATGGATGGAATTATTTACTCTATATGGTCATCTGAAACTTTGTATTGAAGGGGTGAAATAATTTTGGTATGAAGAGAATATGGAAAGATGAAGATGTAGTATGTGGTGGTAGCATAGTAAAACTATTTGTTATACTTAGAAATAATTTGAGGTGAAATTATATACCCTGAATTAAGGGTGTGTTGTAACTCAACACCCCTTGTAAGCATGATGGTAACTTGATATTTCATAGTCATGGTATCCAAATGGTTTTTATTATTATCATATGGTTTTGTCTTTGTCTGGTTCTACTTGCCCATTTGTGCTTGTGAGGGTGTTTTTATAATACATTTTAAGGTGAAGCAATAAAAATCCATAGTTGAAATCATAATTACTTATCTTAATTTTTTGTATGTTGGCATTGAAATTATCCTGGGGTCCTTGGTAGAGGTTGTACTTGATATCCATTGACATCATATCAAATACCACCATTGTGGTCTTAGGACTCATGAATTCTTAAGGGGCCACCAGATAGAGATGGGGACATATATCTATATAGAGGGTCATCCCCCCTCTAGTTCTGTGGCACTAAAATGAAATTGAAAGGTGCACTTGACTCACATATTTTGTAGTCTAAGGATAACCCTCAACTATAGACATTCCTAATCCAACCTAATCAAATATCAAGTTAATGAATGAATAAATTGAAGGGTGATTGTTAGTGTAGTATAATTTACACACTAATATATTTAAAATACATGTATCTATAAACTATATTATGTATGGTTGTTATGTTAATGCTGCACTTGCTTTGGGCAAACTTCAAATAGTTGGTGACATCTTTTATTTTGGTGGAACCCTTATTATTTTTTGAATGATATTTTCTTTCTTCATCAACCTGGTTACCCTTTCAATGTCATGGGCATTAATCAAATGAGGTTGGTCCAAGAAGAAGATCCCATTGTGCATGCAATTTAGTGGAATTCTAATTATGGTGTCTGTTAGAATGAAATACATAAATATGGCCGAAACATCTAGCTTCATCTATGAGATGAATTTTTCTTGAGGTTCCAATTCTAAGTATTCTATTTTGATACATAATAAATGAGTTTTATCTAATCTACCTCCATCCAAATGTGGTCAAATTTTTCCAATGTGCATGGATGTATTTAAACAGGTTTTTTATGTGTGAAACATCATCTAGAAGTTTAGAGAATGCTCATTTAGGATTTGGGATTATTGCTTTAGTGGTTACATCTTTTGCCTTAGGGATCATGAAGGTTTAGGGGTTAGTGATGCATGGTGTAGCCATTTTTTTATATTTTATTTATTTTATATCACTTAATTGAAAATGACGTTATAAAAATTTATATAGAGTTTTGATGCTTAGAAATCTTTATGAAATGGAAAGAGTTTCTTGATATATTTTATAGTGTTTAAGGTGGTTTGGGTTGATGGGGGAGTGGAGTGAGATCTCTACTAGATTTGTTAGTGATCATGCATGTGTTTGTTTTGTTGAGCTTGCCATCCTTAGTAGTTGGATGTGACATAAAACCTTCCTTTCCATCCATTCAAATTTGATGATTCCTTATTTATTACTTTATATTTTATCTTGTTGTATTTTATAATGTCAGTTTGATTGGTTATCCATTAAGAAATTTTTTATACTTCACTTGATGCAATATTATTATTTTAATGTTTGATATGATTCATGTATCTACCTATGGAGTTGTATCTAGTCAATGCACCCATTTTTTACTAAGCATTTGGGATAATATACTACAACATAGTTTATTGATTAGCCCATCTTAGCTCAATTCACTTGATGGGATTTATAGGACCCAATACTACTATCCCCAAATTTTCTTGGGCATTGTCTATGCTTACTAGTTTTCAACTTGGGCATATATTCTTATTTTTATTTTTCTTTCAAGCCACTCTTTACAAGTTTTCAACTTGGGATTTTATTTTTCCTTCAAGTCATTGTTTACCAATTTTTAACATGATGTTTTATTTTTATTTTCCCCTCAAATCACTATTTTAAGTTTTTCAACTTGAGGTTTTTTAATTCATTATGCAATATTGTATATTTTAAGGTGGGCTCCATTCACAAAGCTCTCTCACTTAACTGCTGTAATTTTTGTTATTTTTACTGCTATTATTGGTAGAATTACTTTGACTATGTTTGGTATTAGCCATCAAATTTTTAGTTTTATAGGCATATTATACTTATTATCATATAGTAACACATAATCCCATTCTTGAAATTCTTTCTTTTAATAATGGTGGTCATGCAAAGCTTTTTGGTAGTGTTTTTCTTGGGTCTGGTTGTATGTCACCATAAAATTTTTCTCATCTAGATGTCCCAATTAAATAAGGCATTCATGTAATAATGTCTTATCTTGATTAATATGAAATGCCATAAATATTTTTAAGTTGGGTGTTACAAACTCCATTGTCATTGTGGCCTCTAATCTTCATACTAAGTCGTATATGATTGTAAAGTTTTCTTAAATTGAGGAAATACTATATGTTGTGTTGTAGGATGAATAGGAGGAGGAGAATGTGCTTGATTCATCACTTGTGATGGGCCAAGATAGTATATTATTTGTGAAGGGCTATGTTCACTTGTAGAAATTATGATGAATTTAAATGTGACCTTTGAAATCAAAGGAGATCCATCTATGTCCATAGGAGGAGTCTATTTTCATGTAGTCGTCTGTTAAGGAAGGATCTTGATTGTTCTTCTCTTTAGTTGTTTATCAATCTCAATGTCCTATAGAGACTTATCCTTCTCAAGATGTTCCATTATAGCTTTATCCATCCTTATGATAGAAGAATCATATTGCACCTTTTTTACAATTTCCATAGTCATCTAGGATGCTCTCATCATGCTATAGACCTAGGTGTCATCATCAACATTAAGAAATATATAGTGATTTTCATATCCTTTGTGTTGTACCTAGCTTTGAATAATCCATTTAAACCTTGTATATGCCAAGCCATTCTACGTTTTGTTAGGAATGGTAAAATAACTCTAATAATCCAAGATTTGAAGGGTTAGTCAACAAGAAATATCACATGAAGTTACAAACAAATGAGATGTAAAAAATGACAACTCAAATGCAATTAAAAAAAAGTTTAATAAAATGGAGAGCCCTTGATTAAGTAGACAAGGAAAAACTAGAATCAAGCCCAACTAAGTAATGTGGGATAATTCCATACATAGGATAAACTAGTAAAATTATGAAATACCTACCTAATAGTCTATTAAACATAAGAAATACATACTATTAACATCACCCCTCAATTGAAGTTGGTGGTTAATAATAATAAAAAAATAAAGTGGCATATCCACAATATGAGTCTTGACAACAAGTCTTGATAAGGTACTCATATACAATATGTCCATGAAATGGATAAAGAGAGAAAACCTGTAGGAAATAAAACTCCCCCAAAAATGATGTAAAAAAAGGAAAGAAGGAATTCATATGGAATCCCCCCAAGGATAACTATAATTGATACTAAAAATGTCAATACACCAAGTCAGAATCATAAGATGACCAGTATCAATGTCAAGATCCTTGACTAAAAACTTGTAGAAGCTCCTTCCACATCGAAAAATGTTTCTTCCTTTTGCTAAAGGAAGAACACTTATGGTGTATTGGAAGTATACCCATTACACAATATAAGATGAAGGCAATAGTAAAAAGATCTATGAATCATGTCCAAATATAAAGTGTGGCATAGGTATGGAACGATCAAACACAAAAACTAGATGTAATGCCATGAAAATGAATTGATCAAAAGAAATACATGATATATTTACTAAGAGAATGTTCATGGAAAATGGATCATAATTATCAACAAGTGTACTCTCATTAGAAATAGTAGAGTCCTCTAAAGTGATAATATATGGTGGCTTAACATCCTGCATAAGAACAAAGGGAGGTTATGTAAATAGACATCCCAAGCCTAGAAAAAATAATTCCATAGAGGTGGCTTGATAAAAAGAAGAGTAATGTCCATTAGGAATGTGTCATCATAAGAAACTATAATAAGATGAAAGTGTACATCATCAGAAGAAAAAACCTCAATGATAAGAGAAGGAGATGGAGAAGTATCATCTATGTCACCATCAAAATATAAATCCTCACTAATAGGAGGAGAAGGAAGTAGAACAAAAGGAGGTGGAGTAAAAATGGGTGCAATATACCCAAAAGATTCAATATCTTTCTTAAATAAGGCTACAATAGCATTCCAAACTTATTTTGATGATGTGGCATCCATAATACGAATGTGAAAGCTATCTAAGACATTGAAATGAATCAAATAAAGAGCCTTATCTTATATGGATAAAACTTAGATGAGATCTTCCTCATCAATAAAGTTAGGATGATCACCATGTACCAATCTCCAAATGCCTTTCAACTGAAGGTGTATCCTTATTTTTATCTTCCAAATGGTGTAATTTGAGGCGTTGAGGGGATCCATTATCAAAATACAAGGAATAAGTTAGGAATAAAAAAGAATGATCCCCCAAAAGAACAAATTTTAATTCAAAGAATGACAATGAATAAATAAACCCCCTAAAAAAGTGTAAGGCCCCAAAAACTTGACACTTTATAAAAGTAGAGCATTTTTACAAAATGATGACATCAATAGATAGAGAATTAAAAACTATACACTTTAGAAAAAATAGAAATCAAATCTGAGTTACGGTTCAAAAGATATAGGATTTATAAATTCTCTTAAAATGGGTCAAAAATATTAAAAATTACATTATAAGCTAATTTTAGTGACCAAATTAGAAAAAAAGATAGCCTTCTAACCACTCATTGGAACTATAATTTCATCACAGACTTCCTCAATCCTAATAGAGTGAAAAAATTCCTTCCTCATATTTGTTGGCTCCAAACCACTTTTGAAAGTCAAAATAACTCTTTTTATATTAAAACCATAATTTTAAGAAAAAAAGTACCTAGAATAGTAACTTAAAATGAACATAACTTTATTAATACTCATAAAAATTTAATACCATAAAATACTGTGAAAGTATGTGAGAGAGAACCTCACAACCCATAAATAGTTTCATAAAATTTCTTATGAGTAAAGAATAGTTAATCAAAACATATCATGTTTTGGTAAAAAATGCAGTTTTGCCCAAAAACAAATTTTCTAGAATGGAAATATGAACAATAGATTAGATCCTGAGACCTGTTGGTCTTTAATATAGTCTCCATTAATTTTTTAGATCAACACCTTCTAATCCAGTCTAGAAACCAAGATTCTATCACTCCACACAGTTGACCCACAAAGAAAGCTTCTACTACTTCTTTCACTTGAAAAAAGGTTGCGAAAAAAAACTTCCTCTCCATATCCATGGAAAAAAATATAATTATTTGAAAATAACTTGCAAGCTAATGGATGGTTTCAACTTCCAAAGCTCTGATACCATGCTAGAAATGGTAAAAACATTCTAATAATCCAATATCTGAAGAGTTAGTCAATAAGAAAGATCATATGAAGTTGCAAATAAATGAGATGCAAAACAAGAGAAATCAAATGATATTTAGAAAAAAAAATGTTTAATACAATGGAGAGCCCTTGATTAATTAAGCAAGATTAAACTAGAATAAATCCTAACTAAGTAATGTATAATAATTCCACACATAGGACAAACTAGGAAAAAGATGAAATACCTAGCTAATAGTCCATCAAAAATGAGAAATACATACTCTAACACCTTTAAGATCCCAACATATAAATTATGTAAGTTTTAGTTTGAAAAAAGGTATGTGATGAGAGGATTTGGATTATTATATCCATTGTTGAAATTATTGTTGAACCTGTATGGGTAGATAGAAAGGTGCAACCAATGTGCCCTT
The DNA here is from genome assembly GCA_037957365.1 of Torreya grandis. Lineage (NCBI taxonomy): Eukaryota > Viridiplantae > Streptophyta > Pinopsida > Cupressales > Taxaceae > Torreya > Torreya grandis. The sequence continues at coordinate 3,098,163 of JARHVA010000684.1, read as the reverse complement.
TATTCTTATAATTATATGTTCTAGGTGGAACTAGTAGTCTCCCAATCACTTGAGTGATCTCCTTATTTCATTACATAACTCATACATTGGTAGTGAATTGATTATTTTGTAATTTTAGGATAAAATGTGTCTAGCACCTCTTTGATTGGATGTGAATTGATTGCTTTATAAATAAAACAAAATAAAACACCAACAATGTATAACATAAATAATGATGTGTAACTCAATTTTATTAATTCATAAGTATCAAATAAGAAAGGTATAAATCAAAATATATTCTCAATTTGAGATACCAATTAAGACCATTTTATCATATTACATTCAAATCATCAATAGATTCATATCTTTAGTGTGATTATCCATCTCTATTCTTTCTGTGAGATGTTGTGAAGTACAAATAATATCACAAGTGAATTTTGTAGTTGTCTGATGCTATGATATAATCATGTGCTTTTATAGTTTGCTTATATGCTCAAAACTCCATTGTATAACCATACCAACATCATCCTTGGGATTAACCTTTATCTTGTCCTCGAGATAACCAAAATGAATAAACCCATAAATTTATTTGTACTTGTACATATATCAAAAAATTGTTGGTTCTTGATGAGTAAATTACCCTCAAAATATTTCCATTTGGTGATGTATCCATTGATTCGTTGTGATTTTTATTACAATTGAATGTTGTCTTCAACCAAGTCGACAATGTCATTTGGTGGGGGATAACTATTATTGATTTTTAGAAAGTCTCCATATTTATGGCCACTTGATCCATTTCATCCATAAATTTATTGATTAGACCTCCATATTCCTCTAAATTAGTGATGATATGGGACCATTGGTCTTACTTGGCATGAAATTTATCACCCAAATATAATAGTCATTTTATTTCTATTCCAATAGGTTCATTCATGATGTAACATTGTGGACTTACCTAGGAGATATCTTGGATTAATTTTTGGATTGATTTTTACAAAACAACATATCATTGCATCTAGTATTCATTAAATTTTCATGAAAAATGGTCTAGAAATGATGCTTCTATATTGGAATAATTTGTTGAGATGAATATTGATGCCTTGTGATGTGTATTCTAGCATAGTTTTATCCACTTTAATGACATTTTTTATTTTTATTTTACCTAAAATTTCTTTAATTTGAGTGATGGAGACTTGTGGATAGATGATTTGGGTGCTTATGGTAGATTTGGATGTGGATGGTGTGGCAATTTTGTGTGATGAGATGGGTTATGATGCTACCTATTTTATAGCTTATGTTTCCACTACCTTCTTCTCTATTTGTGATTTTTGGGATGTTTATTTTATTGATTTTTATAATCATTTAGAAATGACACTTGAGTGCTAAGAGTGTTACTATAGACCACCCATCCCTAGATTATCGATAGACCTATCTTAGGTCCTATTTAGACACTTATCCAACCTTCATGCATGCCACATGTGTCCCTAAACATCCCTAAAGTAGTCCTAGACCTTCACTTCAACATTGTGGCCCCTAGTGCCTCAAGTTATGCCATGTGGACACTAGTGTCATAATTTAGACAGTAGAGCCCTATAGTGTTAATGTCCTAGTTTGGGTGTTATTGTCATTTTTCCACTTTTTGTTACCAACATATATATTTTTATATCCAAAACCACCTAGGGTTAGCCTAGACCTATTTTAAAACCCACACAAATAATAAAATCATATATATACATGAATTTGATCCCTTTATCTACTAGATGGAATTCAAACATAAATTACACAAAAAAACTCATAACAAGTCATGCACAATGAAGCTTATCAATCTCTATTCTACCCTAATTTTACATACAACAATTTACACCATTATTAAGCTTAGATTACTTAGATTATCAATCTAAATCACACTCAAAGTACTTAAGTTAACATTCATAGTATCTTCACTTGAACTTATACCAGTACTAAGATGGGAAAAACTACATCAAGCTTGATCCTCCTTAGAGTATTGGTATGTAGGTATCTCTCATCACAACAGGCTGTTAGGATGTCTAGCCTACACCACTAATAAAACACTTTATTAATTGTGCCAACTAGATGCCATAAAAACATGGGGGTTTAGGGTTTACATATAAAATTAGTCAAAATAGATCACCTATAGGAAATCATAACTCATGCGTATAGGAATAGGCTTGGTAGACTTAGACACAGGTGCACCCAAAATCTTAGAATAGTTCTAAATAAAAGACATTAATGTAAAAATAAGGACACTAAAACCATTGGCACCACTATATAATTAGGAGTGCTACTATCTAGGAAGGGTTTTGACACCTAGATCCTATCTATGACACTCAAATCAACACCTGTCTTAGTTTGTAACCTCCATATCTCCTGTCTCAATAAATTTTTGGATAAGTACTTATTTACATCATTTATTACTATTTTTAGAAAGGTCAAACTAGGTCAATTTTTTTTATAAATTAGTGGATATATTTATTGTATATTTCTACCATGATTTACTATACTCAGACCCTTTAACAACTTAGGGCTTAAAATCCATAACCTTAAAAAATTTAAACATTTGGTGAACCTAACTTACTTCGAATACTATACAATCCCTAACCCTATATGCTACTAGGGTTTCTATCCCTTTGTTTCCTATTTTTAGTGGTTATGTTAAAGTTTTCAGCCCTAATATATTCTACCCTAGCAACCATCTTCCAAATTTCATTGCCAAATTTCATGGATAAAGAAGATTCGTTTCCTCCTCATGTCTAAGAGGGTCATAACTACTTTCCCTCTAACCAAGTCTATGCTATCACTCCTATATGAGGTGAGATATCCTATAATATTATTTCAAATGTCTATACTTATTCTATCTATCCTTCAAATCCTTCCCTTCCTATATATTTTCTACAAGGTGTGTGTCTATATGTTCAATCAGAAACAACTAGGGTTTGTACTTGTGAGACTCTATGTGATCAAATTATCAATATGAGCAAGCTAATTGTAGAATTAAAAAATAAGAATGAACTATTACATGAAAAGATTACAACATTGGAAATTTAGTTTACAAGATAAAAGCCTCTATGACACAATAGCATCAATCATGCATATGCATATTTACCTAGTCAATTTGTGGTAATCAATGCTATATATCAAAATAATAAATCACAAAAAGTGCATATACAATTATTGATTCAAAAAGTATTTAAAGATGAAATAGAATTTCAAGTGATATTTTAAGGTAAATGATTAAATCTAAGTTAATCAATCTACCTCCTCTACATCTAGTAAAGAGTGTAGACACATAATATTTTCAAACTTTATCAATTAATGATGTTTTTTTATCTTGCAGGAACCTATCGAGTCTCAATATATTTGAGTGCACATGCTAAAGGGTGCACCAAGAAAGGGGTAGATAGACCATTAGAACTTCATAGGATTGTTATCCCTTATTATCACTTGTTACCAATTAAACTAGCTCCTAAAACCATTCCCTTAAGCTTGGCCTTCTCTTTTTCACACGTCCAATTATTTACCACCTTCATTAGCCCTTTTCCTAAGATAAACCCCTTTTTGATAGTTTACATGACTATATTAGCTGTGTCAACCTTGTAATCTTATTGATAAAACCTATTTAGGGTCTTGGTCAACCCTTGACTGACCTAGTTTGTGACCTACTAAGTTTTTATCAATAATGATACTAGGTAGATTGGGTCAACCTTGTCAGCCAAAAATTTTAGAAGGGTTTAGGGTTAGATCCTCTTATATAAAAAAATGATTTTCCATTTCTAAATGAAGAGAAGAAGTAAGATATATTATGCATCTGCTTATCCACCATTATACTTGTGGAACAAGCTTAAGGTTTCATATTTGCTTTGAAGATGCAAATCTTATCTTGTGAGAAGTCTTTTGGATGCATTAATAGGTTGTGTAGCCTAGATATGACATATCCTTGCCATCCTTACATACCACAAAAACTTCTTGTGAATCACCTTGGCCAAGGGAGAGACTGAGGCTTGATGGGTTCGTCTTCAAAGGTAAGTATTCCTAACTTTTTCCTCCTTTGTTAGAGTAGATAGATATGCATTTTCACTTCTATTCCATGCATTACGATTATATATACATTGAAATGAGTATATGTATTTTATACATGTTTAATTATGTTGTTTATTACCCCCACTTTGTGCCACAAGCTTTGGTGAGCACTAGATTAGATTTTTACTTTACTTGTTATTAGTGTAGTAAATATGAAAACACAGGACCTAATTAGGGTTATTATGTGAGTTTACTTGATTGGAGGCTTTGAAACCCTCCCTAGTGATATTATTATGATAAGAGATCTCCTAATTTAGTCTAATAGATCCATATTGGTCATGTTCTAATTATCTAATGTATTCCCTGTTGGAACTATATGTAAGATATATCTTTTTTGAGATAGGATTGATTTGTAGATATGATGCATTTCTTATTGTATACATTTTGATGAACCTGGCATGAATCTAATCCTTACAAATTTTCTTTCATGTTTTTCATTTCTATCATTTTCTTATTATTCTATATTTATGATACTAGGTCAACTAACAGGGTTTTTTTTAGCGGTGAATATTCATTTATTCACAAATCTTCCATTTTTAAGATTTTGGTTTTGAAAATTTTTTAGGGTCGACAAATGGGATCAGATCACTAAAATTTTAGGGATATTTTTTGTGGGGGTTAGCTCACCAACCCTTTATAATGATATATAATATTACACTTAAATTCACTATATATATATATATATAGTATATTCCCTAAGGGCCTGACCTATACCAATATGAAGAATTATAAATGGAGGAACACAAAATAAAACAATAATATAAAATGAAGAAAACAAATGACAACACCAAAAAACAAGCTAAATTATTCCATCGAATAGAAGGTTTGAACACATAAGTGAAATTCTTGAGATGAAGGATACAGATGAATAACACAACCTAATGACATGGTTGAATAACATAACTGAATAACCTAACTGAAAGACCCAATTGAATGATACCCAACCAATGACCTAGCTGAATGATAGAGCCAAATGATAGAACTAAATGAAAGAGTTGAATGATAAATCTGAATGTCAAAGATGAATGACCTAGCCAAATGACTTAGCCGAATAACCTAGCTGAATGACCTATCCAAACAACCCAACCAAATGATATAGTTGAATGATAGAGCCAAACAAAAGAGTTGAATAAAATATCTGAATGCTAGAGAGGAATGACCCAACTGATTGACTTAGTTGAATGATCAAACTGAATGGCATAGCTGAATGATAGAGCTAAATGATAACACTCGATGATAGTGATAAATGGAAAATCTAAAATTTAGTGGTGAACAAAAAGTTAGGTGACATTACCAAAAGGTAAAACCCTTCTATTAGATGATAATATCAAATGAGAGTGTTGAATGACAGATCCATAAAGCACATGCCATCATGGCATCTAGTGCTAATGGTAAAAGGATAGGCCAATCATCAAGGAAATCATCCATATTATCTTATTTTAAAAACCCAACCAAAAAGTCCACACAATCAGAATGTACTCAAAATCTAGGTATTTATTAATTTTTAGTTTGTCATAAATTTGATTTCAACTGTTTAATAATATTAAAACAATTTTACATGCAAAAATCCCCACTATTATCTCACAAGATAGGATCAACCAAAATAACATATCACCCCCTAAATATTTTTTTGATGATGACATGTCACCACTCAAAGATGCTCCTCTAGTTTTTGATGAAAATGATAATGGCACTGAAGTGGTAGAAGAGACTAGAACATCTCATCAAACATAAAGTTTAGCTAAAACCTCCACTAAAAAAGCTTCCTGAAGGAAGAGAAGTAGATGGACAATGGGAATGTCCTTTAAGGTGGACTGGGTGAAAAAATTACCTTTCATATAAATTGTAGAGCCTAAAAATGCTGATGATACTCCAAAAGAATGCAGATGCATAATATATAACTAAAAACTAGGAAAATAACATAGAATGAAATTTAAATTGGACATGATTGATAAATATTATGAAAAAGTATATGAGATAATGAAGCACCTAGATGGAGTGATAACAATAACACATCGGTGTAAAACTACAGAAGAATGCATGCATGAAAGATATGCACAAGAGCATGAAAATGATAAGAAACATTAAAAACATCTTGTGGAGAAAGGGGGAACAATTGAAGCAAATTTTGGAAGAGTCAAGCAGTCCCATATGAAGACAAAATACCTATAATTCTCTACTATATACCATATTCTAAAAAAGATAGATTTTTTAGATTATAAGATTTTGTTTCAACATAATAGATTTTTGGATATTCCAAAATCACATTGCTTGAATATTAGTGCTTGGGAAATGGCAAAATGTTTAGCAATGGTTGAGATTGAAGATTTGAAAGAAAGTGTTCACAATTCACTATTTATCTCACTATCCATTGATGCGGTCATAACAATTAACAACACAACCTGGGTTTGCATTTATGTGTATACTTTTGAGAACTATTTAAGGCAACCTCATCTAATAACAACTCATAAGATGGTAGAAAATTTTAGTAAAAAAAATCTTCACAAATTAGTTGTATCAAAATTGAAAGATAAAGTTGGAATGGATGATTATGTAATAACTATGAAGTTGGTGTGTGTTTGGCATAATGGTGCATCAGTTATGTAGGGGAATAGAAATGGTTTGTGTGTTTGGATGAAAATAATAGTTACCTCATATATGATTCTAATTCATTGTATGGATCATAGGATGAATCTTGCATACAATATGGTTAGCAAATTTACTAATGTGGCCAAAGTGGAGGAGCTCATTCGTAACCTACATGATTATATGTCAAGTAGTCCAAAAAGAATTTTAGAGTTCCAAAACTTTTCAATGGGAGTGACTGATGGTAAGAAACTATTAAAAGATGTTGATACAAGATGGATTTCTATGTATGAGCATACTTACCAAACTTTTGAAGAATATCCATCATTAGTAAGTTTTATGTATAAATATCATAGAGAAAATGACAAGGCAAAAGATTTGTTGTACTATTTAATAGATTTGGAAACACTTCCGACTTTATGTGAAATTATTCCAATGCTGAAGGAAATGAATTATTTAATGAAGCATGCTCAGGAGAGGTTCATTTATATTGTGGACTTCATACGACTAAGAAAATGAGTATGTCAATATCTTGACATACTATACACTTCAAATGAAATGTTTCAAGGCCTTATTTTTATTAGTTAGCAATGTTTGACCAATTTACAGAACCCTAATAGTTATTTGAAGTTGAATATCAATAATCATGTTTGTGTCATTGTTAATGGAAAGGAGATTACAATGCACACTTTCTACAAAATACCTAATCTTGTGGGAGCTGAATCCAAAGAGATGCTCATAACACGTATTCTATATGACACTGCTCTATCTGAAGCTCAATTGAAACTAAGTAGAGTTTCCTAAAACTTAACTGTAGAGATTAGAGATCATTTTTAAAGGGAAGATTTGTTGGAGGTGATGGTAGTTATCAATCCCATTTTTTGGAATAGTAATAATATGGTTAACAATTTATTTGAGAAATACATGTACTGTCTTGCAATGCATTCATGTAGATCTATAAATGTGAATGGAGTATAAATTATAGGTATTTTAGAAAAATATTTACTGATATCTTAATCAACCCATTTTGGAATTATAATGTTTGAACAATATGATCTTCTATGTGAACCAACAAAGAATGGGGCAATCATAAGACTGTGGAATTTTTTTATCCTAGTAGTATACTAAAGAAAAGTATAAGTGAATATTTATGATTATATGAGCTCTATCAAACAATGATTCTAGGATTAGTGGACGTTGAAAGAATATTTAGTGCATTATCGTTCATAAAGTCAAAACTTTAAAACAGATTGGATAGAAATTTAGAAACCGGTTTGAGATTATATGTTTCTTGTTATGCAATGGATATGTTTCCATATGAAATAACTATGGGAACATGGATTTATCTAATGGAAATAAGATGCATCAGTAATACAATGACAAATAAAGAGGATATCAGTAATGACACTGAATATGGCATTCACACAATGGATGCAAATGCCATTGTTGATCATCAAGTTTGTGGAGAATTCTTTCAACTACCAGACTTTTAGAAATAAAGTTTCTGAATTTCAATTTCACATGTTTATCAAAAGATACAATAATTATTATACATTTTTTGAAATTCATTTACTTGTTTTTTCTAAGTGCTAAATGTAAAAGATTAATACATTGTCATTATGTTAGGGGGAACACTGTATAAATATGTTTTTTAATGTCTTTGATACATATTTTTTATAGATATATATTTTTCCTACATCAGAGCAAGTTCTATGATAGGGGAAAACAAGCTCATATTTTTACGCCTACTGCATAATGTGTTTAGACAATGATGCACTATGATCTTGTCTAGCTTCTTTGACCTTGTCACAATACATAATGGATATTTATTTTCTAAATCATTTATCTCTTCATGTTCTTACAGTCAACTAAAATGTAACACAAACTAAAATAAATTAATTTGCAAGTAAAAGTTTATTTATAAAGTATTTATATTTTTCATACTTGTTGCATGATCTATTATTTAACTTCCCATATAGTTTCAATACCTTACAGTTCACATTATAGTTAATTTGGTGAACCTACATTTTAATTTGAACACTACTTGTTCCTTTTTCCTTTTTGGCTTAGGATTTCAATTTAATTCTATAAATTCTTGTAATTTAATGAATATAGTCCTAAACCTTGGATATTTTATGTAACAATGAAATCACTTTCATGATACACACACACACACACACACACACACACACACACACACACACACACACACACACACACACACTACTGCATTTAGGAGTATATAATTCATATATACTCTATATATATTATACCTTACATAAGTAATAGATATGGCATATATAATACCTCCCTATAGGGTAGTGTAGGCCATCTACTCTTACGATGTAAATAGCCTATATTTAAAAAGTTGTGCAAATGTTTAGAGTCCTTAAAATTGATTCTTTTCAAAATAAAGTGATCAAATAAAATATAACCTTATCTATCTACACATCCTCATAACATCAAACAATCCATTAACCTATTTTATAGTTCATGATCATAATAAATTATGCATATTTTCAACTTTAATGAATCCTCATTATTACTGACTATCACAATACTATCTTCAACATAGATATCTACCAAACATGAATTTGCTTTTCTAATGGACTCAAATGTATCTTAAATCATGATTTACTCAAGAAATAATCTAAATATAAAAAATAAGAGATATTCCATTGAAAACAACTCATATTTTTTATAATAACATGCAATAACTATTATACATTTTCTAAAATGCATTTATGTGTTTCTTTCTAAGTGACGACTGCATAATATTAATATATTATCATTGTGTTAGGTGGAACACTTTATAAAGGAATATGTTGACATTAAATTCTAATCTATTTATATTGAGATGTGAGTTTCACAAGTGCATCAAAAATATCAAAAGGGGACCTAACACCATTCAAGTTTACAAAATCATAAAATTAAAATTAAAATTACAATTAAAATTTAGTACATTGATCACAACATCTATAAAATTGAATTTTTCATTCATAATTTACATTTTAAAGTAAAAAATTGTTTTCATATATATATAAAATTTTAAAACAGAATATCAATTACTCAATTATTTTCTCAACTACCTTTTCTCCTTCTTTCAGAACCACTTTCTCAACTAATTTCTCAATCCCAACATCCTCTATGCCACTGTTGTCCTTCAATATCCTTGCCTTTTCAAGATCCATACCCACAACATTAAGATGTTCAAGATTCTACCTATCCTCTTTTCTAACATCTCCTACAAAATTTAGACTTTGATCAACAACTATCTTTTGCTTAAATAAGGCATTAGGTTCTCATCTTTGCTCCTTAATGATTTTTCGTAGTGCATTGTTTTATTTATTGAACAGAACAAACTTCTCCTTGATTTGATTGGTAGATTGTAAACTTTTTTATGTATTTTTTAGATGCACATTGAGGACCTTGGATTATTTCTACAAGTTCTCATATTTTGCCTACATTTTAAAATGTAATGCAATTAGATGTGAACAAAATTAAGAATGACATGAAATTTGATTAAAATGAATACACATTACCAAAGACTTTTCCTTCTCTACATTCATAATCACCACAAGGTTGATGTCTTTCACCTATTTATTAAAATATTCTTGGGCTTCTGCATTCAAATTATCCAACCTATTAAGCATAATCATCGATACATTATCATTTTAAGTATTAACAATAGTAACTGAGCTAGATTTAGCTTTGACAAATAAAGCATAAATATTTATGGGTTCTTGTTGCACCAATGCAAACAAATTTTCTTGCTTTGAGTGGTTACGATAATGATCATTTATTTCTTTAATTAGGGCCTTTGCCTAAATCTCCCACACACATAAATTTTTTAGCTCTTCAATTACTCCTTCCTGAAGACTAGTAGTAATACTATTTGCTACCAAATTATTCAATGGAAAATATGTAAGGGCATCATCAAACTTTACAACATTATTTATTGGGGTGGGACTATCTAGTAAAGTGCTTAAAGGTTTTTGCTAAGTAGTTGCATGAACATGTGTTGCTTCTCCTTGGATAAAATCATGTGGATTAAAATCAGTTTCAACATCAGTGACATTATCAAACCCTAGATATTCATCATCAAGATTAATTTTTAGCAATGAAGTCAATCCCTATACACTTGATAAACCTCCAATCGAGAAAGAGGGGAATTTGGAACCTAATATTTACAGTGTTGCTTTTCATTGTGATGGTGTTAATGGAAGAGCCTTCTCCCTTCTATGAAATGCATTTAGGGGTGGAGGCGGTGGCATAATCTTCCTCACAAATAGAGGATGGCTTGCAAAATGTAATTTATTTTAGAAATTAAATTAATTGAAAAAATAAAGTTAAATGCAAAATTAAATTAAAATTTTAGTACTTGTATTTGAAGATAATATATCCTCCAATGTACGTGGCATATTGTGGATGATATCCACCAGAGTGTTTTGAATTGGTACATTATGCAAATGTTTAGTCTAAAAAAAAATCATCAAAATTTAAAAAGTAAAAGAAATAAATATGCGATGTAAAATACATTCCACAGAGGGTTGGGAAGGGATAGTAGATGTTACTATTTGTTGTGGTGGTGGTTGTTCCACCATCAAAATTACTCTCGAGTCAACTTTAAGAATAAAATAAATAACTAAAATAATGCATTTGAGTTTGAAAAATTAAAATCTCATTTGAAAATTTTAAATAGCAAACCTACACATGGAGAGGACACCAAATAAACTCATGGACATTTTACAAGTCAATAATATTGTATGGATGATTCTTCAAACTCTGAATCTATAAAATTTTTAACCGTAGTTTTAGTTGCATGCTATATTTTTGAGGTAAATTATTTTTTTGAGGCACACATTCTTGCATGTCAGTTGTAACAAATAAAGATCAAACAATTATTAATATTTATCTTGGTAATCATTTAATAAACAAACATTAAACCCTAAAATATAGATCAACAAATGAGCAAATTACCTAACTTCCTACTCATCCATAGACAAATAGTTTGTCATCATTTTTGGATCCAACAAAATTGGACCCTAGGATTTTTGGAGGTCAAAGAAGGCCTCGTAGTACAATGCTAGAATAACATTGGAACAAGAAATAGTGGAACTAGGATTAGAAACAATAGAATTCAATTCAAGCCTTATTCTAGAGGAAATGAAAGAGCACCAGTCATATTTATATTTGAAAATAATATGGACCATGTAAAATAATGCCCAATATGGAATATCTATAGCTCTTCCTTGTAATATTATTCTGGCTTGGAAAAATTGAACCATTGATTTCAAAAAAGGGTTACTAACATCTTTGATGTGGATGCCCCTCTTCTAACTATGTGAAATAAAAGACAAAAATAGGATTATAGTCTTTAGATCGTAAAAGATGAAAATTGAATTTTGAATATACAAACAAATTTATAAGTAGATACTAATTTTTTCGATGTGAAAATCAAAATTTTTGGCCAAGTAATTTTTGTTATCATCTAAAAGTCGTGATTTGGAAATCATAAGGGTTACATTATGAAATGGAATACTTGTGAGATTGTGAATATGTTGTGGCGAAGTACCAAACAAAATCATTATACAATCGAATTGCAAGGTGAAGATCATTTCATTTGGGTCATATGAGTACATGAGAATTTTTAAAAGAGCTGTGTCGATGTCATATTATGACATGTAGAGGAAGCTAGTGAAGCTACAATCCTGAACCCAATCATTGTATGCATCTGATTATTATACGAGCTTCATGATGGGTGGGCATAATAGGTTTTTGAAAACAAATTTTCTTTCCATGTCAGCAAAATTATTTTACTCCTAGGGACAAGAAATGAGTTCTAAAAAATGTTAGAAATGAGGGCAGAGGTGAGTATTTATAGAGCATGGGATGTGACTGGGCAACCAAATAGTAGATCAGACACATAAGTCACCCATTAGTGCATCAAATGGTCAAACCATCTAACTCCATCATTTGGTGGAACTATTCAAATAAGGTGCATGACTTAGGTGTTTGGTTAAACCATTCAACTCAATCATTTGGTTCAACTATCCTTTTCAACTATCTATTTGGCTAGGTCATTTGGATCAATTGTTCAATGTAGCTATTTATTCCATCCATTTGGTCTAATAATTTGATCCAATTGCTTGGCTTGACTATTCAATTTATCCATGTGGTTAGATCATTTGGGTTGCCCTTTTAGTTCAGTCATTTATTATAACCATTCATCTCCTTTATTCAATTCAACCATTTAGTTCAATCATTCAATTCAACCATTCAGTTCAACCATTTGCTTTATCCATTCACTATCACCCTTGGGAGATTCACCGTGCTTGTGAACTAGATTTTCCAAATATTTCTAATAGGTTTTCCTATAAGGCCCCTTAAAATGAACTTTGTTGACTAGGCTGGTATAGTTTTAACTTCTATACATATGTTTAACATAGTTACATCAAAATGATTTTTTTTTTTATGTGTATGTCATCATCAAATATAGGTTATTGGATTAAGCGGGTTGACACAATACTCTTATTCAATTCCAAATAATATTTTATGTCAAATAGGTTGACTTAGTCTCTTATTTAGCTCCAAAACAAAAAACTAAGTCATGTAGGTCAACTTAGTATTCCAGAAAGCTTCTAGATAACAAACCAGGTCAACCAAATCAACTCAATCATCTTAATAGACTTCAACAAATTGGGAAACATAGAATTAGGTTAACCTAGTTGACACAGTTAGCAAAACTTGAAAACAAGCATTCAAAGCACTTCAATAAAAATTTCATAATCTTTAGCATCTTCCAACCCACTAAGGTTCCTTTATTTCTCTCTCTTTCAATTTAGTTCTTCATTAAATTTCTATTTTGTACAAGTTTTCACTCTTCAAAACTACAATCCTACAATAAACTAGATCGACCTAGTTGACCTAGTTTTATAGTCTATACTCTATCTAAAATTCTAAGTTGACCTCATTGATTTATTTATTAAGGACTCTTGCTTCTTCAGTATAGTAACAAATCTATCGACTCTCTTCTATAATATCTTCATATAGTATCATCTGAACTATCTTTTTATTGTGCTTAAATTGAGAATTAACAACTACATGTTAATAATTAATTCACATTTTAATTTTAAACTATTTGTATGCTTACAGTAGCTCACATAGTCTAATTAGGTGGTTTTTGAATATACCATTTAGTTTTAATATTTTATTCTTTTTACACACACTAAAAAATCACATAATTTTCAAATGCATTTAAACATTTATCTACCCAAGGCTACCTACTTAGATTTCATCACCAAGGGGGAAACCAACTTGGTTTTTTAACCAAGTATAAATATGTGGTTAATGGTATATATTGGCTAAGCACCCAACACCCTTATCGCTATGAGATTATGAAATGAGGGGATAAGCCCCAATACCAGGATAGTACCATTACAAACATAAATCCCTTTCAACCTAAATGTCCTAAAACTATCCATAGATTACTTTTTAGTTCCCTACTTTCAACCAAATTCCATATCACATTTAAAATAAAACTTAAAATAATCTAAAAACACTTAGGATGAGCACTTAGCTATCATTTACTTTTCAGTTGATTGCTTGCTTTCTGTTCATTGTATGTTGTATTATAAAAACTTGTATTGGCTAGCATTAGTGCAAGGTTTTGTGTTGTGTACCTTAATTGGATCATTCTTATTAATCTAATTTTTTGTGTGTTTGCTTTCACTTCTTGCTTCAATTACATTGAAATTTTTTCCCTTGTTTTAAGTATACTATCATTCTATTTGACACAGTCTCTTACAAACTAAATTCTTTCCTTGACTGTAGGATTAAGTTGATTTAGTTAACTCTATATCCCTTTTACCAGTCAGGTTATAGTACTAAGTTGACCTGGTCAACTCTGTATCCTTACTAACCTATGTTTTTCATAATTTACATTACTAGGTTGACCTCATCGACTCTGTACTCTTATTATTGCCTCAATTGTTCTATCTATCCAACTTAGTTCTCTATTTTTATTTCCTTAGCATTTTATTCATTTTCTCAAATCACCATGAAATCCCCTATTAGAATCTTCTTGGATAACTTGAATCCATTTAGACACTATATGGGATATTCATTTCTCCCTCTCTTTTCCTTCCAAGAGAACCCTCACTCTTGGAGTACCTCTCCCCTTCCTTCATCTATGGATTGTAACATGGTTCAAATCACACCTCAAGATAATGTAGGTGAGTCTGATCCTTTTTGTACCTATCAAGACAATTTCCATCTTTAAACTTTTCAACATAATGTGAGATAAATTGACACAATTCTATCCAACACTCGCATTAGTAATTCACCTTCCAATAACCTTCCCCCTAATACCAATTTGGGGAGTTCTATTACAAATACCAACATGCCAATCGATATGAATCAACTTCTTACACAAGTCATATAAAAAATTAACATCATGAAAACTTCTAACACCTCTCAAATTATTCAATTACAATTTCATTTGATCAATATGGCTAATCAAAATCTAGCTCTCAATCCTCACGCCAATCCAAATTTTATTCCTCCATCTCTTAGAGATGCTTCAGAAAATTTTATTCCTCAACCTATTATTAATAACAAAAGCTTCAAAATATCATAAATAAGCCTTTAGATCCTTTCATTGTGTCCATTAATATTGGTAATATATCTCCAACTATCAAGTATGATGGGACTAAAGACCCAGCATCCTTCTCAATGCATTTGGAAATCCTTATAAAGAATGGATCTAAACTAATACTTTCACCACAAATAACCAATAAATTATTGGAATGGTATAACCAAATTCCCCAAAATTACATTTGACAACTTGAGGATTTAATCAAACCTATAGTTAAAGAGTTTCAATATAATGATCTTCCCAAAAATTACCTTACCTATTTCATCAATTTTAAGTAATCTCCCACCGAATCAGCTCATGATTTTATCAAAAGATGGAAATATCTAGCCCACAAGGCCAACCATAACATGACTAACAACAACTTGTTTAAACTATTTATAATGACTTTAACTCCTTCACTTCTGTATAAAGTTTGAACTTTTGCTCCTCAAATGCTTAACGAAGCTCTTGACCAAACCCAATGTTAAGACTTCTTCATGAAGCAATTCAAACCAAATGCCAAATTTCTTAAAGGATATTTTCAAAATTATACTAATACCATCTCCAATAATACTCCTCAAACCAAATAAGGACTTAACAAATCTGACACTCCTCTATCTTCTCACATACCACTAACTGTGCAACAAATGAAACAATTCTTACCATCCTTTAAACCCTTTAGTTATCCTAATAATCCTCTTAAATGGTAGTACCCTAATCAATTTTATTGATTCCACATCGACATTAGTCATTCCCATGAAACTTGTTGAGGCATTACTAAATTTTTTATCCTACATGCTTGGTGATTCTTGAAATCATGAAGCCATGATCCAAATTCGTTGTCAAGAGTAAAGCACTACCTCTCAAAATGATAAGGTTCTAAAGCTTCTTCTTCTAATACCCAAATTTTTTTTTAACACAACTAATAATCAAAAAATGACCATGGATGTTGGTGCAATTGATGTTGATTATGACCAAAATATAAAAAATTCTCAATATGTTAACATAGCTAAGGTCAACTGTCATCGCAATCCAGCTCACAAAGATCTTTCACTAAACCTAAGAAACCATATTTGGAGGAAAAAATTTTCAAAGATACTACAACCACTAATTTATCTTTAGAAGCCCATAAGGAACCACCTCCTTCTTCTAAACCCCCAAAAAATTCCATTCCTTCAAAATATAAATTACCTTTTAAGCTTTGTATTGGTTCTTCTTCTAAATCCCATTGGAACTTTCTCAAAGAACTTAACTCCATGCCTTGCAAGATTCCACTTATGGAGCTAGCTCATACTTCCCATTATCATCACAAGTTTCTTATGAAATAATTATAATAAATTGAAGATCTAGCTTATATAGATGAATAATCACCCTCTATTGAGCCTCAACCTACCAACGTGCATACCATTGAATCCATTTATCCTTATTCTAAATCATCTATTAAATTTATTGAAGACATGATTAATGATGAAATCCTTTTTCACACTAATGATCCACCATTATTTAGTAAAATAGACATTAATACTACCCTTATTCATAAATTTTTAGTTGATGAAGGGTCCGACATTAATGTGACATCTTTGTGGCTCATCCCACAACTTGGCTTTAATAAGGATCATCTGAAGCAAACCCAACTCACTTATCATGGATTTGATAAAACTAATCAAAATCCACTTAGTTGTATTTGGCTTCCCCTAACAATCAAACCTAATATCATTCAAACTAAACTTATGGTCTTTGATTTTCCCCTATATTATAACATACTCCTTGGTCACCCTTGGACTCATAGAATGAGGGCCATTGCTTCTTCCTTCAACCAATGCATCAAATTCTTATATAATGACAAACAATATAAGTATGAGGCCGATCCCAACCCTTGGAGTATTCAACTCCCTAAACTAAAATCTCACTATCATATCCCTATCATTCCTACCATCAAAATTTCTCCCTTACCTAAGTTCATCAACATTAATCTAGACTTACAAGTCACTCTTATTGATTTGAATGATGATGAACCCAATGAATTTCAACATACAACACTATTAAGGTACCTCCTTACATATCAACTTAGCTTTTTCCCTTTTTATTACATCATGATCACAATAATACTCTCATTAATGAGATCACTACTTTCCCCCTCCATGTAATAATCAAGAACCTTCTTACCTAGAAGATTCCTTCACTTGTAATGACTATGGAGTAGGCAAATTATTCCAAGACCTCTAATCATGTCTCCACATATGTTCAGTATCCTAAGCATGTACCATCTCTCCAACCTATGATGATAACTACATCATGGCCCAAGCTCAATATCAAGACTTGTATGTTCAACATTATTAGAAAACATTATCTCAAATACATGCTTTCAAATGAGATGTTCACACCATTTCCATGGATTCTGAATTAGCTCCCAAAGGTCATGTACCTCATGTTAATTCTCCTCTTCTTTATACTCCTTGGGTGGTAAAGCAACTTATACATTCTAAACCTTCAAAAATAATTTTATCTTCTCTACAACTTACAGATCCCATTATTACATCTGATTTTTCCCCTTCAAAGAAACTAACAATATACCGGTCTCATCCGATTAATCTCCTCCTATTCCTAAGATTACATTAGATGCCATGGCCATAAATTTCCATCAAAAACATTCTAAATATGATATCCATGGTAATCTAATTCTTGATGTTGAAGGAGATGTTGAGTATTATGGTCCTCTTCCACTTTGCCTAGTGATGAAGCTATTCTTGAATTACTTCATGCCTAAGAACCTCAACTTCCTTGGAAACATCACAAACTCAATAATTTCAAAAATAATTCCCCTTGTTTTAATAAATTCATCACTAGTATTGATCCTAAAACTAAATCAATTTCCTGTTTACCAAATACACCATATCACTTCCAAGATGGAAATGCTATGATTATCTAAGCAACTACTCACATTGAATATGGGACTCCATCATGCCCTCGACCTATTATCATTTGTCGTAAACTTTCACCTACTAAACATGATAAATTTATCTTTGATAAATATCATGAGATCTTCACCTGGTCCTATGAGGACATACTTGGTATTGACCCTAGCATTGTGGTGCATAATATCATCTCTTATCTTGATGCCAAACTTGTGTGTCAAAAGCAATGGAAATTTACACTTTCATTTTCCACCTTATGTCACAAAGAAATTACCGAAATTCTTGAAGCTAAGTTTATCAAACCTATGGACTATTGTAATGGGTTTCTAACATAATACCTATTCATAAAAATGCCACCATGGTCATTTGCATCTGCATTGATTTCCATAATCTTAATTTTGCTTATCCCAAGGATAATTTCCCTCTACCTTCAATAGATGCCTTTGTTGATTGCACAATTGGCTACAAAATTTTATCTTATGGATGGCTTTTTAGGTTATAACCAAATTTATATTGCCCCTAAAGACCAACATAAGATAAATTTCACCATAGAATGGGGCACCTATTGCTATGTTAAAATGCCCTTTGGCCTCAAAAATGCCAGAGCTACTTATTAATGAGTAATGACTCATATATTTCATGATCTTATTCCAAAAATTATAGAACCCTATGTGGATGACCTCATTTCTAAGTCTAAATGTCGCAAGACTCATATTTTTGATCTTGCCATCATCTTTGACCATCTTTTTAAATACATAGTTTGATTAAATCCTTATAAATGTGTCTTTGGTGTCACATCTAGAAAACTGTTAGTATTTTTAGTTTCTCTTTGTAGTATCAATGTTGACCCTACCAAGATTAATGATATCATCAATATTCCCATCCCTCAATCCATTCTAGATATTCACACTTATCTCAATAAACTTAGGGCAATTAGATGATTCGTACCTAAAATGGCTTCCCATATCCACTCCATCAATTCTATTCTTAAGAAAGGCAATTCTCTAAAATGGATGGATACTTGTAAAATATCATTTGACAATATGAAATAATCATTACTTCACCCACCTACTCTTTGTTCCCCTTAAAATGATCACCCTTTAATCCTATATACCTCTTTCACACCCATATCTGTTGGGGTAATGCTTTCCCAACAAGATGATACTAGAAGAGAGTATGCCATCTACTATATTAGTTGAGGCCTCATTGATTATGATAAATGCTACATAAAAGTCGAATGTGATTGCCTCACTATATATTTTATAGCTAAAAAACTTTGACACTATATGCTTTATCAAACCACTTATGTTATAATTCATTCTGATCCCCTTCATCACTTCTCCAAATCCTTTTCCCCTGGAGATAAAATTGACAAGTGGATGGTCCTTCTCATAAAATTTGATCTCTGAATTATTATTCAAAAAGTTGTTAAAGGATAAATCATCATTAATCAAATTATCATAGCTCCTATGCCCACTATTGACTACCTTCAAGATAATCTTTTTGACAACATTCTTTATATTGAAGGTCTCAATCAAGCCATATTTCCTAAAGATTACTTCCATATTTTCACTACTGATCTTGAATCAAGTAATCTTGATGAAACTTCTATCCTCCCTGATACTACTAAACCAAAAGTAGTTATCAAAAAAATTCCTAAAATTAATGTTAATTTACATGAGGATACTTGGGCCCTTCACTTTGATGGTGTTAAATGCCTTCAAGGA
Source organism: Torreya grandis (assembly GCA_037957365.1). NCBI lineage: Eukaryota > Viridiplantae > Streptophyta > Pinopsida > Cupressales > Taxaceae > Torreya > Torreya grandis. The sequence continues at coordinate 3,078,223 of JARHVA010000684.1, read as the reverse complement.
GATAGGATAGGTTGTATTCTTACAGGCCCTCTTGTAAAAATCATCCCTTTAGCTTTTTACTTAACATTTGATGTCACTAACAACATGGCTAAGTATGAAGCTTTAATCTTAGGCATACAAGCTGCTCTTGATTTAGATATCCAATACTTATATGCTTTATGAGATTCCCAAATCATTTTACACCAAGTCAATGGTGATTACCAATAAAAAATTGAGAATCTCATTTCTTATCATAAAATTGCCACTATTCTTACCAAATATGTCATTTCCTTCACCATCGAGCCTATCCCTCGAGATCAAAATTCTCTATCTGATTCCCTCACTTCTTTTGCATCTCTTTTTTCATCTACAAAAGTTCTTATTGATCCCACTTTTATTATCCAAATAATAAATCTCTATCTTCTATTCAACCACAAGGTTCACTTATCTACCATATTGAGGTCATCACCATACGACAAAGCCCATGGTACAAAGACATCATTCAATTTTTAAAACACCAAACTTATCCTCCCAACCTAGATTCCAACAAAAAGACTCACATTCATAAACAAGATTTTAAGTATATATTTCAATGTAACATCCTTTAATATCATAATGATGAAGGTACCTTGATTTTTCATGCTAAAACCCACAAATGCCTATGTATGGGATACTTTTTGCCCACTATTGAAAATGATGCCATTAAATTTGATAAAATATGTACTCCTTGCCAGCTTCATGATAATTTAATTAATTCACCTCTAGCTAAGATTCAAAATATATAATTTACTTCACCATTCTCTATGTGGGGATTAGATCTCATAGGAAAATTATCGTGATCTCAATATGGGCATGTCTTCATAATCACATCCATAAAATGTTTCACTAAATGGGTTAAACCTATGCCCCTTGTTAATGTCACTAATACTGCCATCTCCAAATTCATCCTTAATCAAATCATCTGTTACTCTGGTTTCCCTCATACTATCATTTTAGATAATGGTGGTAATTTAAAAAACAAAGATGTCAAATAACTCTGTGCTAAAATTAAAATCAATCATAAATTCTCCACACCCTAGCATCCATAATGTAATGGCCAATTTGAGGCCACTAACAAAATTCTTAATAAAATTATCCAAAAGATAATTTGTGAAACGCATACAGATCAGCACTTTCATCTCTATTCTGTTCTTTGGGTCTATTACAGTAGCATACATACTACCACTAGGGAAACATTATTCTCTCTAGTCTATGATTCTAAATCCATTCTTCCATTATAAGTTGAGCTTCCCTCTCTCATTATATCTCTTTATGGTATCATACCTGATGAATAATTATGTGAAGCTCACCTTCATGCTCTCGATCTCCTTGATGAACACCATATTTCTTCTTTACAACATAATCACCAATACAAGGCCCGTATTACCAAACAACATAACAAATGAGTTAAAGTTCACACATCTAATGTTGGTGATCTTGTCCTTAAATTAGACTACACTCATGACAAAGAAGGTAAATACACCAAAAAATGGTGGGGCCCCTACTTAGTTAAAGATATTCTTGGTCCAAGTACTTATCGCCTTCAAACCAATAAAGACCATATTTTCAAAGAACCCACAAATGCACAATTTCTTAAGAAGTATTTTGCCTAATCCTTTCCTTATTTTCATGATTTCTATATGTTATCTATCTAATAGTTTTTGTAGGATATTTACATAGGTATCACCCTCTGTAGTATTTATCTCTTTTCATAAACCTTAATCCTTATTTTTAGTCTTTTGGTTTCCATTTTTCTCATAAGTTGCATTGTAAAACCATAGACAAGTCCTGATATTCCTCATGATGTACTTTTATCCTCTTTATTTTCTTACTTTTTAAATACTTTTTGGCACCCTTTGGGTTTTTCATTTATGAGTTACAATGTAAGACTATGGATAGGACCTAGCCTTCCTCACAAATACCATCTTTTCTTAGCCAATTTATTTTTCACATTATTTGTACACCCTTGTGGGTTTTTATTTTATGAGTTACGGTGTAAGACCATGGATAGGACCCGGCCTTCCTCATAAAATCACCATATTTTTCATTCTTTTTTTAGAATGTGTTTTGCAATGGTTATAAGTTTTTGATCCTTTGTTCTCAACTTTAGCTTTTGTTTCTTTTGTAGATAAAATTTGAATAATAACCTATGCTAGCATGTTTTCCTCCATTTCTCTCATTCTCATGATAAGGAAATCACACTTTTCTATGATTGTATCCTTATCTCACCTTTTGTCACATTTTTTTGAAGTAATTCAAATTGTTTCATGTTTAATTCCTCTTTATTTCCTTTCCTTTCACTCCACATTAGATAAAATAAGGTCAGAGTCAAGATAACACTTTTATTTCACCTACATTTATGATAATATTGGAAACCATACTCTCTGAAGTTATCTCTCTTAGTAACCAAGTCCCAAGTATTCAAATGAAAGTAATCTTTAGCACCCATGTTTGGTTTTTCAAATCCATATGGAGGAGGAATATAAAATCCATCAATAAAGTTAAAATCCAAATCATTTGACATAAAAGGTAGTGATATATAAAAGGCAACATAAAAATCTCAAAATTTAAAATTATAGCAAAATATGTGATTACAAGCACATATCCTATCTCCAGTAAAGCTCAAACTCCATAGTTGGACTTAAAATAGAGCCAAGGTCCATTAGGGTGAGGTAGGCTAGTATATTATAATAGGAGAATTTATCAAACTCTATGGTGGTACCTACTTTCTAATGCAAGTACCCAATATTCACAATAGATCAATGACTTTGTAAGGGGTCTTAAAGAATGGGGAACACATTGCGGTAAGGTATGTCAATTTAAATTTCATGCATATGGCCTTCATGGGATAATCTACATACTTTATTTTTTGACTTAAGACTTGTGTGGCTGGGAGAAGTTCTTCAAAGTTCTTAAGGTTGAAAGTCTTCTTTTTTTGAAAAACCTAATTTGAGTGTCTTGAATTCGATAAAGAGTTCCTCTATCTTGGTTTTTCCTTCATTCTACCTTCCATCCATTCCATTCCCCCCCTTATATAAAAATTATGAATCTAAATCCATTTTCCCTTCTCTATTTCCTTATTCTTTACATCTTAAAAACATGCTAACATTACTTTGTTTTAGTTTTATCTAGCTTTAGAACAACATAATATGCTTGAGCAACTATGGATTACTTTCCTTACACCATGGCTCTAAATTTATAGATATGCTTTGCTTGATTTTACTTTTATCATTATTATACCACCTTTTTTGTGGACACCTAAGTTTGTTTCTACTTTCATGTACTTTTTCTATTGTTCAGTAAGGTTGGTTTGTTACTTATCACTCACCAATGTTGTTTTCCCTTTTATGCACATTTTTTCCATTGATGATTGAGTAAGGATTGTTACTTCTCACTCATCAATGTTTTTTTACCATTTGTTTGATTTCCCATCTTTGTTTAAGTAAGGATTTTTACTGCTTTCACATTTGTGTTTGATTAGCATCTTTTTGACATGTATCCTTGGGTTGACTTGGCGAGTATTTATTACTTAAGGTTTACTTGTTTGAGTTGTTTGGTCTTTAGTGCCTTAAATTTTTGGTTACTTGATTTACTTTAAATTTTTACTTGGTAATTTGGTCTAACATAACACTTGTCACCCCAGCTTGCCAAATTTCTAAGTACATCTCATCCACATAACACTAATTATATTAGATTTCTCGTGTTTGTTTGTTTTTACTCTATAGTTTTGTATTCTTGGGTTTATCAAAAGTAATCTATGCACCTTACAAAATAAAAACTACAAACACATTAGACAACCATCCACTGATAAAGGTAAGTCAAGGTACACATATACATTTAATTTTTAGTTATTTTCTTTTTACTCATTTAATTTTAGTTATTTTTGCTTTAAAATACTACAAATGTTTTAGTCTCAACATTGCGTGTTACTATGTTCTTTCTTAAATCACCATTCTCTCTTTCACTTGAGTGACATGTGATTATATTCGAGTGGGGCATATGTATACACATACTATTTTCAAACTTTATCAATTACTAATGTTTTTAATCTTGCAAGAGCCCATTTAGTCTCAATATCTCTAAGTGCACACCTTAAGGGGTGCACCAAGAAAGGGGAAAGCAAACCATTGGTGATTTACAATATTATTATCCCTTATTACCACTTTTTACTAATCCAACCAGCTCCTAAAATGATTCCCCTAAGCTTAGCCTCCTCTTTTTCACACTCCTCTAGTCATTGACCACCTTCATTAGCCATTTTCCTTACCTAAACCTCTTTTTGAAAGTTTACATAACTATGTTAGTTGTGTTGACATTGTACTCTTATTGAAAAAATTTATTTAGGGTCTAGGTCAGCCCATGAATGACCTAGTTTGTGACCTAGTGAGTTTTTGTCAATAATGATACTAGGTCGATCGGGTCGACCTTGTCAGCCAATTTTTTTGAAAGTGTTTAGGGTTAGATCATCATATATAAACATAATCATTTAATCATTTATAAATGAAGAGAAGCAATATATATTGTGCATGTGCTTATCCACCATTCTACTTGAGGATAAATCTTAGGGTTTCATACTTTCTTTGGAGATATAAATATTGTCTTATGGAAAAGTATTTTAGATGCATTGATAGGTTGTGTATCCTAGAGCTAATTAATCCTTTTCATCCTTACATACCACAACAACCTCTTGTAAAGTACCTTGGCTAAGGGAGAGATTGAGGATCAACAGGTTCATCTTCAAAGGTAAGTATTACTAACTTTATTCCTCCTTTGTAAGAGTAGATAGATACATATTTGCACTTCTCTTCCATGCATTAGGATTTCATATAAATTTCCATGAGTATATGTCTTTTATGCATGTTTAATTTTTTTATTTATTACCTCCACTTTGTGCCACAAGCTTTGGTGAGCACTAGACTAGATTTTTACTTTACTTGTTATTAGTATGGTAAATATGAAAACATAGGACCTATTTAGGGTTATTTTATGCTTTTAATTTATTGGAGGCTTTGGAACCCTCCCTAGTGATATTATTTTGACAAGAGATCCCCTAATTTGGTCTAGCAAATCCATATTGGTCATGTTTCTGATTATATAATGTATCCCCAATTATAAGTGTAAGTAGGATTTATCTTCTTTGAGTTAGGATTAATTTGTACATATGATGCATTTCATATTACATACATTCTAGTGTACCTAATTTTAATTAAACCCTTATAGGTTTTCTTTCACACTTTTCATTTATGTCATTTTATTAATTTTCTATATTTGCAATATTAGGTTGATTAGGTCAGTATAGTTCTAAATTTTGTGCTCATGTTTAACACACAATAACATGAAAATGAACCTATTTATTTTATGTAAATCATCATTAGATATAGGTTACTATATTGATTAGGTCACCACAATACTCTTATTCAATTCCAAACAAAAAATTATGTCAAACAGATTGACTTAGTCTCTTTTCAATTCTATAATAACAAACTTAGTCTTGTAGCTTGACTTTGTATTCCAGATAGATTCCCAGTAAAAAACCATGTCAACTAGGTTAAATTAGTCATCTTAAAAGGCTTCATTAAATAGGGAAACATAGAACTAGGTCGACTCAATAGACATAGTTGGAAAAAATTACAAGTAAGCATTTAAGGCACTTCAACTAAAATTTCATGGTCTTTAACATTTTCCAACCCACTAAGGTTATTTTATTTTTATCTGTTTAAATTTAGTTATTTATTACAATTCAATTTTTCACAAGTTTGTAGTCTTCAAAACTACAATCTTACAACAAACTAATTTGACCTGATCGACCTAGTTTTGTAGTCTATCTTTTGTCTGAAATACTAAGTTGACCAAGTCAACTTAATTCTTAAGGACTCTTGCTTCTAGAGTACATAAATGACTCTATTGACTCTATTTTGTAATGTTTACATACATTATCATCTAAACCAACTTTGTATCATGCTTAAATTGGGAATTAACAACTATATGCTAGTAATTATTTCATATTTTCATTTTTAGCTATTTGTATGCTTAGAGTAACTCACATAATTTAATTATGTGGTTTTTCAATATACCATTTAGTTTAATTATTTTTCTCTTTTTTCACACATTACCAAATCACATGATTTTAAAATACATTTACATATTTGTCTACCCAAGGCCTATCTAATTGGATTTCATCACCAAGGGGGAAGTCAAATTGGTTTTCTAGCCAAGTATAAACACATGGTTAATGGTGTTTATTAGCTAACACCTACCATACTTATCATCATAAGATTGTGAAGTGAGGGGTAGGACCTAATACCAAGCCAATACCATTGCCAAAATATATCCCTTTCATCTTAAACATCCTTAAACCATCCATAGATTGCTTTTTAGTCCCCTACTTTTAGCCAAATTCCCTATAACACTTAAAATAACACTTTATAATAATATAACAACACTCAAGATGAACACTTAGCTAAAATTTAATTTTTAGTTGAATTCTCATGGTATGTTGTATTTTAAAAACTTACATTAGCTAGAATTAGTGCAAGGTTTTGTGTTATGTTCCTCAATTGGATCATTCTCATTGATCTAATTGTTTGTGTGTTTGCTTTCACTTCTTACTTAAATTACATTAATTTTTTTTTCCTCTTTTCAATACACTATCATTCTATTTGACAGTCTCTCATAGACTATCTTCTTTCCATAACTATAATATTGAGTTGACCTAGTCGAATCTATATCCATTTTGCTAGTTAGGTTATAGTACTAAGTCAACCTAGTCAACTCTATATCCTTACCAATCTATGTTTTCCTTAATTTATAGTACTAGGTCAACCTGATCAATTTTATATTCTCATTACTACCTCAATTATCACGTCTATCCAACTTTGTTCTTTGTTTCTATTTCCTTAGAATTATGTTCATTTCCTCAAATCACCATGAAGTCCCTTATTAAAATTTTCTTGGATAACTTGAATTTATTTAAACACTAAATGGGATATTCATTTCTCCCTCTCTTTTCCTCAAAAAAGAAACCTCACTCTTGGAGTACCTCTCACCCTCATTCATTTGTGGATTGTAACATGGTTCAAATCACACCTCAAGATGAAGTAGGTGGATCCAATCCTTTTTGTACCTATCAAGACAATTCCCATCTTCAAACTTTTCAACATAATGTGGGAGAAATTGATGCAATTCTATCCAACAACCCCATTAGTAATCCACCTTCCAATAACCCTCCCACTAATACCAATTTGGGGAATTCTCCTACAAACACCAACCCACTAATTGATATGAATCAAATTATTGAACAATTCATACAAAAAATGAACATCATGCAAACTTTTAACACCTCTCAAATGATGAAATTATAATGTCATATGATCGATATGAATAATCAACCTTCGGCTCTCAATCCTCAAGTCAATCTAAATTTTATTCCTCCACCTCTTAGAAATGCCTCAGGAAATGTTATTCCTTAACCTACTATGAATAAAAAAATGCTTCAAAATATCCAAAATTATCCTTTAGCTCCTTTCATTGTGTCCATTGATATTGGTAATATATCTTCAACTATCAAGTATGATGGGACTAAAGACCCTACATCGTTTCTCAAAGAATTTGTAATTATTTATAAAGAGTGGATCCAAACCAATACTTTCTCTACATCTAAAATTTTAGTTAAAATCTTTATCAATGATGTATTACAATGGTACAACTAACTTACCTAGCATTCCATTTTGAAACTTAAGGATTAAGTCAATCCTGTAGTTAAAGAGTTTCAAAATAATGGTCTTCTCAAAAATTACTTAGCCATTTCATCAATGCTAAGCAATCTCCTACTAAATCAACTCATGATTTTATCAAAAGATGAAAATATCTGGCCCATAAGGCTAACCATAACATGACTGATGACAACTTGTTTAAACTCTTTATAACTTCTTTAACTCCTTCAGTTCAATATAAGGTTCAAAAGTTTTATCCTTAAACACTTAATGAAGCTATTGACCAAGCCAAACATCAAGATTCCTCATGAAACAATTCAAAACTAATACCAAATTCCTTAAAAGATATTTTCAAAATTCTACTAATACCATCATCGACAATACTCCTCAAACCAAATTAGGAGTTTCCAATGCTAAAACTCCCCCATCTTCTCACATACCACTAAATGTATAATAAATGAAACAATTCTTACCACCCTCTAAACCCTTTACTTATCCTAATACACCTCCTAAATGGTATGACCATAATCAATTTTTTGGTTCCACACCAACATTGGTCATTCCCATGAAAATTGTTGAGGGATTACTAAATTTTATATCTCCTACATGCTTGGTGATTCTTTTAATCATGAAGCCATGATCTAAATTCATCATCAAGAGTACAAAACCACCTCTAAAAAATGACAAGCTTCCAAAGCTTCTTCTTCTAATACCCCAAAAAAGAATTTCACAGCTAATAATCAACAAACTACCAAGGATGTCTATGCTATTGATGTCGATTATGACCAATATTATAACAATCTTCAATATGTTAACACAACTAAGGTCAATTATCACTATAAGCTAGCTCATAAAGATCTTATCAAAAAACCTAAGAAACCATATTTAGAAGAACAACTTCTAAAATATATTACAACCACTAATTTATCTTCAGATTCCATGAGGAACCACATCCTTCTTCTAAACCCCCAACAACTTCCATTCCTTCAAAAGCTATCTTACCTTCTAAGCCTCATACTGGTTCTTCTTTAAAATCCCATTAGAATTTCTTGGAATAAATTAACTCCATGCCTTACAAGGTTTCACTTATGGAATTATTTCATACTTACCCTTATCATCATAAGTTCCTTATGCAAAAATTACAATAAATTGAAGATCCATATTCTATAGATGAAGAACCACCCTCTATTGAGCCTCAACCTACCAACGTGCATACCATTGAATCTATTTGTCCTTCTTCTAAATTATCCATTGAATTTATTGAAGAAGACATGATTAATGATGAGATACTTTTTTGTGTCGATGATCCACCATTATTCATTAAAATAGCCATCAATACTATCCTTGTTTGTAAAGTTTTAGTTGATGAAGGGTCTGGCATTAATGTGACATCTTTGTGGCCCATCCAACAAGTTGGCTATAATAAGGACCATCTCAAGTAAAACTACCTCACCTATCATGGATTTTATAAAACTAATCAAAATCCACTTTTTTATATTTGGCTTCCCCTAAAAATTAAACCTAAAACCATTCAAACTAAACTTATAGTCCTTGATTTTCTCTTATCGTATAACATACTCCTTGGTCACCCTTGGACTCATAGAATGAGGGACATCAATTCTTATAGTATCCAATGCATCAAATTATTCCATAACAACAAATGACATAAGCATGAGGTTGATCCCAACCCTTGGATTATTCAACTCCCTAAACCAAAATCTTAGTATTATATCCCTACCATTCCTACCATAAACAATGCTCCCTTACCTAAGTTCATCAACATCAATCCAGATTTACAAGTCACTCTTGTTGATTCATATGATAATGAGCCCAATGATTTACAACATACTTTCAATAATACCAAGCTACCTCCTTACATATAGGAGTGGCTTCCTCCCTCTTTATTACCTCATGATCACATTATTCCTCTCATTAATGAGATTATTGATATTACCCCTCTATGTAATGCTCAAGAACCTTCTTACCCAGAATATGCCTTCACTTGTAATGACTATGGAGTATCCAAATTAATCAAATACCCTCTAATCATGTCTCCACATAAGTTCAGTAACCTCATAATTTCACCTTTTGAAACTCCACCTGAATCTTAAACATGTACCATATCTCCAACCTATAATGATAACTACATCAAGCCCCAAACTCAATCTTGAGACTTAGATGTTCAACATTATCATACAATTTTAGCTTAAATACATGTTTTTAAATGATATGTTCACACCATTTTCATAGATTTTAAATTAGCTCCCAAAGGTCATGTACCTCTTATTAATTCTCCTCTTCTTGATACTCCTTGGATGGTTAAATAACTTCTACCTTCCAAACCTTCGTAAATCATTTCATATTCTCTACCACCTATTTATCCCATTATTACATCTAATTTTTTCTTTGTTAAATAAACTAAAAATATACTAGTCTCATTCGATCAATCTCCTCCTAGTCTTGAGATTACATTAGATGCCAAGGCCACATATGTCCATTAGATACATTCTGAATATGATAGCCATGGTAATAAAATTATCGATCTTGAAGTAGATGTTGAGTATTATGCCCTCTTCCCAATTTGCCTAGTAATGAATCTATTCTTGAATTACTTCATACTCGAGAACCTCAACTTCCTCAACAACATCACAAACTCAAGAATTTCAAAAAATAAGCCCCTTGTTTCAAAAACTTCATCACTAGCATTGATCCTAAAATTAATCCAATTTATTCTTTACCAAATGCACCACATCACTTCAAATATGGAAATGCTATACTTATCAAATAAAATACTCATGTTGAATATGGTACTCCATTATGCCCTTGACCTATTATCATTTCTCATAAACTTTCACTTGTTGAACATGATAACTTTAGCTTATTTTTGGATAAATATCATGAGATCTTCCATTGGTCCTACAAGGTCATGTATGCTATTGACCCTAAAATTGTGGTGTACAATATCATCACTTATCTTGATGCCAAACCCGTGCATCAAAATCAATATACATTTCCACCTAAAGTTTCCACTTTATGTCACAAAGAAATTATCAAACTTTTTGATGCTAAGTTTATCAAATGGGTTTATAACATAGTCCCTATTTATAAAAATGTTACCATGGTCATTCTCATTTGCATTTATTTCCATAATATTAATCTTTATTTTCCTAAGGACAATTTCCCTCTACCTTCAATAGATGCCATTATTGATTGCACAACTGGTTACAAAATTTTGTCTCTTATGGATGGCTTCTCAGGCTATAACCAAATTTAAATTATCCCCAAAGACCAACATAAGACAAATTTCACCATAAAATGGGGCACCTATTGCTATGTTAAAATGCCCTTCAGCCTAAAAAATGATAGAACTACTTATCAATAAACAATGACTAATATATTTCATGATCTTATTCACAAAATTGTAGAAACCTATGTGGATGACCTCATTGCTAAGTTTAAATGTCACAATACTCATCTTTCTTATCTTGCCATCATATTTGACCATATTCTTAAATACAAAGTTTGATTAAATCCTTATAAATGTGTCTTCAGTGTCACATCTAAAAAATTATTAGGATTTTAAGTTTCTCTTTGTGGTATCGATGTTGACCTTACCAAGATTAATGCTATCATCAACATGCCCATCCCCTGATCCATTTTGGATATTCAGACTTATCTCGATAAACTTGGGGTAATTAGATGATTTGTCCCCAAAATGGCTTATCGTATCCACTTTGTCAATTCTCTTCTTAAGAAAGGTAATGATCTATAATGGATAGATCTTTGTCAAAAATCATTTGACAATATGAAATAATAATTGCTTCACCCACCTACTCTTTTTCCCCCTTCAAATGATCACCTTTTGATCCAATATACCTCTTCCACACCCATATCTATTAGGGCAATGCATACCTAATAAGATGATACTGAAAGATAATAAGCCATCTATTATATAACCTAAGGCCTCATTGATTATGAGAAATGTTACATAAAAGTTAAATGTGATTGCCTCGTCTTATATTTTGTAGCTAAAAAACTTTGACACTATATGATTTATCAAACCACTTATGTTATCATTAATTCCAATACCCTTCATCTTTTCTTCTCCAAAACCTTTCTTCTTAGAGATAGAATTGGCAAGTGGATGGTCCTTATCATGGAATTTGATCTCCAAATTATCACTCAAAAAGTTGTTAAAGGATAAATCATCACTGATCAACTTGCTATAGCTCCTATGCCCACTACCAACCACCTTCAAGATAATATTATCAATGATAACATTCTCTATATTGAAGGACTCAATCAAGCCATATCTCTTAAATATTACTTCCATAACTTCACTACTAATCTTGAATCAAGTAATCTTGATGAAATCTCTAACTTCTCTAATACTACTAAACCAAAAGTAGTTATTGAATAACTTCCTAATTTAATGTTGATTTACACAAGGATACTTGGACCCTTAACTTTGATGGTGATAAATGCCTTCAAGGAGCTAGGATAAGTTATATTATTACAATCCCTCTTGGAAAAACCATCCCTTTAACTTTTTCTAAAAATTTTATGTCACTAACAACATGGCTGAGTACGAAGCTTTAATCTTAGGCATGAGAGCTATTATTGATTTAGATATCTAATACTTACATGCTTTAGGTAATTCCCAACTCATTTACTACCAAGTCAATGGTGATTACCAATGAAAAAGTGAGAATCTCATTTCTTATCATCAAATTACCACTACTTCTACCAAAGATTTCATTTCCTTCACCATCGAGCCTATCCCTCGAGATAAAAATTCTATTGCTAATTCCCTCACTTCTTCTACATATTTTTTTCATCTACACCAAGTTTTTATTGATCCCACTTTTTTTATCCAAATAAGAAAATATCCATATTCTATACAACCACAAGGTTCACTTATTTTCCACATTGAGGCCATCACCATTTGACAAAACCCATGATACAAAGACATCATTCAATTTTTAGAACACAAAACTTATCCTCCTAACCTATATTCTTGTGAAAAGACTCAGATTCATAAACAAGCTTTTAAGTATGTATTTTAATATAACATCCTTTAATATTACAATGCAAAAGGTACCTTTCTCTATTGTGTTATGAAAGATGAAGTTCCTCCTCTTCTTGAACAAGCACATGGGGGTATTTGTGATGGCCACTATAGTGGACATACTACAACCTAAAAATGCCTATGAATGGGATACTTTTATCCCACTATTTAAAAATATGCCATTAAATTTGATAAAACATGTACTCCTTGCCAGATTCATGATGATTTAATTCATTCACCTCCAGTTGAGCTTCAAACTGTAGAATCTCCCTAGCCATTTTACATGTGGGGATTAGATCTCATAGGAAAATTACTTCAATCTCAATATGGGCATGTCTTCATAATCATAGTCAAAAAATTATGTTATGCACATTTGAGCTTCAAATCTTCACCATTATGGGGTAAGTCCTATTAGTGGTATTAGAGTTGGTGCCCTATAAAACCTCTTTGTAGTTTAGGTATTATTTGTAATAAGAGTTTTAGAGTGAATACCACATCTATTTCTCTTTCCATTTGATATGCCTTAAATATTTTTGTCATGGTTATGAATTGTGGATCATTGTAAAATACATTAACATTCATTATTTGAAAAATAAAAAGAATTATATATATCTATATGTTTTCTATGTGCTAGATTTTTTGAAGGATATGAGGAAGAAGAAGAATAATAGAAAAATAAGTCTTAGGAGCACAATAATAGGTCCTACTTGGATGAAAATCCTCATGTGAAGGATTAATTAATATCTTTGTAGGGAAGCATTGCATTAAAAGCTTCACATGTATTGTTGCTAGTTTGGCACATTTTCATTGGTGATAAAGTCCATGGATAACTTGGATCTCAATATCAAGCCATTTTTCATTGGGTTCATTACTATTCATATTGGATTTCCACATCATAATACACTCTAGAAACTTGGCTATGAACTTTCCCACACTGAAAGATCTCCATTTGATTCACCACATCACCCTAGCTTGGTTGAGGTTCACAATCTGAGCTCTCCCCTTGGATATCACTCCTATCTCATCCATGCTACATGATGTTGCATTCATTGCTTAAATTTTAAAACACGTGGATCACTTCAAGTGTTCCAATTGATGGTATTATATCTCAAACATTGATCATGCCATCCAACCTTAGATCAACATTATTCTTCTCACAATTACAGATTAAGGATCCAACATTGACTTTACTTCGATCTAGCTCGACCAAAAAAATCCTCTCAATGGTGAGTATATCCCTGTAAACACTTTGGTAAAGTTAGAGTGGTCTCACACCTATATCCATACTACCAAGATCCTTTATCTCAACCTTATATCTAACCACTCTCTATTTCTCCACCTATGGTTTCAACCAAAAATAGGTGGTTGTTTAGGTTTACGATTAGGTTTTATTTTTTATTTTTAGTTTTTAAAAAGTCTATAGATTTAGGTTTTTTTCATTTAGTTTTAGTCTTGTAGTTTTTATATTGGTAAGAAGTTTAAGTATTAAGTTAAAGTCTTAAGATGAAAGTCCATTTTTATTTGTTTAGTTTAATGTTTAAAAGTTTGTCAATATTTCATTCATTTAGAATTTATAAATTTTATTAATTTAATATTTATTTAAAAAGTTTTTTTTTATTATTTTAATGTTATAGTTTTGATAAAGTATGTATTAGTTTTTTTTATTTTTATTAGTTTTAAGTCTATATTTTATTTTTAGTCATTGTCTTAATTGTAATTAATGTCAAAAAATAAAGTTGTGTGTCATCATTTAGGGTCAAGTAAATTTTTAATTAAAAGTTTCAAATAAAGGATTTAAAGGAAATTCTCAATAAACATGAATAAATACTCATCTTTAGACATCCTCTCTTTATAACATATGCATTCTTGAGTGAACCTGATGTCTAGTTCATGTGGTTCCTCTCCCCATGTTCGTACTAAGGGGAGGAATGTTAGGAATAATCTTTTAGTGCTCATATTATTAGTCTATATTAATGTGTGCAAAATATATAAAGTGAGTAGCATCTCAAGTGTTTGATAGAATAAATTTTAAAATACCAACTCATGTAGATAGGATTGTGAGAGATAATAAAGGAGAGATATAAGGGATAAAATGAGAGTTTTGTAGGATAAGAGATAAGACTTGACCCTTATTTTATAGGATCAAGTATTTGTATAAATATCTCTCAATTGTTTGAATAAAGTTGAATTAATTTGACTGACCAAAAAATTATGTTGTGCACATTTGAGCTTTGGTTCTTCACCATTATGGGGTAATTCAAATAAGATCTCTCATTCCATGGGAGCTTTACTTTTGATCTAATTTACATAGAATTAAATGATGTATCCCTCAGGGTTTTCACCACCAAGGAAAAACACTTATGCATTACTGATCATAAGTGGAAGGAGGTTAAAAATTAGATTACTACCCTTATGTTTGAAATTTTAGATCATTTAGAACAACCTATTGAGTCTGATTGTAGCAGTCTTGTGTTATTATTAGCAATACGAGAAATCAAATTAGAAATGGGAAATCATGAGCATTTTGGATTTGAATGAATAAATGATACTGATGAGAGTAGGAGATGGAAATACCTTGATCCATTATAACTCTCCACATATTTCAACCACTAATGATAAAAATATAAGGTCATTGAATTAATAATAACAAATTGTCTATTCTAGATGATGAAAATGACAATAAGGATACTACCATAACATTCATAATAGAAAGAGAGTAGAATTTTTTTGACTCATTGATTTGGTTGCCACAAAGAACATGCATTTTTTAGTTTAGATATTCCAATCTCTCTAGTATGTGTTGATACCCATTCTTATCCCTCATTGCATTTCACTGTATGGGCAGAGGTATTTCTCAAATCCTAACCCAAGTGATTATTAAAAATTAAATATAAGTATATTTCTAAATTTAATATTGATAATATATTTAATTTTCATGCGAATATCATAGATATAAATCTTTGGAAAAGTATGCATGAGAAAAAAATGAAAACATCACCTTAAATACAAATGTCCTTTGACATGATCCCTATCCAACTTTCTCAAAATATTGGACATGAATATATTCTATCTTACGTGTCTAACTAGTGAGGATGTCCCATGGCATGTCCATGGGAGATTCCTCAAACCACTACTTCTAGGCCTGAATTGGCTTAGTAAGCTCATGTAAATAGTATCTTTTTGATTTCTTACCTTTATTTTTTTACTTTATCTTTCTTATTTATGTTTATTGTTTCTTTCTTTCATCATTGGTATAACCTTATTGTTTGTCTCTTTTTAATCTAATATGTCTATTTTTCTTGTAGGTTTCTCATTAATTAAAGAGTGAGGAAGAATTGTTTGTACATAGGTAGCTTGAATGATGTTATGCTACATAGATACTTTAAGTAGTTTATGGCTTAATATTATATCTTTGAATTAGTTTAAAAATCTTAGGCTATCATGTGTGTTTTGGATTTGTTCACGTTTGGGTGTGTTTGGGTCAACTATTTGGCCTCATAAGATATTTTCTCAAAACTATGCATAAAAAACAAAGTTTAATGGTTTTTAGGTTTGTTTAGATGAGCATATTAAATTTAAGATCTAGGGAAAAAAATATATAGTCCTTAATTTCATTTTCCATTGTGGTCAACAACTTGGAGTTGAGATAGTCATACTAAATAAAAAAGAGAAAATATAAATAAAATAAAAACCAATTTCTAAAAAAATAACTTCTGGATCATTGAATAAATATGTATCAGGGTTATGAATGCTTAGATGATACTAGAGTAAGGTCTTGAGTGGGATTAAAGGCATATCCATCAAATATATGGAACCTTATATAGAAACAAAACAATGTCTAGGTGAACATTCTCAAAGTAAGATTCACTAGCTTGATGGTTGGAGCTATATTAAACAGTCCTTATAGGTCTAACAAAGTGATAATTAACTCGTTTGCACACACCATGTCAATGATAATATCAGATTTGGTTTTTTATCCATTCCATTATTTTTCTCACTAGAATATATTCATGTTCCATGTGATATATTGGCTAAATATTTTGGGTTTGAAGATACATTTTTATAGTTTCAAAATACTCAAGTATTTTTTAGCACGGTCATATTTTTTTGTTTCTTACATAACATGCTCTAATTCCTCAATAATAATTAAGCCCATTATTGGCCTCTTATTATTCTCTTACTTACACTTGTGTCTAGTTAGTCTTAGCACTCTCAAATTGCCTTGGTGGGTCATCTCAGTTTGTATGTGAAACTGGGTCCTACAACCACCTCTATTGGAAAGACCACATCTATGAGAGAAAACTCCATCTAATGTACTTAGTGTGAAATCAAAGTTTTGAACTCTTAGTTTGAATATATATATGGATCTATTATATCTATTAATACTCTCCATGGGGTCATTTTTAATTTCATGTTGAATCAACCTCTGAAACCCATCTCCATCAAGATGACCAAGCTCATGTGAGAAAGTTTCATATTTTACACTTGGTCTAGAAATGACTTCTTGATGCCCTTCTGATAATAAGAAGTCTATAGACCTAATTGGGATTTCAACCCTCCATTGTGTTTTTAGTGTCAAAGTTGACAACCTCCAGTTATAATTTAGATTTTTATGTTGATTTGATCTTGCTTAAAATTTTGTACGTTCCTAAGACCTAATTAGGTTTAATCCTGATTTGGTTTTTATGCTGATTTGGTTTTACAGTTATAATCATAGAGATTTCCCCAATTAGGTCTAAGGTTGTTTATATTTTAATCCATAATTATAATTAGGGAAAAACTTGGATTAGGTTAAGATGTATTTTAAATATTTTGGCATATTGCTAATCAGGGAGTTTTTCTGATTAGGTCTTATTGTTTTGGTGGTGAATTTCATAGTCCTGATTGAGATTGAAATCTGAACTAGGTCTATTATAATACATGGGATATCTTATAGTTGTAATTAGGGGTTTTAACCTCAATTAAGTTGTGTTTTTATCGAGGGTGGTAGCGTAGTGGTGTATGGGGTTTTTATCCTATTTATGTCTTTGTTGAGTTTTTAATCCACATCTAATGCTAATCAAGGGAAAAATTACTAACTAGGTTAGGGATTATCCCCCCTTCCTCAATTCATTTTTTAATTGAGGCCTGGATCTTAATTAGGTCCACATGCTCCTCTTTGCTCTCCCAAAATGTTATGTCAAGCTTATTTCTTGAGTAGAGCTACAAAGCTCACCTTGGTGTAATGTAGATGTATTCAGGGGTCATGAGCCCAATTAGGTCTTGGGGACTCCCACTTAACTAGTTCAATGCTAATCAGGACTTGACTTCCCAATTAGGTGTAGATGGTCTCCAATGTAAAATTTTAGTGTTAACCAAGATTTCTAAGCCTAATTAGAAATGGGAAATGTAAAATTCAAAAAGTGCAAATTTAAAACTTAACTTTGCCTCCTAAAAGTTTGAATAGGTATGAGAGGCCATTTTTGTTTTTTGTCAATATCTTGGACCTCATTTGTACATTTTTCAAACCATTTGCATTGTCAAAAATTTAGTTCTAGCCTAGACATTTTGGTAATTTAAATTTTGAATTTTTTTATTTTTGATAAAAGATTTCATGTTTTTCCTTGGCATTTTACTATTGGGGATTTTAATTTCTAAATTTTAATGTACTTTTTATTTTTTGCAAGCTAAAGAGGTGAAAGGGATGTAAATTTTGGATAAAAAGTTGGTTATAATTTACGTAGACTTTGGAACTAATTTCTATTTTAGTTGTGTGAATGATAGTTAGATGAGGATTAATTCATGGGTTTTATTGATTTAAACAACTTTGATTACAACTATAAAAATTAGGCTTTTTCTTCTCTTTTACCATTTTTTAATATTTGTTAACTAGGGTTAGCGTAGGATTTGAATGTAATATACTTTTCATGCTTATATTGATTGATATATATATGTTTCATTTCCATTTCATTATCACACTATTTAACGTTTAACTATAATGCAAACAAATCATAATTAACTATATTTTCATTTAATCAAAATCTATAAATGTTAATTTTAAATATGATCAAATATGAAAATGCAAGTTTGTTTTTGTTCTTTGAAACCCACTAAAAACCTACATGAATAGGATAATGAAATTTTGATTCCCAATAAATCCATAAAAATATCAGAACAATGTTTAAATCCAAGTTTGAAATATTCTAAACCAGATGGCCCCTTGAAATGGAATTTTTTTATATAGACCAACTCAGTTACCCAATACATCATGACCTGACAATGATAAACCTTAAGGAGACCCTATGGGCCTCCTTTTCAGAGAGGCTAGATGAGTGACTATCTCTATCTGAGTTGGTATACCAAATGACATATCAATAATATTTTTAACATTTGTAGGATGAGCACATGAACATTCAAATTTAGATATGAAAATTATAATCATGGATCCAATATTCTTATCTTATGTAGAATCCACACATACCCATTCTACATAAGTTAGGACTATTTGATTATTTATTGATAATATTCCTATTAATAGTCTTAGCTTATGCAGATTGGGCACATGTCCAATCTACATGCCCATTATAAACATGGGAAGACCTTTGGATTCTTAATTGAAAATATTTTAACTATATTAGACCTATGAATAATAGTCAATTGTGTTAATTTTACATAAATTTACAATAATTTTATCAATTAAGAATCTAAATTTATTATCTTGTGTATAATATAGGCCTCTACACATTAACAAATATTAATTTTTGAAATAGGTGATGAAGATATTATGTTGAATGTTGAAATATGAGGAGATAAAGTAATAAATATCAACTCTAAATTATATGTTATGAGTGCAAATTTAAATATATTTGAGTACTACTATAACTTAAAGTGATAAATATCAACCTACATTATAAATTATGAATGCACATTTAAAGAAGAATAATTACTATTATTAAAAATAAAATAAATTTATTAAAATTATTTTTCATAAAAAATATTTTTTCATATATACAAGAATCTAAAGTCAAAAGAAAGTTAAAATTCAAGAGAAGAAGTATGCTTGTGTGTAATCATTTAAGAATTGGCCAAAACATAAATCAAAACTATCACAAGGTAGATATTACGTAATATTTCAATATAATTATTTAAAATTTAAATATCTTATGTTTTTAGAGATGGAAGAAGTTGTAAGTATAAAAATAATGATTTCTTGATAATTATTTTTATGTGATAGTACAATGCAGATAGATAAAGTCAAGCCAGTAAAAAATAAAGTTGAAACTAAGGAAAGAATCTAGAAGGAGATTACACAAGGAATCATTAACTTCTAATAATTATTTTTGTGTGAAACTATATTTGTAAAAATATAAGAGTCAAGCAGGTGAAAAATAAATTTGAAACTAAGGAAAGAATCTACAAGAATATTACACAAGGGCATAATAACTTTTGATAATTATTTTTACATGAAATTAAATTTGTAAAAAGATACAAGTCAAGATAGTGGAAAATCAAGATGAAACTCGTAAAAAAATCTATAAGGTTATTACACAAGGACTCAATTTTTAATAATATTTTTTTGCATGAAAATACATTTTTAAATAGATAAGACTACATCTACAAGGATATTACATAAAGACTCAAGGTCTACAAGGAGATTACCCACATGTATTTATAGTTTCTATTTTTCATATGAATATTGCACTCAATTTTAATTCTAAAAAGGAAACCAACTATTAGGTGAGATTACAATTGGCATTTGAATTTAAAAATTAGATACATTTCATATGTCATTATTGTATATATTATTTTTATTGAAATTTTTATTGTATATATTATTTTTGTTAAGAATAAGAAAAAGATATAAGTAAAAAATTTAAAACTGGTTATAGATGTTGTATTTCTTCCTCTTTGTGCCAATAACATTTGATGTTATATTTATTATTCTTCATTCTAACTATTTTTTTTTTTATGTTGTATTTATTCTTATTTGTGTGGTTTGACTATATTGTTCCTATGTCATTTAGTGTGGTATTGCTTATCTTGATCAATGCTAGTATCAATCAAACTTGACTATCTCTTTTTATCTATAATGTATTCCTTATGGTAGTGTTATTGACCTCTCTCTCTCTCTCTCTCTCTCTCTCTCTCTCTCTCTCTCTCTCTCTCTCTCTCTCTCTCTCTCTCTCTCTCTCTCTCTCTCTCTCTCTCTCTCTCTCGTATAGTTTCCTTGTTTGGTCCTAAACAAACTAGGAAGGAAACTTGATCAATATTAATTTTTTTTAATGTATATGACTATGAACAAATACCACCCTAAATCTGAGTGTGAAAATTTAAAATTTTAAAAAATACCTATTGCATTAAATCCATTCTGATATTGAAATATAAGAAACATCCCACCATAAACTTATGAAATTAAAAATCTAACATCATTTTTTAGTATGATATCTGCACTACATTTTTTAGTATGTTATATCTGCACTACATTTTTTAGTTCAATAGCATTTACCAATACAACATGATTTAATAATTATTTGTTCTTAATTTTATGAGTTGTGCTATAATTTCTTTCAACATCTAGTGTAGTACATAAAATTTATTTAAAATGTCTAAAAATACCTCAAATTTAGTGGAGCGTTGTCCTAATAAAATATGTCACTATCAACACTAAGAAAAAAAAGGATATGAATATAAATGAAATTAATATTGGAAATTATTTTTTTGTTTCACCCATACATTAAATTATTTTCAAGTAATTTTATCCATTTAACCACACAAATTTTTGTATTCATTAAACAATTAATTATGAATAAAATTATTATTTTTAACCATTATATTCTAATAAATTTACCACTTTTATGAGTGTTACAATTAAATAATAATACTCTTCATCTGTCTTAAATTTAAGTTTATAGATTATTTTGGATTGAATTTTAATTATAATTAATTCTACCACGTAAACATGAAAAATAATTTTACAATTTAATAGGAATAAAACTATTAGTTTTTACCATTATATACATATATAATAGTCACTTTTATTTGTGTTGTGATTAACTAAAAATAAGATAATCATATTCATTCTATCTTATGCAGAATAAGCTTAATAAAAATCCCATTGTATAACATTTATTGTAAGAATATTTATCCTATTTTGTGTGAACTGAGCTTAATTGATTGTGTAGAATGGGCATAATTGATAGTTTAGAGTGGGCATGTATATTTTAAATAGATCATAATCCAAGATTATAAGAAGATTAGGAACAAAGGTTACCCATTATAAAAAAGACAAGAATATTGATCCTATCTTGTACTATAGACTATGGTTAATTGATAATATTATTAATATTTTATTTAGAATAGTCATATGCCCATTTTGCATAATATAGGAGTAGTTATCCTATCATGTGTTGATATAACCCCTAATTTATGTTGTGAGTTAATATTTTGATGCCACAAATAGTTATGATGTACATCAATAATGCACAAAATAAATGATGACATGTGATTAAATTCTCATTAACACATCATTGATGCACTAGTACATGTATATATCATGTTTGCTTTGATATATTAGTATATTCTCCATATAACTCATTTTTAAGACCAAATATAATAAAAATATCAACATACACATATTTTCCTTATTCATATATATTTTTGGTCTTCTTTGTGAGATGCCATGAAGTATGACTGATACCGTGAATGATGTCTATAACTGTCTGATTCCATAATATCATCATAAGCTTTCATGATATACTTTTATGTTCAATACTCTACTGAAGAATCCCCTCAAATTTATGTTATAAAATGATCACAATTGATAATATTTTTAATATCTTGAGTAGAATACACATATGCCAATTCTACACAAGATACAAATATTATTCATATCTTATGTTACAAGATGGACATAACTGATAACATTCAATAATACTAACTTGTGTTACATAATGATATTAATTTATGATATTTAATATTCTTATCTTGTATTATAAAATGGGATTAATTGATATTATTTTTAATATCTCATGTATAACGGGTGCATCCACTGAAGAATCCCCCCAAATTTATGTTATAAAATGATCATAATTGATAATATTCTTAATATCTTGAGTGGAATACACATGTGCCAATTCTACACAAGATAATATTATTGTTCGTATCTTATGTTATAAGATGGACATAATTGATGATATTCAATACTCCTAACTTGTGTTACATAATGAGATTAAATTATGATATTTAATATTCTTATCTTGTGTTAGAGAATGAGCTTAATTGATATTATTCTTAATAGCTTGTTGAGAATGGGCATTTACCCATTCTACACAATATAAGAATATTGGCTTCTTTGTAAGAGAATAATATCATTATCTTGGTATCATGTAGAATATTCTACACAAGATAGAAATATTATCAACTATTAGATGTTAATGTGGATGTGTCCATTTTACATAAGATTAGAATATTGGATTCTTAACTAACAATCTAAGTAACATGACTTGTATTATTAACTTGCACAGTCTATATAAATTCATAATATAGGCCTCTAATATTAATATTCATATCCTATTTAGAATGGACATTTTTCCATTCTACATTCATATCTTGTTTAGAATGGACATTTTTCCATTCTACACAAATTTGATAGAAATATTATTAATTGTCAAAAATCTTTATCTTGTGTAGAATGGGATTACTTAATAATATTCTTAATATCTTGGTTAAAATAGATACATTCCAATTATAAAAGAGATATAAATAATATTATCAATTATTATCCCATTTTACACAATAATATAATGGGAATGTGCCCATTATACATAATGTAATAATATTGATTTATTTTTAAGAAATCAATAATCTTATCTTGATATCATGTAGAATTGGCAGTTGCCCAATCTACATGTCAAATATTTTTATCTTTGAGAGAATATGATTAATTTATAACATTATTAATTATATATTGTATGGAATGGGTACATGCCCATTTTGAATAAGATATTAAAAAAATTATCAATTAAGCCCACTTCACATAGGATAAGAATGAGCATGAACTAATTGTACATAAGAGAAGAATATTGGTTTCTCTGTAAGAGGCCAATATTCTTATCTTGATATCATAAAGAGTGGATAGCTACCCAATATACATATCAAATTTTTTATCTTGTGTATAATGAGACTAATTGATAATATTATTAATATCTTATGAATAATGTGCTTGCTAATATATTATTAATATATTGTTGATAATATTATAAAAATTATTAATTAATATTAATAATTTTATTAGTTAATCTCATTATACACAAGATAAATATGTTGAACATTTTGAATGATTAGATTGAGTATAAATTATTTTTGTTTCTCTCTAAAATTGAAGTTATGTATCAACAAAATTGTATGAGAAGTATTAGTTGTCAAACTAGTTGTGTTGTGAGTAAAATTATTGATCAAAAAATGTATTAAATAACTCTAAACTTGAAAATATATGATTGATGATTTAAAATAATGTATACCTATAATAATATCATAGATAAAATATATAATAACATCTTCAATTTGAATTAATGGACTACACAATATTTGTGTGCAATTCTTATTAATAAATAAAGCTAAAATAAATTTATTACAAAATAACTTGCATTGCAAGTTAAGTTTAAATATAAAAATATAATAAATAAATCATAAAACATTAAGTGAAATTAAAATAAAATAAAAATATAATAACAAAACATAATTTAACCAACTATAAATATTTGGGCATCATGCAATAAACTTTCTTTAATAATAAAGTCAAACATACAACTACTAGTCATCGTAGTCAACTTAGAGTTCCAACTAAGCTAATTAAATACAGTTAACTCAAATCATATTTAATTTAATTAATAAAATCAAGAAAACTACATGATTCTTATTTTTAAAATGAGTGGATGATGACTCAACTAATTACTCAAATTGTGAACTAGAGTACATTGAAGTGAACTATAATGAAATGATAATTCTAGCTATTTTTAAAAAAATATTTGGAAAGTGTCTCAAAATGATCAAAAAAAAATTAATGTATTAAATAAATTACATAAAATTTTAAAACACCTAAAAAATTAATATATATTAATTTTAAAAATATAATTTAAGTGCCAATATTGGCATCATACTCAACATTCTCCTCTTTGATATAAAGAGATGAGATTCCTATCATCTCTTTGAGTCTTCCATGGATCTGTTTGCACAAATTTTTGGTGAGAATATAAAAAAAATGATATTAACTTATCACACATTTAGTTATAAATATTTTATCATTGACCAAGTCTCTAATAAAATGATGTTTGAGTTTAATGTACTTGATTCTAACATGGAAAATTGGATTCTTAAACAATTTTATTACCTTATTGTTGTCATAAAATATATGTGTTGGCTCAAATTTAACCTCTATAAAATAATATAATAGTATTATAAACCATAAAACTTGTGTATAATCTGATGTAAGGGTTTTATATTTAGCTTTAGTATATAATAATGCAATTGTAGCGTGTTTCTTCGAATATCAAGAAACTAACCTACTTTTCAATGTTAAGCAATAACTTGAAGGTAACTTCTTGTCAATAAGAGATCCTTGTTAATATAAATATATGTATCTAATAATACATAGATACCTTTATATTCTAGAATTAATACCATGATTATAATTACCTCTTACATATTTAAATATTCTTTTAACTACTTGTAAATGCTTGAGTTATAGTTTGCCCATAGATCTAAAAACTAGTGAAACTCTATAACTGATATCAGGTCTAGTCATAGTGAAACACATCAAGCCTCACACCATGATTCTAAAATTATTTTAATCAATTGAAATAATTTCATCCTTCCTCATAATATTTTTTTCACTTGCAATTGAAATGTCTATAGGCTTGCAATCTTAAATATTTTACTTCTTTAGCATGTTTTAGGCATATTTGGCTTGACAAATGAATACTTCCTCTTTATTTTGATGAACTTCCATAAAAATAAAGTAATTCATAAATCCAAGATCAGTCATATCAAACTATGATTTCATAACTTCCTTGAAGCTATTCAACATGTCCATAGAGCTACATGTAAAGATCAAGTTATCTACATAGAGACAAACATATAAAACATTAGAATTTGATACTTGTATGCAAAAGATTTGGTTTATTTTAAATTATTACAAAGCCTTAATTTAATAAAAAAATATAAATTCTTGAGTACCAAACTCTTGGATCTTTTTTTATCCCATAAAGAGCCTTATTCAACTTAAATACCAAAATTCTTTACATACCCTTTACCTCAAAACTTTATGATTGCCCTACATATACTTCTTCTTTAATCACTCTATTGTGGAATACACTTTTAAAATCTATTTGATATATTTTACATCCTTTATGATCAGATAAAACAATAATTAATCTTATAATATCTTTAATTGTTATAAGAGCATAGGTCTCCTCATAGTCAACCCTATAGGTTTGTGCAAACCCTTTTGCAACTACTCTAACTTTTATCTCATCAATTGTACCATCACTTTTAACTTTGGTATTATAGACCTAATTTGTATCAATGAAATTTTTATTCAATTGAGGTTTATATAAAGTACATTGATCATTCTTATCAATTAAATTCATCTCTAATTTCATAACATCAATCTATTTTTTCTTTTGACTAGCTTTTGCATAACTTCTAGGTTCACTAGTCACTAACGATAATGAAAAAATAGTATTTTCAACATGAATATCATCAAATATATTAAATTATTGATATTTTATCCTTGTTATCATCCTCTCATAATTATAATCCAATCTTCCTGCTACCAACCACCTTTAAGATAATCTTTCTAATGCTAACATTCTCTATATTGAAGGTCTCAATCAAGCCATATCTCGTAAAGATTACTTCCATAACTTCACTACTGATCTTGAATTGAGTAATCTAAATGAAACCACTATCCTCCTTGATACTACTAAATCAAAAGTAGTTATTGAAAAACTTCCCTAAATTAATGCTGATTTACATGAGGATACTTGAACCCTTCACTTTGATGGCGCTAAATGCCTTAAAGGAGTTGGTATAGGTTATATTCTTACAAGTCCTCTTGTAAAAATAATCCCTTTAGATTTTTATTTAAAATTTGACATCACTAATAACATGACTGAGTATGAAGCTTTAATCTTAGGTATGCAAGCTGCACTTGATTTAGATATCTAATACATACATGCTTTAGGTAATTCTTAGCTCATTTACCACCAAGTGAATGGTGATTACCAATGTAAAAGTGAGAATATCATTTATTATCATCAAATTTACACTAGTCTTACAAAATATTTAATTTCCTTTACCATCAAACCTATCTCTTGAGATCAAAATTCTATTATTGATTCCCTCGCTTCTTCTGCATCTCTTTTTCATCCACACCAAGTTCTTATCGATCCCACTTTTCTTATCCAAATAAGAAAATATCCATCTTATATTAAACAAAAAGATTAAACTATCTACCATATTGAGGATGTCACCATTTGAAAAATCCCATGATATAAAGACATCATTCAATTTATGGAACACCAAATTTATCCTCCAAACCTAGATTCCCTTGAAAAGACTCACATTCACAAATAAGATTTTAAGTATGTATTTCAAATTAACATCCTTTATTATCATAATTTTGAAGGTACCTTACTTTTTTATGTTATGAAAGATGAAGTTCCTCCTCTTATTGAACAAGTACATGGGGGAATTTGTGGTGGCCACTTTAGTGGACATGCTACAGACCACAAATACCTATGTATGGGATACTTTTGATCCACTTTTGAAAAGGATACCATTGAATTTACTAAAACATGTAATCATTGCCAAAGTTATGATGATTTAATTCATAACCTCTAGTCGAGCTTCAAACTATAGAATCTCCTTGGCCATTCTCCATGTGAGGATTAGATCTCATAGAAAAATTACCTTGATCTCAAGATGGGCATGTCTTCATAATCAAAACCACCAAATATTTTACTAAATGGGTTAAGGTTATGCCCTTTGTTAATGTTGCTAGTACCACTATCTCCAAATTCATCCTTAATCAAATCATCTGTCACTTTAGTGTTTCTCATACTATCACTTCAAATAATGGTGGTAATTTCAAAAATAAAGATGTCAAACAACTTTGTGTTAAATTTAACATCAATCAAAAATTATGCACACCTTATCATCCATAATGTAATGGCCAAATCAAGGCCACCAAAAAAATTATTAATAAAATTTTCTTAAAAAAATTCAAGAAATCCGCATGGATTAGTACCTTCATGTCTATCCTACTCTTTGGGCCTATCACACTAGCATACATACTACCATTGGGGTAATGCCATTCTTTATAGTATATGGTTTTGAATCCATCCTTTCATTAGAATTTGAGCTTCCATCTCTTTGTATATCTCTTCATGGTATTAGATCTGATGAATAATCATGTGAAGCTTGCCTTCATACTCTTGATCTCCTTGATGAACACCATCTTTCTGCTTTATAACAAAATCACCAATATAAGGCATATATTACCAAACAAAATAAAAAACAAGTTAACATTCACACATTTAATATTAGTGATCTTGTACTTAAATTAAATTACATTCATGACAAAGAAGGTAAATACGCCAAAAAGTGGTGCCCCCTTACTTAATCAAATATATTCTTGGTCTAAGTACCTATCATCTTCAAACTAATAAAGGCCATATTTTCAAAGATCCCACCAACACATAATTATTTAAGAAGTATTTTGCCTAATCCTTCCCTTATTTTCATGCATTCTATATGATATCTATCTAACATTTTTTGTAGGATATTTACACGGGTCTCACCCTCTATAGCAGTTCTCTCTTTTCACAAACCTTAGTCCTTCCTTTTGGTCTTTTGGTTTCCCATTTTCTTATGAGTTGTATTATAAAACCATGGATAAGACCCAGTATTCCTCATTATGTACTTTTATCCTCTTTATTTTCTTACTTTCCAAATACTTTTTGGTACCCCTTAGGTTTATTATTTGTGAGTTGTAGTGTAATACCATGGATAGGACTTGGCCTTCCTCACAAATACCATCTTTTTGTTATCCCATTTATTTTTCACATGCTTTGTACACCCTCATGATTTTTTATTTTATGAGTTGTAGTGTAAAACCATAGATATGACCTAGACTTTTTCATAAAATCACCATCTTTTTCATTCCTTTTATAGAATGTGTTTTGCAAAGGTTAGGAGTTTTTGATCATTTATTCTCAACTTTATATTTTTTTATTTTTGTAGATAAAATTTGCATAAAAACCTATGTTAGCATGTTTTCCTTCATTTATCTCATTCTCATGATAAGGAATCACACTTTTCTATCATTATATCCCTTTTTCACATGTTATTACATTTTTTTTGAAGTAATTCAAATTGTTTTATGTTTCATTCCTCTTGATTTCCTTTTCTTTAACTCCATATTGGATAAAATAAGGTTGAATATTATATAACACTTTTATTTCACCTAAATTTATGAGAATCTTAGACACCATGCTCTCTGAAATTCTCTCTCTTAGCAACCAAGTCCCAAGTATTCAAATAATAGTCATATTTATCACCCATGTTTGGTTTTTTAAATCTTTATGAAAGAGGAATGGAAAAATCCATCAAAAAAGTTAAAAGCCAAATCATTTGACACAAAAGGCAATGATATACAAAAGGCAACATAAAAATCTCAAAAGTCAAAATCACATCAAAAGACATAATTACAAGCACATCTCCTATCTCCAATAAAATCTCAAACTCCACAATTGACTTCATAATAGATCTAAGATCCATTGGGGTGTAGTAGGATAGTAGATTAGAATAGGAGAATTCAAAAAACTCTATGGTACTACCTACTTTCTCACACAAGTATGCAATCTTCACAGTAGATCAATTACTCTATAAGGGGTCTTGAGGAATGGGGAACATGTTGTGGAAATGTAGGTCCATTTTAATTTTTACGCATATGGACTTCATGGGATGATTTACATACTTTGTTTTTTGACTTAAGACTTGTGTGGATAGGATAAGTTCTTTAGAGTCTTTAAGGTTGAAATTCCTCTTGTTTTGATAAACCTAATTTGAGTGTATTGACTTCAATAAAGAGTTTATCTACCTTGGTTTTTCCTTCATTCTCCCCTCCACCCATTTTATTTCCCCACTTGATAGGTAAATTGTGATTCTAAATATGTTTTCCCTTCTCTACTTACTTCTTCTTCACATCTTAAAAACATGCTAGCATTACGTTGTTTCAGTTTTATCTATTTTTAGAACAACATAATATGCTTGAGCAACTATGGATTACTTTCCTTACACCATGTGTCTACATTTATAGATATGCTTTGCTTATTTTTTCCATTTGTCATTATTATACTACCTTTTTTTTAGACACCCAAGTTAATTTATACTTTCAGGTAATTTTTCCATTGTTGAATAAGGTTGGTCTGTTACTTCTCACTCACCAATGTTGTTTTTCCTTTTATGCACCTTTTTCCATTGATGATTGAGTAAATATTGTTACTTCTCACTCATCAATGTTGTTCTACCATTTTTTTGCTTGTCCATATTTGTTTAAGTAAGGATTGTTACTGCTTTCACATTGATATTTGATTACCATCATTTTGACATGTATCCTCAGGTTGACTTGGTGAGTTTGCCTTTCTTAATTAAGGTTTACTTATTTGAATTTTTTGGTCTTTAGTATCCTTATATTTTTTTTTATCCAATTTAATTTAAATTTTGACTTGGTATTTTGGTCTAACATAACACTTGTCACCTCATATTTCCAAATTTCTATGTATGTCCCATCCACACACCATTTATCTTTGCTTTCATACATTTATTTATTGTTGCTCTTTAGTTTTATATTCTTGGATTTATCGAAAGTAGTCTTTTCACCCTCCAAAATAAAAACTACAAACATAATAGACAACCATCCAGTGATAAAGGTAAGTCAAGGTACTCATACACATTTACTTTTCAGTTATTTCCCTTTTAGTCATTTAATTTCAATTATTTTTGCTTTAAAATACTACGAACTTTTTTTAGCCTCAGCATTGTGTGTTACTATGTTCTTTCTCAAATCACCATCCTCTATTGCACCTTAGTGACATGTGATGAGATTTAAGTGGGGCATATGTATACACATAATATTTTAAAATTTTATCAATAATTGATACTTTCTATCTTGTAGGAACCCATCGATTCTCAATCTCTCTGAGTGCATGCCCTAAGGGGTGCACCAAGAAAGGGGTGGGTAGACCATTGGTGTTTCATAGGATTATTGTCCCTTATTGTTACTTATTATGAATCCAATCATCTCATAAAACCATTTGTTTAAGTTTGGCATCTTTTTTTCACACTCCTGCATTCATTTACCATCTTCATTAGACCTTTTCCTAAAATAAGCCCCTTTTGATAGTTTATATGAAAATATTAGTTGTGTTGACCTTGTAATCTTATTGACAAAACTTATTTATGGTCTAGGTCAGACCTTCGCTGACTTAGTTCGTGACCTAGTGAGTTTTTGTCAATAACAATACTAGGTCAACCAGGTCGACCTTATTGTTCAAAACTTTTAGAAGGGCTTAGGGTTAGATCCTCCTATATAAACACAATATTTTCACCATTTCTAAATTAATAAAATAATAATTAAGATATATTATGCATTTGCTTATACACCATTATACTTGAGGACTAATCTTAGGGTTTCATACTTTTTTTAGAGATATAGATATTGTCTTATGGAGAAGTCTTTTGGATGCATTGATAAATTACATAGCCTAAATATGATTTATCCTTTTGCTCCTTACATATAAAAAGAACCTCTTAAAAATCACCTTGTCCAAGGGAGAGATTGAATATTGATGGGTTCATCTTCAAAGGTAAGTATTCCTAATTTTGTTCTTCCTTTATAAGAGTAGATAGATATGCATTTGCACTTATCTTCCATACATTAGTATTTTATATACATTAACATGAGTATATGTATTATATGAATGTTTACTTTCATTTTTTATTATGTCCACTTTGTACCACAAGATTTGGTGAGCACTAGATTATATTTTTACTTTACTTGTTATTAGTATAGTGAATATGAAAACATAGGACCTAGTTAGGGTTATTACATGATTTTGCTTGACTAGAGGCTTTGGAAATCTTCCTAGTGATATTATTATGATAAGAGATCCCCTAATTCAATTTATAAAATTCATATTGGTCATGTTTTTGATTATCTAATGTATCTGCAATCAGAAGTGTAAGTAAAATCTATCTTCAATGAGCTGGGATTTATTTGTAGATCTAATATATTTCTTATTATATTTATTTTAGTGAACTTGACTTGAATCTAACCCTTACAAGTTTTCTTTCATGATTTTCATTTCTATCATTTTATTATTTATATATATTTATGATACTAGGTCAACCATACCGATATACTTTTAACTTCTATGTGCAAGTTCAACACATAGTCACATCAAAATAACTCTCTTCTTTCTGTGCAGGTTATCATTAAACATAGGTTACTAGATCGAGCATGTCGACACAACACTATTATTTAGTTCTATAAAATAGACTATATATAATAGGTCAACTTATTCTTTTATTTAGCTCTATAACAAAAAAATAATTCATGCATATTGATTTAGTATTCTAGGTCAACTAGGTCGACTCAGTCATCTTAACAAGTTTCAATAAAAAAGGAAACATAGAACTAGTTCAACCCAATCAACATAGTTGGAATATATTGAAAGTAATAATTCAAGGAACTTCAATAGAAATTTTAAAATATTCAACATCTTCCAAACTACCAAGATTCCTTTCTCTCTATCTCTCTTTCAATTCAGTTCTTCATTACAATTCTATTTTGCACAAGTTTGTAGTCTTCAAAACTATAATCCTATAGTAAACTAGGTCGACCTAGTCTTCCTAGTTTTGTAGGCTATATTCTATCTAAAAGACTAAGCTAGACCTAGTTGACTTAGTTATTAATAACTATTAATTCTATAGTATAGTAGAAACTCTATTGACTCTATTTTTTAATGTCTGCATATAATGTTAACTAAATCGACTATGTACCATGCTTAAATTAGGAATTAATAATTATATACTAGTAATTAATTCACATTTTCATTTTTAGCTATTTTCATGATTAGAGTGGATCACATAATATAATTAGGTGGTTTCTTAATATACCATTTAGTTTCACTATTTTTCTCTTTTTACACACTAATAAATCACATAATTTTAAAATGCATTTAAATAGTTGTCTACCTAAGGCTTATCTACTTGGATTTCATCACCAAGGGAGAAACTGACTTAGTTTTTTGGCCAAGTATAAACATGTGGTTAATGGTAAATATTGGAGAAGCACCTGACACACTTATCACTATGGGATTGTGAAATGAGGGGGTAGGTCCCAATACCAAGCCATTACCATTACGAACACAAATCTCTTTCAGATTAAATATCCTAAAACCATCCATAGATTGATTTATAGTTCCCTAATTTCAACCAAATTTCCTATCACACTTAAAGTATGAATTTATATTCTAACAACACATGATGAACACTTAGCTAGCATTTACTTTTTAGTTGACTACTTTCTCTTTGCTCATTGTATGTTGTATTGCAAAAACTTGCATTGGCCAGTATTGGTGAAATTTTTTGTGTTGTATGCATCAATTAGATAATTATCATTGATCCAATTATTTGTGCATTTGATTTCACTTCTTTATTCAATTATATTTCAAAAAAATTCCATGTTTTTAGTACACTATCATTTTGTTCCACACAGTCTCTTACAGACTATCTTCTTTCCTTGACTGCAGTACTGAGTCGACCTAGTCGACTCTATATTCATTTTTTTAGTCAAGTTAAAGTACTATGTTGACTTTTTATCCTAACTAGTTTTTTTTTCCCTAATTTTCATTACTACGTCAACTTGATTGACTCTATAATCTTATTACTACCTCAACTGTCTTATCTATCCAGCTTAGTTTTCTAAATCTATTTCCTTAGCATTCTATTCATTTCCTCAAATCACCATGAAGTCCCCTATTAGAATATTCTTAGACAAATTCAATCCATTTAAACACTATATGGGATATTCATTTCTCTCTCTCTTTTCTTTCCAAGAGAACTCTCACTCTTGGAGTACCTCTCCCCCTCTTTCATCTATGGATTATAACATGGTTCAAATCACACCTCAAGATGAAGTAGGTAGATCCGATCATTTTTGTACCTATCAATACAATTCCAATATTCAAAATTGTCAACATAATGTGGGAACAATTGATAAAATTCTATCCAATAATCCCACTAGTAATCCACCTTCCAGTAACCCTCCCCATAATACCATTTCAAGGAATTCTCCTACAAACACCAACCCACCAATTAATATGACTCAACTTATTGCACAAGTTATATAACAAATGAACATCATGAAAAATTATAAAACATATCAAATGATGTAATTACAATGTCATTTGACTAATATGTCTAATAAATCTCTGGATCTCAATCCTCAAGCCAATCCAAATTTTATTCCTTCACCTCTTAGAGATGCCTCAGGAAATGTTATTCCTTAACCTATTATGAATATAAAAATGCTTCAAAATATCCAAAATGATCCTTTATCTCCTTCCATTGTGTCCATTGATATTGGTAATATATCTCTAACTATCAAGTATGAGGGGACTAAAGACCCTACATCCTTTCTCAAATCATTTGGCAATCTTTATAAATAGTGGATCCAAACTAATACTTTCTCCACAACTAAATTTTTAGTTAAAAAAATTAACAATGATGTAATGGAATAGTACAACTAAATTACCCAACATTTCATTTGAAAACTTGAGGATTTAGTCAATCTTCTAGTTAAAGAGTTTCAATAAAATGATCTTCTTGAAAATTGCCTTAGCCATTTCATGAATGATAATCAATTTCCCACTGAATCAACTCATGATTTTATCAAAAGATGGAAATATCTGGCCCATAAGGTTGACCATAATGTGACTCATAACAACTTTTTAAATTTATTTATAACTTCTTTAACTCCTTTGATTCAATATAAGGTTTGAAATTTTGCTCCTCAATTTAATAACAAAGTTCTTGACCAAGCCAAACATTAAGACTTCCTTATGAAGCAATTCAAACCTAATACCAAATTACTTAAAGGATATTTTAAAAATTATACTAATGCCATCATTAATAATAATCCTAAAACAAAATCAAGAATTTTCAAAGCCAACACTCCCCCATCTTCTCACATACCACTAACTATGCAACAAATGAAACAATTCTTACCACCCTCTAAACCCTTTACTTATCCTAATAATCCTCCTAATTGGTATGACCCTAATCAATTTTGTTGGTTCCATGTTGAAATTGGTCATTCCCATGAAACTTGTCAAGGTCTTATTAATTTTTTTTAATCTAATACATGCTTGGTGATTCTTTCAATTAAGATTGCATGATCTATCTTTGTCATCAAAAGTACAACACTGCCTCTCAAAAATGACAAGCTTCCAAAGATTTTTCTTCTAATACCTAATTTTTTTCACAGCTAATAATCAAAAAACTACCAATGATGTTTGTGTTATTGATGCTGATTATGACCAATATTAAAACAATTCTCAATATGTCAACACAACTAAGGTTAACTATCATCACAAGCCAACTCACAAAGATATTGTCACAAAACCTAAGAAACCATATTTGGAGGAGCAACTTTTCAAAGATGCTAAAACTAATGATTTAGCTTTGAAAGTCCATGAGGAACCACCTCCTTTTGAACCCATAGTAACTTTCATTAATTAAAAATCTACCTTACCTTCTAAGCCTCATACTGGTTCTTCTTCTAAATCCCATAGGAATTTTTTTGAAGAACTTAAATCCATGCCATGCAAGATTCCACTTATAAAGTTAGTTCATACTTACCCTTATTATTGCAATTTTATTATGCAACAATTATAGGAAATTGAATATCCATCTTCTATAGATGAAGAACCACCCTCTATTGAGCCTCAACCTACCAATGTGCATACCATTGAATCTATTTGTCCTTCTTCTAAACTATCTATTGAATTTATTAAAGAAGACATGTTTAATGATGAGATCCTTTTTTGTTCTAATGATCCACCATTATTCATTAACATATCCTTTAACACTACCCTTATTCATAAATTTTTAGTTTATTAAGGCTGACATTAATGTGACATATTTGTGGCTCATCCAATATCTTGGCTATAATAAAGATCATCTCAAGCAAACCCACCTCACTTGTCATGGATTTGATAAAACTAATCAAAATCCACTTAGTTGTATTTAGCTTCCCCTAATAATCAGATCTAACACCATACAAACTAAACTTATGGTCTTTGATTTGCCCCTATATTATAACATAATCCTTGGTCTCCCTTAGACTCATAGAATGAGGGCCATCACTTCTTCTGGTAGCCAATGCGTCAAATTCTTACATAAAAAAAAAATAGTATAATCATGAGGATGATCCCAACTGTTGAAGTATTCAAATACTTAAACCAAAATATTAATATCACATCCATACCATTCCTACCATCAACAATGATCCCTTACCTAAGTTCATCAACATCAATCTAGACTTATAAGTCACTCTTGCTAATTCAGATGATGTGAACCCAATGGCTTGTAACATACTTGCAACACTACCAAGCTACTTCCTTACATATTGGAGTGGCTTCCTCCCTCTTTATTAACTTGTGATCAAACTATTCCTCTCATTAATGAGATCACTAATTTTCCTCCTCCATATAATGCTCAAGAACCTTCTTACCTAGAAGATGCCTTCACCTACAATGACTATGGAGTAGCCAAATTATTTTAAGACCCTCTAATCATGTCTCCACATAAGTTCTGTAACCTAAAAATTTCACTTTCTAGAACTCCCCTTGAATCTCAATCATAAACCATCTCTCCAACCTATGATGATAACTACATAATGGCCCAAGATCAATATCAACACTTGGATGTTCAAAATTATCATAAAACTTTAGCTCAAATACATGATTTCAACTTAGATATTCACACCATTTTCACTAATTTTGAATTAACTCTCGAAGGTCATGTACCTCCTATTAATTTTCCACTTCTTGATACTCCTTGGGTGGTAGAATAAATTCTACCTTCTGAACCTTCAAAAATCATTTCATCTTATCTACCACCTAAAAATCCCATTATTACATCTAATTTTTTACCTGTTAAAGCAACTTACAATATACCAATCTCATCCAATCAATCTCTTCCTACTCTCAAGATTACATTAGATGCCAAAGACATAAATGTCCATTAGATACATTCTAAATATGATACTCATGGTAATCAAATTATTGTTCTCAAAGTAGATGTTAAGTATTATGGTCCTCTTCCCACTTTGCCTAGTGATGAATCTATTGTCCCCAAAAAATGCCACTCATTTTTGGGACAACCTACAGATCAAAATTGTCTCTTCCCTTTTTAAAAATTTGTTCTGGGCATTTAAATTCCTCATTTTTCAAGCTTCTCAAAAATCTACAGACTCACCAGGTCAAGTTCAATGGGATTTTACAGATTGAAATCTATGGACTCTTTCAAGGTTAGAGAAAACTATGAACTCTACAAATAGGCTCATTTCTACAAGTTCAATGAGCTTCACGACTTCTGCAGGTGGGTTCAATCAAAAGAATCGATTTCTAACATTTGGTTATTTTTAGAACTGGTTCATCGCCTTGGTTCGAATAGAAATTTCCATCGGCAAGTATCAACAACAGGTTCAAAGTTTTGGTTCAAAGACATGGTTCAAAGGGAAGTTCAAATGTTTGGGTCAATGCAAAAGGAAGCTTCTTGAAGGACAAGTCGATGGCACTTAATTGATTAAAGTGCCCTTCGAAAGGGTCGTTCTCAAGAAATCTAAAAGTGTGCAAAGGTGGAAAAAATCATTGCCTTTGCATCTGTAGCGTGCAGGAGCGGTAAAAAGTGCCAATAGAGCAAGTAGAGTTGGAAATGCAGCTCGATAGCTCAAATTGCAGTAGGAAGAGATAAAGCTGGAAAAGACAAATGGTGGCCTCAGTCAATGGAAGAACCAAGCTCGATTGGAGAGAAAAGCCTGCAGAAAGTGCCTGATTGAAAAAGATAAAGTGTAGTGGAATACGTCACGACTTAGCAGAACATGAGACTATTTTCATCCATCATGCAGGAGTGGCAATTTTTTCTGCCCTTGCATCTTTCTATGTAGGAGCGGCAATTTTTTTTGCCCTTGCATCCTTCTATGCAGGAGAGGAAATAATTGCCACCCTTGCATCCTTCTATGCAGGAGCGGCAATTTTTGCTACCCTTACATTTCTGTTTTCTTTCCTCCAGGTGTAAGGGCAGTGATTTTTGCCACCCTTACACGTTCTTCACCGACTCTCTGACATGCACAGGTGGCAATTTTTGCCACCTATGCCCCTGAACTTCTCTGATATGCAGGGGTGGTAATTTTTGCCACCCATGCATTCCTCCTCTCTTCTTTTCATGCACTTTGTAATTGTCTTGGGACATTTTCACATGCAATTTTGTAATATGTAATTACATGTAAAAATTTTGGAAAAATATCTCAAAGTCAAAGATGAGTCATCTTTGACTGAGATATTTTTATATTTTAATATTTTCTAGTTTTTGAGGATTTCTCCCTATATATAGTGGAGACTTCATTTGTAAATGTTTCTTGGAAAAATTAAGAGAAAACACTCTGCCGAAATTGAAGCAATTTTTGAGACTTTGTGCTCAAACTTGTAAATCATATTTTGTTGAATGAATGAGAAACATGTTTATTTCAGACTTTGTGTTGAAATTATCTGTGTTATTTAGGAAATAGTTCTTATGTCCTTTTTCTTGGTAATATCTTATTTATCTAATTTAATAAGCAAAGTGGGTGTGTCAACATTATCTGAGAATGTTTCTAAAAGGTAGAGGATAAACTTTGAGCTAATTTTATCTTTGAGATTCAGTTATCTTTTGTAGTTTCAGGCGAAGACTTTGTGCTTTGTTTCATTCTACGGTTACGCTTGTTCTGAATCGGTGAAGGAGGATATGAAAGACTTTGTGCTTACATGGATTTTTCTGGTTGACTTTATTACTTCAGGTAATTTTTTGCTTCGCAGTGAATACCATTCCTGAAAGAAGAGGAATGTTGTTAGCTAAGGACCAAGATTTCTCTCTTTTGTTCTTTATACATTACCTCTGAAAAAAGAGAGGTAGATGCTGTTATACCACCCCATGTGTTATTTTCTACTTAATTATATATATATATATATATATATATATATATCTAGCATATAAATATTCATAGGGAACCTCCCCTTGATGAGAGGAGAGATTTACCTCATCCAGATTTGGTAAACCCACACTTTTCATGACGTAAATCTCCTTATGCTGTGGTTGATATACCCATTTTGTCATTAGTTAGTTGATGACAAAATATTCACCCAACAGTTTTTGGTGACTCCACTGGGGAAAGAATGAGCAGTTCTAATTCTTTTCCATTGTTACTTTTCCCCCAGCTTCGCGTAATAGTTTTTGGTGACTCTGCTGGGGAATACAAACGTGCATTTTGAAGTCTCAAGCTTCAATTTGAAGCAGTTTCAGTCCCTTTTTTATTTGAAACCTGACAACTCCACGCTACACTAGAAGCTAGAGAGCCAAGGGTGTTTTTGACCCCATGTTTGAGTTGGCATAGCAGAGACATTTTGATCTCTTTCCTCCACCACCTTTCCTCCAACGGTCTAGGAGTCTTCCTCCCGACCTTATCAGGTCACCAACGCAAGGTAGAGCTTCTTTTCCTATTGTTAACCGTGCCCTACCTATAAATACTCCACCAAGGTTTGTTATCCCACCATTTAATCATCCTATCATAATGGCTCAAGGTCTGTGGGGCAATTCCTTTGGTCCTCTTAATTTGACCCCACCTTTGCATGAACTACCTCGTAGTTCTAGAAAAAAATTTCCTAAGTTTTTTGGTGATGGGAAGGTTCATCTCGATGAGCATATTGCCACTTTCTCCATAGCATGTGGTGTAATTGGTGTCAAATTTGAAGATGTAGCAGTGAGACTTTTTGTGGAAACCCTGCAAGGAGCTACCGTGGATTGGTTCTATCACCTGCAGGTTGGGTCAGTAACTAACTGGGATACACTCAAATCCAAATTTGAAGCTAAGTTTAAACCTGCTGAAGATGCACACGCTTTGTTAGCTTAGCTAACACAGATGAAAAAAGAATCCCAGGAACCCATGAGGGATTTCATAGCTAAATTCAACAAGTTGAGGAATTGGATTCCAACTGTGGCTCAGCCCACGTTGGAAAATCTCAAGTGCTTTTTTATCAACTCACAGCTTCTCAAAGTAAGTTTCCTATTGAGGTGAGCTGGCCCTATGGATCTAGCCTTAGCTCAAGATTTGGCTACTAAAATTGAAGATGATCTTATCCTTGCAGGTAAGATAAAAAAAGACCCTAGTAAAAATAAATTCTCTTCATCTGTTGAAAGTTCTTCTTTAGGCACTATAGATCTTATGGTGCAGAAATTGACAAATGAGCTAATAGCTTTGAAGAGGCAAATAGCCCAAGGTACTTCTGCCCCTACCTATCAAGACATGCCTAGGAGAATGTTCTAGAATTAACAGTATCAGGGTAATGCTACCTGGAACCAAGGGCAACCAAATCGCCTGCCTCCCCCTCCAGGGAAATTGGCCATTGAAGCAACACCCACCAATTCAGCGGTCAGTTACCTAGAGGCTGAACACGACAACTCGTTCCAACCTCAGTTGGACCAACAAGAAGATGCTAATCTCTTCAATGAGCATGAAGAAGAATTAGCTGGCGACTCCAAAATCAATTTTTTGGATTACTAGGATGAAGCTGGAAGTAAAAGGGAGGGTTTGGATGGATCTTACACTATTTTCACCAGATCTCAAAATCAGTCAGCTTCATAGACTAACAAAGGAAAGGTAGAGGAAGAACCCCAGCCAGCGGTTTCCATCGCTAAACGAGGGACTCCATTACCTCCGCAATCAAAAGTTCAGGTAATTCATAAAAAAGTAAGTACCTCCAACCACCCGATACCTTCCACTTTTGTTGCTCAGACCAGTGCCATACCTACTAAAGTTCCAAATGATGGACTCTCTTCCTCTGTTGCAAGCTCTTTTCAATTATTTGATATAATTTATCATGCTAGAAAGACTAAAATTCAAATGACAGAGGTTGAATATTTGAGGGCTAACCCATAACAGTTTGATAGGTTAGCAGAATATATGAAAAACAAAGCCGTCCCCATAGGACAAGATTATTTGAAGGCCATTCATGATCCTCCTAAAGATAAACTAGCCCAAAAAAATCTTGTTGTGACTCCCCCTGTTGCTACCAGGAAAATAGAACCTTTTTACGTTTCCCTGATTATAAATGGTTATAAACTGAGTAATTGTATTATAGACTCTGGAGCCTCAGATAATGTCATGCCCACGAAGGTGGTGGATTCTCTTGGCCTAACTCTGACCAAAAATTTTGGGAGATATTTTTCTATGGAAAATAAGCAAGTTCCCCTCTTTGGTCAGATAAAAGACACTCAATATGCTTTCACGGCCTTTCCAAAAAAGTGGATAAAAATGACAATTTTAGTGGCCAATGTTCCAGCGTCTTATGGCATCTTACTTGGGCATAATTTTTGCAAACACATTGGAGGTGAGCTAAGCATGGATTTGTCTGAAGCGAGAATCCCAATTCAAGGTGTCATAAAGAAGTTGCTTCCTGAAAAAGAAGCAAGGTATGTAGTTACCCGATCATCCACACTGGAAGCTCAAATTTTATTTGAATCCTCAGGCATGGGCAACTACTTATCCACAGATGGGATCCATGAAGCATCTGATGAAACTCCTTCGGGTGATAACTTGAGATTGTGTTTAGCTGGCACAACGAGAAAATCAACAAATCAAAATGAACACATGGAAGAGCCTCTTCCCCCAAACGAAGGAGTTTTTGAAAGAAAAGTAGCGTCTAACGAGGTATAGACCTTAGAATTTGATGGCAGCTACTCTTCTACTAGTTTGGGAGCTGAGGTTGTGCTGGTATCTCCTTAGGGAGACATTATTCCTTTGTCTTACAAATTGCAGTTCAACAATACCAACAACATGGCTGAGTATGAGTTCCTATTACTCAGACTACAGGCTGCTAGAGAAAAGGGCATTAGACAACTCCATGCTAAAGGTGACGCTGAGTTGATAGTCTGTCAGGTGAGGAACCTCTAGCAAACAAAAAATGAAAGGTTGTGCCACTATTGCAATCTGGTATGGGATCAAATTAAAAATTTTGACGCTTTCAATATCTCTGCCATTCCAAGGGAATTCAATGATCGGGCGGATGCATTGGCTATCTCTACTACTCTCTTAGTCCCTCACCCAAACTTTAAG
This sequence comes from Torreya grandis, assembly GCA_037957365.1. Lineage (NCBI taxonomy): Eukaryota > Viridiplantae > Streptophyta > Pinopsida > Cupressales > Taxaceae > Torreya > Torreya grandis. The sequence goes on along the minus strand of JARHVA010000684.1, from coordinate 3,035,949 downwards.
GGAGATAAGTACACTATTGAATTGGTCTTTTAGCCAAGTATACCTGATAATGCCAGCCATTGGCAAGTATTTAACAATGACGATCAAATCATCACCTTCTTAGAGCAAAAGTATAGTTTTGAACAACTGCATTTTGAAGGTAGTGAACCCCGAGAATGTGAAGCAACTCCTGAGTCAAATACGAATACAGGTGAAGATTTCCTACAGCTTAAGGGGAATAAGATTCCCAAAGGTCTAGTTTCTCTAGAGAAGTTGTTTGATAACTATGACAAGTTTATTAAACAACAATGAACAGATTCAAACTCCTCTCAAAATTTTGATCAGGTAAACTTGGGAACCAAGTGCGATCCTAAGATGGTAAACATTGAGAAATGCTGCACTCTTGAGGAAATATTTGAGCTTTCTAGTCTACTTCACCAATATATGGATGTATTGGCCTATTCCTATGATGATCTAAAATCACTCAGGCCAAATGACATTCACCATGACACTCCTCTGAAGGCAAACTCCGTACCTTACAAGCAAAAGTCTAGGCAATATAATCCAAAAATCTCAGGTACGATTTTAGCTGAGATACAAAAAATGCTTGACGCTCAGATAATTTTTCTAATCCATCACTCAACATGGATCACCAACATAGTGCTTGTCAGGAAGAAGAATGGCAAAATTTGAATCTGTGTGGATTTCAGAAATTTAAACCAGTTATCTTTAAAAGATAACTACCCTCTTCCTGTCATGGATCAAGTTCTGCAGATGGTGATAGGTTCAGAAATGTTGTCAATGCTGGACAATTTTTTAGGGTATAATCAGGTTGAAGTCAGAGAAGCAGATCAATATGAGACAACATTCACCACACCTTGGGGCACATTCGCTTATCGAAGAATGCCTTTTGGTCTGATAAATGTAGGTGCCACTTTTCAAAGGGTGATGGATCTCACTTTCAAAGATGAGATGAGAAAATTCATTGTAGTATACCTAGATGATCTGACAGTGTTTTCAAAGCATCGTTCTGAGCATGTCCATTATTTGTAAAAGATATTGGAACGCTGTCATCAGAATGATATTTCTTTAAACCCAAAGAAATCTATCTTCAGAGTTACTGAGGGAAAACTTCTCAGACACATTGTGTCTTGAGAAGGTATTAAAATTAATTTAGATAGAGTCAAGTCCATCCAGGAACTTACTTTACCTACCAGCAAGACCGCAGTTCACTCTTTCTTTGGAAAGGTGAACTTTCTTTGAAGGTTCATTCCCGAGTTTGCTGAGAAAACCCGTCACATTGTCAACATGATGAAAGGTAATGCCACATTCAGGTGGACTGCTGAGGGAAAATCAACATTCAAAGAAATTAAGGAAGCAATCACCCATGCACCAGTCTTGGTTTGTCCAGATTATACTAAAATTTTCAAAATATACAGTTATGCTTTCGAGCATACACTATTAGCCATTTTAGTCCAACAAAATCAAGAAGGCATAGAATCTCCTATCTCTTTTATGAGTTGTCCACTAAAGGTTCATGAGTTGAAATATTCCCTCATAGAGAAGCACACATACGCAGTGGTCAAAGCAATCAAGCATTTCAAGTTTTATATCCTGAACTCTCACACCAAAGTTCTCGTACCCGACACAACAGTAAAATCCATTTTGACTCAGCAAGAGTTCGGTACGAAGAGAGGTAATTGGATTGCCAAGACTCAGGAGTTTGATCTAGATATCAAACCTACCAAGCTCATACGAGGAAGGGGTCTTTGCCAACTGATCACCAACAACATTCCAGATGAAACAGGAAATGAAGAAGTAGAGATCAAAGGCGTGCCTACGGTCCTCTTTGTTGCCACTACTGATGAGTGGTATTCTGACATTGCCCATTTTCTGACATACAGTGAGTGTTCCACTCATCTTTCCTATAAAGAGAAGCAGAATGTCAAATTAAAAGCAATTGGTTATGTTATGAGGGACAATGGTCTTTACAAGAGAAACTTGGACAGGGCATTTCTTCGTTGTGTTGATAAGGTGCAACAAGAAACACTCTTAGAGTCTTTCCACAATTTGGCCTGTGGAGGGCATTTTTTCACACCAGTGACAGTGCATAAAATTCTACGAGTAAGGTATTATTGGCCCATGCTTTTCCAGGATGCCTACAGATGGGTGCGTAGGTGTGAATTATGCCAGCAATTTATTGGGAAGCCTAAGCTGGCCGCTTTGCCTCTCAAGCCGATAGTGATCGAGGAACCATTTCAGTAGTGGGGTATTGACTTCATTGGTGTAGTCAACCCATCTTCAAGCACCAGACATGATTATGTCCTCACAGCAATGGACTATTTTACTAAGTGGGTGGAGGCCATCCCAACCAAGCACGCTATGTCTGAAGCAATGTGTAGCTTTCTCAAAGAAAATATCATCTCCAAGTTCGGGGTCCCACTAAAGATTGTAATAGATAATGCGGCCTATTTTTTATCACATGAAATTACTCAATTTTTTTTATTGCAAGATTACCCTATCCCATACTTCAGATTATTTCCCTCAAGGAAATGGCCAAGCAAAATCGAGTAACAAGAACCTGGTCACTATTATTAGGAAGTTGGTGGATGAAAATCAGAGAACATGGCACAAAGCATTGTATGATGCTTTATGGGCAGATAGGATAACACCTAAAAGGGCTATAGGTATGTCACCTTTCTAGCTTCTTTATGGATTGAATGCAAAAATCTCCATCACCCTTGAACTACCAGTGCTCAGGTTAACTAAAGCGATTGAAGATTCCACCTTCAAAAGCTCAATCGACAAAAAGATCATGTGTCTGACTGAGCTGAATGAGTGATGTGTCATGGTAGTGGATCAGATTAGAGAGCATCAAAACTGGGTGAAGGCACTCTTTGATAAAAAAGCTAAGGTTCTCAAATTCCAAGTCAGAGATCAAGTCTTGTTGTGGGACAAGAGGTGAGAACCAAAAGGGATGCACGGTAAATTTAACTCCCTATGGAGAGGCCCATTTACCATCTGGTAGCTTCTTACTGGAGTACCAAGATGGAATGCCATTTTCTCTTCCTCACAGCGGGCAGCATCTAAAGCTGTTCAATCTTTGAACAACCTGAATAAGTTAGTTTGTATATATGTATATTCGTTTGCTTTTTGTCTATTTTTCTTTCATTTTTAGCATGACTCCATAGCCCAATGGCACACTTCAAGCAACTGGAGATTTTGGATTCTACTCCCTTCGATTGATTTTTGCAATAGAAGGAAGTTCCCCAACTGGAGCCAGCTGTTGTCCCTGAAAAATGCCACTCATTTTTGGGACAACCTATAGATCAAAATTGTCTCTTCCCTTTTTAAAAATTTGTTCTGGGCATTTAAATTCCTCATTTTTCAAGCTTCTCAAAAATCTATAGACTCAGTAGGTCAAGTTCAATGGGATTTTACAGATTGAAATCTATGGACTCTTTTAAGGTTAGAGAAAACTATGAACTCTGTAAATAGGCTCATTTCTACAAGTTCAACGAGCTTCACGACTTCTGCAGGTGGGTTCAATCAAAAGAATCAGTTTCTAACATTTGGTTATTTTCAGAACTGGTTCATCACCTTGTTAGGTTGTGGAGCTAAAAGCTTCAATGTTTGCAGACATAGAGGAGGTTGCTGAGTTTCAGGGGTACTGGTGTTGGCAGTGTAATTGACGTCGGTCATCCACAGTGCAGAAGAGCAACTGACATTGGCAGGAGTCGGCTGACATCGGTCACCTCCAGGCAGACAGGGACCGACGTCGGTCGCCTATGTGGTCTAGACCTGTTTGTTGCATGAATAGTTAGTTCGTTGAACTGAGTGTTTGCATGTAAAGGCTATTTTTGGTCTTGAGCTGCGTGTCTAATTATTGTAAATTAGAACTCTAAGTTATTGTTTAGTATGGGATCTATTTATAGACCCATTGGCATGTATTGTAATTAGTGCAAAGAGAGGAAGGTAAGGAAGTTCCTTCCAAGTGTAAAATCATTGATTTGCAGGTTGTTGCAAGATCATGGGAGATCTACTTGAAGTACTTTGAGTACTTGTGTACTGGCAGGGTTATTACTGACCGGTTGGAGGTGAACACCAACTCTATGTTTGAGTTGTGTGTTGTGACCATTTTGGTAGGAGAGTGAACTCTTGATTGAGAATTACTGTACACTTGAGGTGTGGGAATCCTCTAAGAGGTGTGGAGAAGAAGTGGCATCTTCTTTATTGTATTTTCTTTCTGTATGAGTATTAATACAAGGTTGTGTATTGTCTCTCATATTCAGTGCTATGTGTGAATTCTAATTACTTATTCATTTTGGTATAATTCTATGTTTAGTTGCTTATACAAGGTAATCATATATACTCTTATTGGTGCAGTAGGATCCTGATAGTTGGTATTAGAGCCTGGTTTTAGGTTTAGTGTGTGATACCAACCTGATAGTACGGTTGGTATCAGAGCTTTTGGTTGGATTTACTAACAGGTTGTGTTAGATCTGGTTAGTGTGTGTTGATTACAGGTTACAGGGGTTTTTTTTTGAGTGGGAGTATAGCAATGGCAGATGAAAGTAAGATACGAATGGAGAAGTTTAATGGAAAGAACTACCAATTATGGAGGATGCAGATAGAAGATTATCTGTATCAGAAAGATTTGTACTTACCATTGGGTGGGGTTGTAAGCAAGCCCACAGATATGAAGGATGAATAATGGAACGTTCTTGATCGGAAGGCTCTGGGATCTATAAGATTGAGTCTTGCATCGTCTGTGATTTATAACTTATCACAGTATAAGACAATGGTAGAGTTGATGGAATCTTTGGCAAATTTATATGAAAAACCCTCCGCTTTAAATAAGGTATTTCTTATGAAGCAATTATTTAATTTGCAAATGTTGGATGGTGGATCTGTACATAGTCATCTTAGTGATTTCCATGGTTTGGTAAACCAGTTAAGTTCAGTCAATATTGTTTTTGATGATGAAATTAAGGCTCTCTTAATCTTATGCTCATTACCTGAAAGCTAAGAGAGTTTGGTAATGGCAGTTAGCAATACTGCGTCTGCTTCTAAAATCTTAAAAGTGGATGATGTTATGAGTGTAATCTTGAATGAAGAGATTCACAGGAAAAGCACAGGTGAATCATCAAGAAATGCTTTGAGTGTTGAAAGTAGGGGAAGGCAAAGAGAGGATCAAGCATGGGAGATCAAGGTCAAAGATAGGCAGGAGATCCAAATCTAGGTATGGCAGAATAACCTGTTGGAAGTGTGGAAAGCAAGGACACTTAAAGAGAGATTGCAAGTCGGTTGTAGATCAGCATGAAGGACATGAAGAAGAAGCAGATGTTGCACAGGATGCTCTGGTATGTTCTTTGGATAAAGTAGAATCTTGGATTTTAGATTTTGGTGCCTCTTTTCATGCATCCCCAAATAGGGAATTTTTTTATGAGTATGTCCAGGGAGACTTTGGAGAAATTTATTTAGGGGATGGTAAGCCTTGTCAAACAGTTGGCAAAGGGAAAGTGGAGCTGAAATTGCAGACGGGCAACACATAGGTGTTGAAGGAGGTCATGCATGTCCCAGTCCTGAAGCAGAGTTTGATTTCTATTAGAAGTTTGGGTGATGAGGGTTGCGTAGTAACTCTCATAGTAGACTCTTGGAAAGTTTCTAAGGGTGCACTTGTTATAGCAAGAGGTAAGAAAGTAGGTACACTTTATCTATCTACTTGTATTACTGATTCTCTTTCTGGTTTATCTACTTCTGCTGTAGATTCAGAGCTTTGGCTTAATAGGCTTGGTCACATGAATAAGAAGGGGATGCATGTTCTTGAGTCAAAGGGTATGCTTTTAGTTTTTAGAATCATGGATCGTGATTTCTGTATGTAGAAGAAGAAAGTGACATTTCTTGAGAAATCCGATGTTCATGACAAGAATAGGAAAGCCTTGGTTTTCAAAGAGAAGATGATAGATAGGTATCAGTCACAGGGGCTGAGGAATTTTGAGCAAAGCAAGGTTGATTTAGACAGGGTTTTGATCTAAAAGGAGCTCGCGGGTAAAATTCATCGCTCACAAGCAAAACACAGAGACTGATGTCAATTAGAAAATTGACATCGACATCCAAACAGGGACCGATGTCGGCTATGTGTAGACTGACATTGGTGACTTAGGGAAGGTAACAACCAGCATCGGCCAGGGAAAACTGATGGGGGTAAGGTGGTAGTCACATGGAACCAACGTCGATTGAGTGCAGACTGAGATGTGACTAACATCGATCACTGAGACAGATTTTGGGCAGACAACAAGCTGTCAAGGAGTCTCAAGCACCCATATGGAGGATTGAAGGGGTAAGTAAGCCTCAAATTCATCATTTCCCTTCTTTACACTACTTTTTGCTCATTGATGGTCAAGAACCAAGAAGTTATTAAAGAAGAAGAGTAGGTAGATCCATGAAACAGTGGGAGCATGGCATGACTCAAGAATGTGATTCCTTGGAGAAGGACCAAATGAGAGTGTTTGGTATAGTTGCAAGCTGGAAGAAAGCACTGAGAGATGAATGGATGTTCAAGATAAAGAAGAGTGGGAATGGACACGTGAGATGGAAGGCCAAGGTATATGGTCTTGAGAAGCTGTAGGACAATGGAGGTTTGACCATTGTGTTTCTCTTTACCAGGTTGGATAATATTAGCTACATTATCCTGTTATTGTATTGTGTGCTTGTTGTAGGGTTACACATACAGGGAATGACTGAACTAAAGGTAATGTTAGTTCAAAGGTGTGTCATGAGGAATCTGGGAGTAGCAAGATTCTTTGGCATGAGTGTGTTCTAGGGACATGGAAGGTCACAGGTTGATTTTGTCTCTGCATGATTGTGTGATACCGGTTAGCACGCCGATGGTTGGATAGTTCACAGAACAGGGTCTTGATTCACATAATGAGGTTAAGTGTATGGTATGTACTAGACCTGATTTTTCCCAAGTAGTGGGAGCTATCAAAAAGTTTGGAGCCAATCTGGAAAAGAAGCACTGGAGGGCAGTTCAGTGGATTCTCAGGTATTTGAGAGGGATCAACAACAGGTGCACATGCTATGCAGGGTCAAGTTTCTTTTCTACATGATTTGTAGATGTGGATGTGGCAGGTGATTTGGATGACAGGAGGTGCACCACAAGATTTGTGGTGGTTGGTCTTCAAGAGTGATTTTAAAGAGGGATACAATGCCAAGATACAAACTAGATGATGTACAGGTATAGGTACAGTTACAGCTATTTATCTCCAAGTGGAAGATTGTTAAGTTGTGGAGCTAAAAGCTTCAATGTTTGCAGACATGGAGGAGGTTGCTGAGTTCTAGGGGTACCGGCATCAGCAGTGTAATCGACATCGGTCATCCACAGTGCAGAAGAGCAATCGACATCGGCAGGAGTTACCTGACGTCGATCACTTCTAGGTAGACAGGGACCGATGTCGATTACCTGTGCAGTCCAGAACTATTTCTTGCACGAACAGTTAGTTCATTGAACTGAGTGTTTGCATGTAAAAGCTATTTTTGGTCTTGAGCTACGTGTCTAATTATTATAAATTAGAACTCTAAGTTATTGTTTAGTATGGGATCTATTTATAGACCCATTGGCATGTATTGTAATTAGTGCAAAGAGAGGAAGGCAAGGAAGTTCCTTCCAAGTGTAAGATCATTGATTTACAAGTTGTTGCAAGATTAGGGAGATCTACATGGTAAGTTAGATCATTTGAATTGTAGGTTGTTGCAAGCTCATTGGAGATCTACTTGAAGTACTTTGAGTACTTGTGTACTAGCAGGGTTATTACTGACCAGTTGGAGGTGAACACCAACTCTGTGTTTGAGTTGTGTGTTGTGACCATTTTGGTAGGAGAGTGAACTCTTGATTGAGAATTACTGTACACTTGAGGTGTGGGAATCCTCTGAGAGGTGTGGAGAAGAAGTGGCATCTTCTTTATTGTATTTGCTTTTTGTATGAGTATTAATACAAGGTTGTGTATTGTCTCCCATATTCTGTGCTATGTGTGAATTCTAGTTACTTGTTCATTCTGATATAATTCTGTGTTTAGTTGCTTATTCAAGGTAATCATATATACTCTTATTGGTGGAGTAGGATCCTGACACGCCTTGGTTCGAATAGAAATTTCCATTGGCAAGTATCAGCGCCAGGTTCAAAGTTTTGGTTCAAAGACATGGTTTAAAGGGAAGTTCAAATGTTTGGGTCAATGCAAAAGGAAGCTTCTCGAAGGACAAGTCGATGGCACTTAATCGATCAAAGTGCCCTTTAGAAGGGTCATTCTCAAGAAATCTAAAAGTGTGTAAAGGTGGCAGAAATCATTACCTTTGCATCTGTAGCATGCAAGAGCGGCAAAAAGTGCCGACAAAGCAAGTAGAGCTGGGAATGCAGCCTGATAGCTTAAATCGTAGCAGGAAGAGACAAAGCTGGATAGGACAAATGGTGGCCTCAGTCAATGGAAGAACCAAGCCTGATTGAAGAGAAAATGCAAAAAGTGCCTAATTGAAAAAGACAAAGTGGAGTGGAATACGTCATGACTCAGCAGAACGTGAGACTGTTTTCATCCATCATGCAGGAGCGGTAATTTTTGCCGCCCTTGCATCTTTCTATGCACGAGTGGCAATTTTTGCCACCCTTGCATCCTTCTATGTAGGAGCGGTAATAATTGCAGCCCTTGCATCCTTCTATGTAGGAGCGACAATTTTTGCCACCCTTGCATTTTCATTTTCTTTCCTCCAGGTGCAAGGGCAGCAATTTTTGCTGCCCTTACACATTCTTCGCTGACTCTCTGATGTGCATAGGCAGTAATTTTTGCTGCCTATGCACCTAAACTTCTCCGATAGTAGGGGCGGCAATTTTTGCCGCCCATGCATTCCTCCTCTCTTCTTCTCATGCACTTTGTAATTGTCTTGGGACATTTTCACATGCAATTTTGTAATATGTAATTACATGTAAAAAGTTCAAAAAAATATCTCAAAGTCAAAGATAAGTCATCTTTGACTGAGATATTTTTATATTTTAATATTTTCTAGTTTTTGAGGATTTCTCCCTATATATAGTGGAGACCTCATTTGTAAATGTATCTTGGAAAAATTAAGAGCAAACACTCTGCCAAAATTGAAGCAATTTTTGAGACTTTGTGCTCAAACTTGTAAATCATATTTTGTTGAATGAATGAGAAGCAGGTTTATTTTAGACTTTGTGTTGAGATTATCTATGTTATTTAGGAAACAGTTCTTATGTCTTTTGTCCTGATAATATCTTATTTATCTAATTTAATAAGCAAAGTGGGTGTGTCAACATTATCTGAGAGCATTTCTAAAAGGTAGAGGATAGACTTTGAGCTACTTTTATCTTTGAGATTTAGTTATCTTTTATAGTTTCAAGTGAAGACTTTGTGCTTCATTTCATTCTACGGTTATGCTTGTTCCGAATCAGTGAAGGAGGCTACAGAAGACTTTGTGCTTACGTGGGTTTTTTTGATTGACTTTGTTACTTCAAGTAATTTTCTACTTCACGATGAATACCATTCCTGAAAGAAGAGGAATGTTGTTAGCTAAGGACCAGGATTTCCCTCTTTTGTTCTTTATACATTACCTCTGAAAAAAGAGAGGTAGATGCTGTTATACCACCCCATGTGTTATTTTTTGCTTAATTATATATATATATATATATATATATATATATATATATATATCCAGCGTATAAATATTCATAGGGAACCTCCCCTTGATGAGAGGAGAGATTTACCTCATCCAGATCTGGTAAACCCACACTTTTCATGGCGTAAATCTCCCTATGCTGTGGTTGATATACCCATTTTGTCATCAGTTAGTTGACAAAAAAATATTCACCCAATAGAATCTATTCTTGAATTACTTCATGTCTAAGAACCTCAACTTCCTTTGCAACAACACAAACTCAAGAATTTCAAAAACAAAGCCTCTTGTTTCAATAACTTCATCACTAGCATTGATCCTAAATCTAATATAATTTACTCTTTACCAAATGCACCATATCACTTATAAGATGGAAATGCTATGCTTATTAAATAAAATACTCACATTGAATATGGTAATCCATCATGCCCTCGACCTATTATCATTTCTTGTAAAATTTCACCTGCTGAACATGATAACTTTAGCTTTTTTTTGATAAATATCATGAGATATTCACCTTGTCCTATAAGGTCATTCCTGGTATTAAATCTAGTATTATAGTGCACAGTATCCTCACTTATCCCAAAGCCAAACTTGTGCATCAAAAGCAATAAAAATTTCCACCTTATGTCACAAAAAAATTATTAAACTTATTGATGTTAAGTTTATCAAACCTGTGGACTACTCTGAATATGTTTCTAACATAATCCATATTTAGAAAAAGGTCACCATGGTCATTCACATCTGCATTGATTTTAATAATCTTAATCTTGCTTATCCTAAGGATAATTTCCCTCTACCTTCAATACATGCCATTATTGATTCCATAGTTGGTTATGAAATGTTGTCTCTTATGGATGGCTTCTCGGGTTATAACATAATTCACATTGCCCTTAAAAACCAACATAAGACAACTTTCACCACAAAATGGGGAACCTATTGCTATGTTAAAATGCCCTTCAGCCTCAAAAATTTTAGATCTACTTATCAACGACCAAGGACTCATATATTTCATGATCTTATTCACAAAATTGTAGAAACCTATGTGGATGAACTCACTACTAAGTCTAAATATTACAAGACTCATCTTTCTGATATTATCATCATCTTTGATTGTATTCTTAAATACAAAGTTTGATTAAATCCTTACAAATGTGTCTTCAATGTCATATCTAGAAAATTGTTAGGATTTTTAGTTTCTCTTTATGATAATGATTTTGACCCTACCAAGATTAACACTATCAATAACATTCCCATCTATTGATCCATTCTAGATATTCATACTTATCTCAGTAAAATTTGGGTAAGTAGATGATTCATCCCCAAAATGGCTTATCGTATCCATTTCATCAATTCTATTCTTAAGAAAGGTAATGCTCTAGAATGGTTGGAACCTTATCAAAAAGCATTTGAAAATATGAAATAATCATTGATTCACCCACTTACTCTTCATCCACCTTCAAATGATTAACCTTTGATATTATATACCTATTCCAAACCCATATCCATTGTGGCAATGATTGCCCAACAAGATGATATTGGAAGAGAGTATGCCATCTACTATATCAATCAAGGCCTTGTTGATTATGAGAAAAATTACATAAAAGTCAAATGTGATTACCTTGACATATATTTTATAGCTAAAAAACTCTGACACTATATGATTTATCAGACCACTTATGTTATCATTCATTCTGATCCCCTTCATCACTTCTTCTCCCAAGCCTTTCTTCTTAGAGATAAAATTGGCAAGTGGATGGTCCTTCTCATGGAATTTGATCTCTGAATTATTACTCAAAATGTTGTTAAAGGACAAATCATCATTGATCAACTTGCCACTGACCACCTTCAAGATAATCTTCTTGATGACAACATTCTCTATATTGAAGGTCTCAATCAAGTGATATAGCTTAAAGATTACTTCCATAACTTCATTGTTGATCTTGAATCAAGTAATCTAAATGAAACTGCTATCCTACCCAATAATAATAAACCAAAGTTAGTTATCAAATAACTTCCTAAAATTAATGCTGATTTACACAAGGATACTTAAACCCTTCACTTTGATGGTGTTAAATGCCTTCAAAGAGCTAGGGCATGCTAGATTATTATAATCCCTCTTGGAAAAATCATCCCTTTAGCTTTTTGCTTAATATTTAACGTCACTAAAAACATAACTGAGTATGAAGCTTTGATCTTAGGCATATGGGTTGTTCTTGATTTAGATATCCAATAGTTATGTACTTTAGGTGATTCTCAACTCATTTTCCAGCAAGTCAATGGTGATTACAAATGTAAGAGTGAGAATCTCATTTTTTATCATCAAATTACCACTACTCTTACCAAATATTTCATTTCCTTTACCAGCAAGCCTATCCCTTGAGATCAAAATTCTATTACTAATTCCTTCACTTCTTCTACATATCTTTTTCATCCGTTCTAAGTTCTTACCGATCCCACTTTTCTTATCTAAATAAGAAAATATCTATCTTCTATTCAACCACAAGATTCACTTATATGACACATTGAGGCCATCACCATTTGACAAAGCCTTTGGGTTAAAGACATCATTCAATTTATGGAATACCAAACTTATCCTCCCAACCTAGATTCCCATAAAAACACTCGCATTCAAAAATAATATCTTAAGTATGTATTTTGATATAACATCCTTTATTATCACAATGCTGAAATGGACGTCACTAAATTTGCTAAAAAATGTACTCCTTGCCAACTTCTTGACGATTTAATTTATTCACCTCTAGCCGAGATTCAAATCATAGAATCTCCCTAACCATTCTCCATGTGGGGATCATATATCATAAGAAAATTACCTCAATTTAAATATGGGCATATCTTCATAATCACAATCAAAAAATTATATTATGCACATATGATCTTCAACTCTTTGCCATTATGGGGTAATTCCTATTAGTGGTATTAGAGTTGGTACCCTATGGGACCTCTCTGTAGTTTAGGTATTTTTTGTAATAAGAGTCTTAGAGTGAAGACCACATCCATTACTCTTTCCATTTGATAGGCCTTAAATTTTTTGTCATGGTTATGCAGTGTGGATCATTGGAACTTCCATTGACATTCATTATTTGAAAAATAAAAAGAATTATATGTATCTATATGTTTTCTATGTGCTAGATTATTTGAATGATTTAAGGAAGAAGAAAAATAAGTCTAAAGAGCATAATCATAGGTCCTCCATGGATGTAACTCCTCAGGTGAAGGATTAATTAAGATATTTATAGGGAAGCACTTCATTGAAAGCTTCACATGCATTATTGCTGGTTTAACACATTTTCATTGGTGACAGAGTCCATGACTAGTTTAGATCTCAATATCAAGCCATTTTTCATTGGGTTAATTACTATTCACATTAGCTTTCCACATGATAATACACTCTATAGACTTGGCTGTGAGCTTTCCCACTTGATAGATATCTATTGGACTCACCACATCACCCTAGCTTGGTTGAGGTTCACAACTTGAGCTTTCCCATTGGAGATCATTCCCATCTCATCCATGCTACATGACATTGCATTAATTGAATTTTAAAACACTTAGATCATTTCAAGTGTTCCAAATCATGGTTTTTCATCCTGAACATTGATCATGTCATCCAACCTAAGATCAACATGATTCCTCTCATAGTTACAGAGTAAGGATCCAACATTGACTTTACTTTGATCTATCGACCAACAAACTCCTCCCAACAATGAGAATATACCTGTAAACACTTCGGTGAAGTTAAAGTGGTCTCACACTCATAGCCATACTGCTAAGATACTCTATCTTAGCCTCTACTCTAACCAATCTCCAATTCTCCACCTATGGTTTCAACCCAAAATAGGTGGTGGTTTAGGTTTAATATTAGGTTTTGTTTTTATTTTTAGTTTTTAAAAAAGTCTATGGATTTAGGTTTTTTTCATTTAGTTTTAGTCTTGTAGTTTTTATATTGGTAAGTAATTTAAGTATTAGTTATAGTCTTAGGATGAAAGTCCATTTTTATTTGTTTAGTTTAATGTTTCAAAGTTTAAAAGTTTGTCAATATTTCATTCATTTAGAATTTATAAATTTTATTACATTAATATTTGTTTAAAAAGTTTTTTTTATTGTTTAATGTTATAGTTTTGATTGATTGAACACTACGTCTACAAGTCAATCTTGTTGGGGGTGGATATAGAGTTGTTTATTTCATTTGGTTCCTCTCCCCATGTTCGCACTAAAGGGTGGAATGTTAGGAATAGTGTTTTAGTGATCACATTATTAGGTTATATTAATGTGTGCAAAATAAATAAAGTGAGATGCATTCAAGTGTTTGATAGAATAGATGTTGAAATACCAACTCACATAAATAGGATTGTGAAAGAGCATGAAGGAGAGATGTAAAGGATAAAATGATATTTTTGTGATATAAGACATAAGACTTGAATCTATATTTTTATAAATATCTCTTAATTATTTGAATAAAATTGAATGAAGTTGATTGACCAAAAAATTATGTTGTGCACACTTGAGCTTTGGCTCTTCACCATTATAGGGTAATTTAAATAAGATCTCTCATTCCATGAGAGCCTTAATTTTGTTCTAGTTAACATAGAGTTCAACTCCATGTTATCCTCAACATTATGTGTGACTCTAGTCCTTCATACATAGTGCACCTAGATTCCATCTAAAGTGGGTACTTCCTATATGGCCCCAACCATGTAATAAGGGATAAACTCCCTATATCCATTGACTATAGACTTCCCTTAAGTACTTCCTTTAAATAAAGATAGATCTACACAAACAATACCAAGTATAGTAGTGTAGAGACTATGTGTCACCTCTCCTTGCCATGCCATAATTTTTTCTCTTCAAAGTCCTACCATCCTCCAGGTGCACTGCTCCACAGACTCCACTATCCATTCTCTCTGCATATTCTCTAGATATATCACCATTATCAACCCACTTCTTATTTTTCTTTATGTTTGTTCCTTGTACTTCCTACCCTCTACCCATCCACACTTGATGGAGGGACTTGAATATTTTCCAAAACATCTCTATATTTATTAAGATTTAGTGTTTGCCAGTCCATGCTTCCTGCTTATCACTCCTCCAATATACTACTTTCAATAATTATTTTATTGTGTTCTCTCATTGATAGGCAAACTAAATCTCATAATCTATTTTATCTAACCTCAACCCCAACCCCCCCACTCACAGACACACATACAAGGTAAGCATAAAATGCAAAAAAAAAAATCATGAGGGTTTTAGGTTTTTAACATTTTACCTTCACATAGAATCTCCTTAGCTCATTTCTAAGCTCTTATGTCAATGCCTCATTCTCCCTCTTTGTTTATACCTTACAGAGTTCAATTTTTTCACTATGGCCTTTTATCTCTCTCTATATGGTATCTCATCCATATCTCTCTCTCAAGTACTTAACTCATAGCTGCTACCTCTATTAATCTAAAAAATAACCAGATTCAATATAAAATCCTCCCCTTGATCAACAAATCCCACCTTAACAATAACTCTATTGAACATCCTTATTCATAAGTTGAATGTTTTTATTTATAGTTGTGAGGGTTAGTTACTCACTGATCTAGTTCTTGGATTAACATATGTTTTGATAATACTTTAGATCTCATTTTTATAAATACTTGTCCATCAATCACATGGTTGAGTCATATCTCGAGCTGCTCAACTTTGACATTGTGTGGCTGAGTCATGCCTTCAGCCACTCAACCTTGTCAACAATCAATAATCATTTATACTATCTTTTTCATTGAAAATTTAGGAAAATTTAGAAGCCTACATTCATACCATGGTATTAGACATATACAAATATACTTTGTGGTATCTATAGTTATACATGGCATCCCATGAAACAAAATAGATAATAATGGTCACAAAGAAGAGATGATATTTTTGACACTTTGATAGTAATATTATAATTAGTTTTATTAGGGAATTTAATGGATAATATATACATCCTTGAGCAATATTTTTATGGTTGGTAGTTATCTTGTTAGTACTTTTGAAACTATTTTTCAATATATATATATCCATTTATTGTGTGGTTGAGTCATATATTAAGACACTCAACTATGACATTATGTGGTTGGGTTATGCCTCAAGCCACTCCACCATGTCAAAAATCAATTATGTTGTCTTTGTCATTGAGTATAAAAGTAAATCATGGAAGTTTATAGTCACACCAATTCCTTAGACATCGATGAAAATTTATTGCGGTATCAATAGTACTTTGTGGCATCCCACATAACAAAATAGAGAATAATAATAACAAATAAAATGAAATATAGTTAACATGGATATGAAAAAAATGTATTCCTTAAAAAATAACCTCCCAAAAATTAAAGATTCAAGGCTTTGACATATCATCTTGAGTGAAGTTTGATAAGGCATGCAAAATGACAACATAAGCCCCGTTGCTCTTAGGACCTTCAAGAGTGAGATCACATACGTAGCTAGTTTTCCCACCTTAGTTAAATACATCAACCTAGTGATTGCTTGTGCTAAATACTACAATGAGGAAGCTAGAGAAGTAAGGTCTTCTAAAGATGAAGTGGTTGTAAAACTAGATCATCAATCAATAAATGTTATATTCAAGCTTCTAAACAGGAAATAATATGTTGAAATGATAAAATGAATTATATAAGTTAATTTTAAAGAAAATAAAGACACAAGTCAATAATAGCCAAATCATAGTTTTAAGACAAAATTAAAGGAGGATCCAAACTACCTAAAATATTGTACTAGTCCAATTTTTTAAATAACTTTCTAATATCATAAAACTCTTAAAAAGAGTGATGGGTCATAATGAAACTAACATGTCTCAGGGAATCATTAGGATCTCTAAATTAAGTGAATGCACTATAAACAAGAGTCAAGTAATTACATAAGCATTATTAAAAGTAAATCAAACCATAAGTGAGAAGAATTACAATTGCATATAGGTGAATATCCAACACTCCATGATAGAATAGCTCAATATTAGAGATGTATAAATAGGAGTGAATGTGTAAATCCCATAGAATAATGGTCAAAGTCCTAGAATAGGAAATTAACTCCATAACCATAATAGTTGGTCAAAAGAGTAACTCCCACTACCTAAATAGGTCTACTAAATGTAGATCCCAATGACATGTATACCTAAGCAAGCATATCCCACAAGTGTATGTAAAATCCATTTGAGGAGGAATAACCCATGTGGCATGTGTAAGAAATAACCTATGATAATAAATACAAGGAAAATGAATACCCTACATTAATACCCCCCATAAGCATAGCTTAGGTGGGTAAAAAGAAATAGATCCTAATATTAAGTCCTGATGAGGTACCCATGTACAAAGCAACTCTCATAAAGTAGACAAAATGATAAAACCCATAGGAAACCCCCCCCAAAAAAATAGAGAGAGAGAGAGAAAAGAAGAAGTGAGGGTGAAGAAGCCCCACTAAAAATGATGTTAAAGCTATTTTCACTCCAAGTATAACTTGCAAGATGACTAATGTTGATACAAGATCCTCTACCTAAAGATTGAATAAGCTTCATTCACATAGAATAAAGTTTCTTTATTTTGACAAAGGAAAAACATGTGGTGTGTACTAAAAATATACCCATTTTATAAATGAGGATGAAGGCAAAAACAATACAAATATATCTAAAAGTGGTCCAAAAATAAGGTGTGGCATAGGTCTAGAAATATTGTGCACAAGAATTGAAATGCCATTGATGTGAACATATTAAAATAAGGGCATGAACCATTCACTAAAAGAAAGCCCATGTGAATAGGAGATCTCAACTCGACAAATATCAAAACTAAAGAAGATACTACAGATAAAGCACACATATCTACAATATGAATATCTAGAGGAACATATGAGTCATCAAAGCTCTCAATGGGTGTGCTTACAATTAAAATAGTAGACTCCTCTAAAGTACAAGACCATGAAGGCTTTGGAAGAATAATATCCTAAATATGGATGGAATTAGAATATGTAATTAGATGGTTGAGGTCAGGTAAAATCTCATCGTATAGTGTTTTCTTGACATAAGGAAGAGCATAATCCACCATGAATGTGTCATCACAAGAAATAGGATTAGGATGAGGGAATACAATAGTCTCTGAAGAGAGAATAAGAAGAGGAGGAAGAGAAGGAGTGATATAAATCTCAGTAAGATCTTTGAAAATAGACTAAAGAATGCTCTAAATAGTGTAGGGACATTGTGTATGTTCCATATGGTAATGAAGATCCATGGAAATATGAAATAATAAGGTACCAAGAACCTTGTCATAAGTGTTATCCCACTTATTAAACCAAACAAGATCATTGGGAGTAGGAATTTATCCATATAAGAATGGAATATGATTATTTATTGTGAGCAAGTATATGGAATATGATTATTTATTGTGAGCAAGTGTTCCATATAAGCACACAAAAAAGCATAGTTGATCTTTCCAAGAAGAACCATTAGTGTAGAATAAACTCTCCTCATTAGCTGGTATCTCTTAAATGAAGTTGACATGATTGAGAGAAGTCACCAAAGAATTTCAATGATAAAAACACTACACAAGTCACAATGCATATTCAATGAATAAACATCAAGATTTATTGATATTACATCCATTAAGAATGTGAGATCAATCTATGAAAATTACACCAAAGTGGCATAACTAGTCACAAAAACTAAGTATATGCATAAGAGATAAAGTAAGGCTCACCAAAAACCCCTAATATAATCATCAATGACCCCTAATTATTTGAAAATACACAACATTCTCAAGTGTTAGACATCAGGGTTAGCCAAAAATACATCCAAACAAGTAAGAGAAAATAACTCACAAGTGTTGATGCATGTCTTAGTCAATAAACATCAAACATAGCTGAAAATGCATCCAAATGCAAGTAATCAGTTTAAGAAGTGATAATGCAAACTTGCCAAAGAAGATGTCAAACTCTACTAATAATGCATATGTGTTTAAATTTTAACAAGACATATAAAATGTTATTGTGACAAGATCTAACCACCTGTTAGATTAGACCTCATCCTCTAGTGAAAAAAATTACACTAGAATTACTGAACAAAGAGCTGAGATGTGGGGTCTAGTGGTGATAGCCCCTAGTGGGGTCAAGGGACGGAGCCCCTTACAATATTTTAGTGTAGATCCCCTAGCACATTCCCTATTGAAATATAGGGTGTGGTTGAGGGGTAGTGACCCCAATGCAAAATGTAATTTGGAGCTTTTTTGACCCTTGAAATTTCCCAAAATTCATCAATTTTATCCCAAAATATGCCCCCAAGAAAGTACATCTAATCAACCCCCCCATTTTGGCACTTTATAATTTAATGTTTTTTACAAAATAAATGAGACAATGGATCGAGAACCAAAAAACATGAAATTTTGAATAAAACAACATTTGAATTTGATATACTGATCAAAAGCTATTGTAATATATTATTTCCATCATTAATGGCCCTAATTAATTGAATTTGCACAAAATAAAAAATACTCCTAAGGTTAAACCACATACATAGCCTTGTAATTAGGCATTGGATTCAAAATTAAACACTTGAATTTTTTAAAGTAAATTACAAATCTTATCCAATCCTACTATGCACCACTGTGAGCCTCTTAATGAAAAACTTCCTTCTTAAGGTGAAATAAAATGTAGTTATTTTAAAAAATAATTAAAAAATAACATGTTTCAAAAGATTGCTAGGGCACAAAGGTCATATTTTTGTAACTTAACTTGGAATAGAAGAGACTCAAGCACCACCATATACATGTATATTTTGAGGAGCCTTAACCAACCCTAAGTTACCTTTCACCAAAGGATCCATGGACGAAGGAAGGCTATTATTCTAATGGAAAGCCTATGAGTTTTCAAAGGGATAATGGTAGTGGGCATAAATCATCTTAATCAGAGTGCTTGTATTGGTAGTCATCATGCCTAAGAGGCACGTGGAACCATATAACAAATCCATTTAGTGGATGGCTCACCTGGAGGCCTACAAGGGCTCAATGGTAGTCTTTAGTTACCATGGAATGAGACAAGTCACTAAGAAAATCCAACATGTAGAGAACAAAAATAACAGGCCATGATCAGGTGAGTGGAGGGCTTGTTTAAGATAGATCACCTATGCACAATTTTAAGGGGCAAGTCAAGTCACAGTGGACAGTGGCACCAATGGAGTGTACAATTGGTTGTTATGATGAACACAATGATTGTAGAGGCATAAAGAGATGGATATATGGTGATTGATGCTGATCAAGGAAAATATAATTGAATAAAAACATGGGGTGATGTAAGTCCAATCAGATTTAGTGTGGGCATATTTGGCAAGTTTATTTCCATAATTTATAAATCATGACCAATCAAACTACCCAAAGACATCTCCTCAATATTACAAGAACCTCTAAAATTTATAAATAGTGAATCCAATAATAATATCAAACTAAAATATAAGAAGGCCGTGAGAGCTATTTGACCCAAAAAGATTATAAGAAGAGGTTGAGGGAGATCATGAATCCACCAAATAGGTCATGAAAACCCTTAACCAGGCTATTGATCTCAGTTACACACTAAAACTAGTAAAAACAAGCAAGAAAAAAGGGCAGAGATCCTTTGCAAATAAAAACTTGAGATTTTAGAATGGATCTAATTAGCATAACAAACTAGAAAATCATAAAAACTAGATTATTGCTCTAATACCATATATGGGAATCTCTAGGATCTCCAGATCAAGTGGATGCACTAGTTCACAAATAAGATTCAAGCAATTACATAAGCATTGTTGAAAGTAAATGAAACCACAAGTGAAAAGAATTTCAAAATCATATAGGTGAATATCCAACACTCCATGATATAATAACTCAATAATAGAGATGTAAAAATAGGAGTTAATGTTTAGTTCCACTAAAATAGTGATCAAAGTCATATAATAGGAAAGTAACTCCATAATTGAAATAGTTAGTCAAAGGAGTAACTCCCACTAGCTAAATAATAATATTATATGTAACTCCCAATGACATTTACACCTAAGCAAACATATCCTACAAGTGTAGGGAAAATCCAAGTGATTTGGAATAACCCATGTGGCATGTGTATAAAAACTTGCAATAAGAAATATGATGAGAAAAAACACCCTACACTAACAACACATTCCATAAATGGATGTGTATTTTCATCAATATCATTTATGATGGGATGTAGCTCATATATTTAGGAAAGATTATTAGTGATAATCTTCATTAAAATATAACTAACTTGGAGTCAACTCAATAGTTCAACATGACTCTTACTTTTTCTATTCCATTACATTCATGAAGTCATGGTCTAGACTCACAATTAATGGAACATCCACCTATAAAACATCCAGCTATGAGTATTATCCTTATTTGGTTCTAGAATAAAACAATAAACATTTCATGAGGGTGATTAATGATTTAACAATGTTACTAGTAAGGACACTAGAAGGTAACACTTCAATGAGAATTTCTTTCAAAGCTATTGCTTTGGCTATGAAATATGAAAGTTTACACAATTTAAAGTTTCTTCTTTAACACTCCTTGTTGTTGTGGTTGCTCCATGCTTTGATCATCTAGGTAGATTATTTACACTATTTTAATTAATTTATTTACTATTCTATAATAATAATATTATATATATTGTGAGATAGTTTATGAATATTAATAATAATATTGTACACTATTTAATCATTTCTTTATTTGTTTTAACTTTAGAATCTTTCTATTTTATTATATTATTTAGGGTTTTTATTTAAATTTTGTTTCCTATTTTGATTATAGTTTATTTATTTATTTTTAAAAACTTTTGACAATGACTAATTTTTGTTTTTAGAAACCCTTTGCAATGGTCATTTTATTTCTTCTTTAAAATGTCTAGTCCTACTGTTCCAGTCATCACATTTTTTTTCTCGTGATGAAGTCTTATAGAATATGATCCAAAATGTTGAGCATCAAAACTCACACATAGTTTTTCTAAAAAAGATTCAACTGATCATATGGACTGTGAAAGCATCAAATCTTTAAAATTAAATTTATTTGATATAGTTCCCCAAATTTATATAAATTAGGATTGGTGGGTTTGTTGGTATTCCTTACAAACTACCCCAATTTTCCAGTAATAAAATGGTCTTGATTGAGGCATGCAAATAGATGGGAGAGGTAATAATAAATGTAAAGATAAAAATAAAATTAGAACCCCATTTATAATAGGCCTAAGTTATTATGTATCTACAATACCACAACTAATGCATGCAATATTTGAAGGACATTGGTTATTATCACTATGCATTTTGTTGGGTGTGGAGCCTGATTGTCTTCCAAGATCAAAGGTTTAAAAATTTGATGTTATTTCAGCCATGTTTTGGATCCCATTGTTTTTATCCATGATTGTGTGGGGGGTTTCAATGGGGTTACCTCCCTTGCATGCTTTGGGGGCAACGCCCTTGAAGGGAAAATTTTATTAAAATTGCCTTGTCAAATTGTAATTTCATAGTCAATCTGGGCCATTGATTATACGTTTCCAGATATGATGGTAGAGGTTATGTTTAGGTGTTTTTCCACCCTAAAATTGAATTGAGATATGCCTAAGAAAAGTGAGAGAAGATTATTATACAGAGAAAATAGGCAGAGAAGGTTGAGAGGTGTAACAGGTTTTGTTGCAGGATTTGTTTCTCCCTTGTATTGTTAGAAATAATATATTAGACAAGTTTGGTGGATGTAGCTCATCTTGGGTGAACCACATTATATTTGGTGTCTCCTATCTTATGCATGTTTATGATTATTTTATTTATATTTTATTGATTCATTTCATATTTTCTCTTTTATGCGATTTGAGGATAAATTTGTGTTTTATTTTATCCTAACAAGTGGTACCAAAGTAAAGGTTTTATTTGCATAATTTTAAATCATAAAAAGAATAGGGTTTGACCTCAAGTGGGAGCTATGGAAGATGAAAATAAATCTAACGTGGAGAAGTTCAATGGATAGAAATTTAGATTGTGGAAGATGCAAATGGAGGATTACCTTTACTAAAAGGAATTGTATTTACCATTGGGAGGGCAAACCAAGAAGCAATCGATAATGTCAGATGAAGCTTGGGAACTATTGGATCAAAAATGAATTGAAATCATATGGTTGTGTCTTGCATCTTCTGTAGCATTCAATATATCACAAGAAAAGACAACAAAAGGTCTTATGAGTGCATTAGGTAGGTTATATGAAAAACCCTCTACCTCAAATAAAATATTTTTGATGAAAAAATTATTCACTATGAAAATATTTGAAACTGGTTCAGTACCAGATCATTTAAATGAGTTTAACATGGTTACGAGTTAGTTACATTATATAACCATTGACTTTGATGATGAAGTTAGGGATCTTCTTATTCTTTATTCCTTGCTTGAAAGCTGAAATAGCTTGGTAATGGCAATAAGTAACTCTATGTCTAATAATGCTAAACTAAAGTTTGAAGATGTGGTGGGTGTTATCCTAAGTGAGAAAATGTGAAGGAAAAACATAGGTGAAACATTCATATCTATAAATGCATTAATAGTGGAGAACATAGGAAGGTATAAGAATAGAGGAAGAGGAAACTATGGAAAATCAAAAGGGGGTGCAAGATCTAAATCAAGAGGCAAGATGGAATGTTGGATTTATGGCAAGCTAGGACACATAAAGAAAGAGTGTTGGTTTCAAAAGGACAAATTGGGTAAGGACCATCAGGAAGGAAATAGAGAAGTAAATGTATCAAGTGATGTACTACAAGATACTCTTATACTTTATTTGGATAATATTACTGAATCTTGGGTTTTAGATTTAGGTGCTTCTTTTCATGTTACCCCTCATAGACATTATTTTATAGATTATGTTCAAGGTAGTTACATGAATGTTTACCTTGGTGATGATGAACCCTATATTATTATTAGAAAAGGAAGTGTTCAAGTTAAATTATAGAATAGAAACACTTGGATGCTGAAGGATGTCAGGCATGTTTCAAGCTCGAGGATAAATTTGATCTCTATAGGGCAGCTGGGTAGTGAGGGTTGTATGGTCACATTTATAGCTAAATCATGGAAGGTTACAAAGGGTTCCTTAGTATTTTCAAAAGGTAAGAAAGTAGGCACTCTATATTTATCTATAGATATTGTAAATTCATCTTATGTTGTAGCTATTATAGATAAAGATGTAGCTTTGTGGCATTACAGACTTGGCCACATGAGTGAAAAGGGAATAAAGACCCTACTTATAAAAGATAAACTACCAATTTTGAAAGAAATAGATCTAGATTTTTATGAGCACTATGTATATGGAAAACAAAAATGTGTGAGGTTTTTTAGGGTTTGACTAGCTAGGAAGGAGCTAAAATTAGAGCTTGTGCATACATATGTATGGGCACCAGCTCAAGTATCTTCACTTGGTGGTTCAAATTATTATGTTACCTTTATTGATGATGCAACTAGGAAGGTTTTGGTATAGTATATAAAAAGAAAGTTTGATGTTTTTGATACATTCAAGAAATGGAAAGCTTTAGTTGAAAATGAAATAGGTTTAAAACTAAAATGTCTCATATCAAATAATGGAGGTGAGTATTGCAGTAAGGATTTTAACAATTATTGTTTAGAAAGTGGAATTTGTAGATAGAAAATAGTTCAAAGAACACCAAATAGAATGGTGTGTCAAAAAGAATGAACATGACTATTATGGAGTGTGCCAAATGCATGTAATTGCATGCAAGTTTGCCTTTATAGTTTTGTGTGATACTATAACTACTATAATTTATATCATAAATAGAGGACCTTCGAGTTATTTGGATGGTGGAATAC
The DNA here is from genome assembly GCA_037957365.1 of Torreya grandis. Classification (NCBI taxonomy): domain Eukaryota; kingdom Viridiplantae; phylum Streptophyta; class Pinopsida; order Cupressales; family Taxaceae; genus Torreya; species Torreya grandis. Next base: position 3,011,411 of record JARHVA010000684.1, on the reverse strand, counting down.
CAGAGGAGGAATGGACTATAAAGAAGGTAGATTATTCTTTTCTAAGAGTTTTTAGTTGTGAGGCATTTTATTATATTGACAAAGCTCATAGAAATAAGTTAGAAGCTAAGCCTTAGAAATGCACATTTATTGGTTATAAAATTGATGATTATGGATTCTGGTTGTGGAATCTAGAAGATAAGAAAATAATCAAAATTAGAGATGTTATGTTCCATGAAAAAGTCATGTACATGGACCAGTTGTAGGAAAAGAAGCAAGAAAAATCTAAAAGGGAATATACAGTATTATAAGACATTAAAAAAAACATGTCCTAAAAGTTCTTGATCAAAATTTGAAACAAAAATAGGTACCTCAGACACTTGTTAGAAGATCTACAAGAGTAAGTAGACCACTTGATCATTTTTCTTCTTTATATTATTTATTACTTACTGATGGTGGTGAACCAAAAAGATATGAAGAAGCAGTGTAGATTGATGTCAAGGATAAGTGGGAGCAAGCTATGGATGAGGGATTCTCTAATGGAAAATTAGACGTGGGATTTGGTGGAGCTTCCCAAAGGAAAGAAGTAATTGAAAAATAAGTGGGTATATAGGATAAAGGAGGAGAATGAAGGTAAAAATAAATTCAAATCTAGAATGGTGGTTAAAAGTTTTGCACAAAATAAAGGTGTAGAATTTGACAAAATATTTTCTCCAATAGTTAGAATGACTTATATAAGAGTTGTTTTAAGTTTGGTCGTAATAGAAGATTTGCACCTTGAACAATTAAATGTGAAGACTACATTCCTTCATGGTGATTGGAGGAGGAAATATATATAAAGAAACCACATGGATAGTGTGCAGGTTGAAGAAGAGTTTGTATGGCCTAAAACAAGCTCCAAGATAGTGGTATTTGAAATTTGATAGTTTTGTGATAGAACAAGGTTATTGTAGATGCCATTCAAAAAATTGTGTATATTTTAAAAGTTTTGAAAATGGTAGCTACATTATTTTGTTTTTATATGTAGATGATATGCTTGTAGCTAGTTCTAACATGCAAAATATTAATATACTCAAGAAATAGTTAAGTGATAGCTTTTCTATGAAGGATCTAGGTGTAGCTAAATAGATCCTTAGTATGAGGATAACTAGAGATAGAAAGAATAGAAAACTAGAATTATCATAGGGAGAGTACTTCAAAAAAGTTTTTGAAACATTTAATATGTAGGATGAAAAATTAGTTGGGACACCTTTGGCTGCACACTTTAAATTAAAAAAGGATAAATATCCTAAAACATAAGAAGAAAAGAACTTGATGTCTAAAATTCCATACTCATCAGCAGTTGGTAATTTAATGTATGCAATGGTGTGTACGAGGCTAGACATTACATATGCAGTGGGAGTGGTGAGTAGGTTCATGAGTGATCCAGGTAAGGAACATTAGAAGGCAATAAAATGGATCCTTCATTACTTAAGAGGGACCATAGATATAGTGTTAAGCTATGGTGGATTAGATGTGACATTACAGGGATATGTTGACTTAGATATGGTAAGTGAATTGGATGGTAGAAGACACACTATAGGGTATGTATTTATAGTAGGTGGTACAATAGTTAGTTGGGTATCATGGTTATAGAAGGTTATGGCACTTTCAACCACAAACGCTGATTATGTTGCTGCTATAGAAGTAAGCAAGGAAATAATTTGGTTACAGAGGTTGGTGGAAGAATTGGGACATAGTCAAGAAATATGTACTCTATATAGTGACAGTCAAAGTGAAATACATCTAGCCAAAAACTCAAATTTTCACTCTAGAATAAAACATATTCAGTTGTGGTATCATTTCATTCATTCAATGATAGAAGAAGAGAAACTAAAATTGGAGAAGATACATACTAGTAAAATTCCTACAAATATGATGACCAAGGTAGTTACAAGAGATAAGTTAAATATTTGTTCAACTGTAATTGGTATTAATGGATGATAATTAAATTAATGAACTTATCCAGGTCTAGATACAATAGTGGATGTAGTAGTGGTGGAGTTTTTGAAATTAGTCTCCAAGTGGGAGATTGTTGGGTGTGGAACTTGATTGTCTTCCAGCATCAGAGGTTAAAAATATGATGTTATTTTAGCTAGGTTTTGGATCCCATTCTTTGTATCCATGATGGCATGGGGGGTTTCAAGGGTGGGTTATCCCCTTATAGGGTCTGAGGGGGTTATCCCTTGGTGGGGGGTCTAGGGGCCACATGCCCCAATAAGGGTTTAGGGGCAACACCCCTGAAGGGAAATTTTTGTTAAAATTACCTTGTAAAATTGTAATTTCATAGTCAATCTAGGCCATTGATTATAAGTTTCTAGATATCATGGTAGAGGTTATGTTTAGGTGTTTTTCCACCCTAAAAGTGAATTGAGATATGGCTAAGAAAAGTGAGAGAAGATTAATGTACATAGAGAGGAGGTAGAGAAGGTAGAGAGGTGTAACAAGTTTTGTTGTAGGATTTATTTCTCCCTTGTATTGTTGGAAATAATATACTACACAAGTTTGGTGGATGTAGCCCATCTTGGGTGAACCACGTTAAATCTGGAGTCTCCTATTTTATGCATGTTTATGATTATTTTCTATATGTTTGATTGATTCATTTCATAGTTTCTCTTGTATGTGATTTGCGGATAAATTTGTGTTTTATTTTATCCTAACACATTTGTACTTTAAAGTTCTCGATTTGACATCAAGTGTTATGTGGAAGCTAATTTGAAACTTTGATCAAGTTATCACCACATTCCATAGATTGAATTCTACTAAGAGGACTATGAAAATGAATTTGAGGTGAGAAAAAGAGACCAGATGAGAATGAATCTAGATTATCTAAATTCATATAGGTTGGAATGGGTTACTCAAGGCATTGCAGATGATGTGAGTGATTTGATTGATCATACATTTGATAAAACAATCCACTTTATTCCATTGTTATAAATCAACTAGGAAATCAAAGAGCTAATAAATAATAGAAAACACACCAAAATGGTTTTACAAAGGTCTAGAACATCATTAATGAATAAATTCAATGAACACACAAAAAGAGGACTTAACATAAAACAAGCAGTAGGAAACACAAAATATGTAGATGGAAGTGATGATGAAGACCCAAAATCAATTGCCTAAGAAAACTTGTGGTGATGATTTAACATCAAGGAAGAAGCTATAAATAAAGATACCTCTCATTTCATACCTTGACACATGCACTCTCCAATTAATTCTCCACCTCATGTTTATTACAACCTCATCCTCTCATTCAAACCCCAGAGTAGGTTGTTGACCTAGGAGTTTTGACTCAGTTGTAAATTCCATTGCCAATGAATTCATGGAGGAAATGGTTGTACAAAAGCAAATGGAACATGAGGAAATAATGACAAAGGATAATTTATATAAATAAAAAATATAAAATTAAATAATATAAAAGGATAATATAGAAAAAGATAAAATATAAAAAACAAAAGTAGAAACTATAAAAAAGGTGATAGAATACATTACCCAAAAATTTGAAGAACAAAATAAGAATGTGATTTACTTTTTAGGGTTTATGGAGTTTAAGCCCTAGGTTGTTAAAGGGTCTGAGTATAGTAAATTGGGGTAAAAATATTCAATAAATATAACCACTAATTTTTTAATAAAATTGACTTAGTTTGACCTTTCTAAAATAGTAATAAATGATGTAAATAAGTATTTAGTTGGAAATTAATTGAGACAAGAGATCTAAAGGCTGCAAACTAAGTCAGGAGTTGATCTAATTATCATGAATAAGATATAGGTGTCAAAACCCTTCTTAAACAATACCAATATAATTATATAATAGTGCTAATGGTGCTAGTGTCCTTATTTTGATAGTAGTGTCCTCTGTGAAGAACTATTCTAAGCTTTTGGGTGCACCTATATCTGAGTCTTCCAAGCTTAGTCCTATATGCACAAGTTTTAATTCCCTATAAGTGATCTATTTTGATTGGTTTTATATGAAAACCATAAACTTCTATTTTAATAGGGCATCCATAAAGGTTGGATAAGTGTGTGGCCTACATAAAGGCTGGATAAGTGTTTAAATAAGCCCAAAGATAGGTCTACGGCTAAGCTAGGGATGGGTGGTCTCAAGTAACACTCTTAACACTCAAGTGTCATTTTTAGATGATTACATTTGCCTCCCTTTTATTGTATAAATGAAGCAAAGTGAAATGACTAGGATAAAGGAAAAATAAGCATACCTAGAATTACCTACGAGATGAAGCCCATGAATCTAGATCTAAGTATGTGAAACATACTTAATTACATGTCCCATAAATGAAACGTGCATAGATCAATCCTTGCTTAATAGATATAAACATAAAAATAAAAAACTAAGTAAATAAATAAGAGAGAGGAAAGGAAAAAATACACCTCACTAGGTAAGCTAACTAATGCATAAACCTAGTGGCAACGTGTATGTGTGCATATAGATAGTGATCAATTGGTGAATAACTTAGATTGAATTGATGGATTGTTCTATCTCCATGTGTGGGTAGCTCAAGAAATCAATCTAGTTTTGACTCCATTATTTCCCACCCCTGATTGGTTGATCATGACCTTTGAATAGCTTGGATTGGACTGATGGTGTGTCCAACCCTCTCATATATGTGGCTCAATAACTCAAGTAGACTATGATTCCATCATTGCCTATCTATGTGTAGTAGATTCATCTAAAAATAAAATTTCATGATGTAACTAAATATGTGTAACTATGATTAGAACTTTATATGTTAGCTCTATAGCCACTTTAGAACTTTGAAATGTAAAATGGCTTTGGGCCACTCATGAACATTATGCAGCTCTAGGATACTTGGGAATGCCAACCATTTCAATTAGACTAAGGCATGAATCTAGTGTGTAATTTATAACATGATGTCTATTGTGTATAACATAGATAATGACATGGATTTTTACATTCTATTTGATTAACCAGTACATAAGTGAGCATATAAAAATAATGTGTTATGCACATGCCCCCAAATATAATATCTAAGTATATGGATTTTGGATTGAGTTGTAACAATCTATATATGAGTATATAAATTGAAATGGGAATTATCATGTTATGCATAATGCCCCCAATCTAAGTATACTAGTATGAATTTGAGTTAAATAGAGCAAAAATAAGTGATCTATAATTGAACCTATATAAACCTAGACTGTACCTATTGTAATTTTATGGCCAATCTAGAGGATATTGAATAGTAGAACCATATCTTAAATAGTAGTGTTGGTGGTGTTAATGTCCTAATTCAGCCACTAATGTCCAACTGTTAAGATTTTTATGGAACTAAAATTGATCTTTATGTCACTATTTCCCACTATGTTTTCTTGAAACTAATTTTTGTATTATGTGCTTGTGTGTTGAAAACTATACTCTGAGTGCATTTGGATAGCTTGCTATATGTGACAAACCTCTATGAGTGCCCCCTCTTTTCAAGGGAGTTATTGAACCTATGCAATAGCTATCCTCATAAGAAAAATCTCTATAAGTGTGTGTTAACTAGAGCATATATATAATATATGTGTAATAAACCAATATAATGTGCATACATAACATTAGAATGTAAGATAGTCTAAGCATAAGTGTATAGTGTATGATGTATGTTAGATATAACATTCATAATGATGCCAAGATGGATATAAAAATGTATATGAATAATAAATCTGATTAATAATTGAGTAGCTACCTAGGGGATGGGTAATGATGTCCATCATGGCACCCAAGTAGGAAGGGGAGATGCATGAGGTGCCTCATGGCATATAAAATTGTAGTGTATAAAAAATAAGAGATAAGTGTCATGACCATGACACATATAAGAAAACATACATACAACACAAATGAGGCACACAAAGTAGGCCAAGGGGCCACAATATAAAGGACATGGGCATATGTCACTAAATCTAAGAAAGCAAGACATACAAGGACATGTTCAAATTTTCACATATGTAAACAACAAGTTGGATTAGAGCCACCTGGAAGGACATGTTCAAAAGTTTTCATACAAAATCAAGAAGGCACACATAAGGACATGGGCACATGTCCAAGGCATAAATATAATGAAAATATTTAGTGTAGAGCCATGGAGTAATGGTATATTCAAACTCCCTTGAATAGAAGAAGCATATAGACACAATCAAGTCTAAAATAGGAAATCTAAAAATAAAAGTATGCATGAACATGTGGTAAAAATTTGTATAAAAGCAAAGATGTACATAAGCTAAGTTTAAAGTAGTATTAGTTAGCAACAAAAATTGAGTAAGTGTAGGATGATAAATATCAATATATAATAATGCTAAATCTATGATATAACTTGGCAATTGAAACTATGTATAGGATGCCCCTTAATGGGTGAATGTGTTAAATGAGGAATCCATGTATATGCCCCCAGTGGGTACATAGTAGTAAATCTAGATCTGTGTAATGGAATTGGGACCTATAAGCAGCTTTAAACACTCGATAAGAATAAATGAAACATGTATGTATGATACAAACTAATTGTACTAAGATAGCTAGAATATGTAATATCTTAAAAATATAAGAAATTTTTTTATATGGAGATGCATACAATCTATAATTTGTATTTTATGAGTAAATATTTGAATGTTTTTGTGTTTTGACATATTATATTATTTTTATATTTTTTGGATACAAGCTATGCACAAGTAACATTAAAATGAAACTATATACAAGGAGAAAGAAATAAGGAAACTATGTACAAGAAGGAAAGAACATGCTAATCAATGAGTCTCATGGGAGACTCACTATCAATGTGCTTTGTTTTAAAAATAGGAATGTTAACTTCTCATGTAGTGTGATTGATATGTTGTAACTAGATTAAATTGTATTATGGATCTTATTATATTCATTATCAACACATTAATAATCATTATAATCTTAGAGTTAAATTTTGTTGTATTTAGATGAGCATAGAAATTTTCCTTATACTATGGAGTTGACCTTTCTAGATTTTACTTTGGAATAATTTTTATTACTTTGACCTTTAAAATTATGCTTATTGTAGGCATATGGTGCTTTGAATCCTCTTTTTCTAGAAATCCTCTTTTTATAATGTTTGTTGGCTTAGCATGATTTTGAATTTTCAACTTAAGTTCTTGCTCTTTTTATAACATTTCCTATGTATTTATATATTTTACATTCATAAACTATATCTATGAATGATTTTCATTAGGATGTTCAATAAATTTCAAACCTTATGACCAACATTATCAACTGATATAATAGGAGTAATGATGCCTTGGGCATGTTTGCCCAACCTTGACCTTGATATCAAACTATTGTAGATAATTTGACAAAACCCATATTGCTTTGAAAGTGGGACCTCATTGTGGATAAGCATATTTGTATCTTTTACTTGTTTTACATGTGATTTTTGTACTATTTCTTGATCTAATTTTTCTTTGTGAACCTTTTATTATTTTAAGTTATGCTTTGGTAACCACTTTTGTACTATTTATAAATTTGATCCTTTTTTAATATGTTCATGTATCATTGTAAATTTATTAATTGATTTATCTTGTATAAGTTCCTCATTAACAATGATGTATTGTATATGCTTTTTCAATGACAAACATGAATTTGTGTGATGACCATGTATTCTATGATATGCACAATAATATTTGGATCTCTTTACTAGATGTAGAAGAGGTAGGTTTATCAACTTAGCTTTAATCATTTGCCTTAGAATCTCACTTAAACTTCTATTTTATATTTTAAATTATTTTGAATCAATAGTTGTATATGCACTTTGTTGTGATTTATTATTTTGATATGTAACATTGCTTGCCACAAATTGACTAGGTGAAGATGCATATACATGATTGACAATAGTGTGTCCTAGAGGCTTTTATATTGTAAAATAACTTTCCAATGTTGTAATATTTTCATGTAATAGTTTATTTTGATTTTGTAATTCTACAATTAGCTTGATCATATTGATAATTTGATCACATAGAGTCTCACAAGTGTAAGCCCTAGTTGCTTTTGATTGAACATGTAGGCACACACCTTGTAGAGAAGATATGGGAAGGGAAGGGCTTGAAGGATGGATAGAATGAGTATAGAAATTTGAAATAATAATATAGGCTACCTCATCTCGTACATGAGTGATAGCATGGACTTATTTAGAGGGAAATTAGCTATCACCCTCTTGGAGATGAGGAGGAAAATAATGTTTTTTATCCATGAAATTTGGTGATGCAACTTGGAAGAGGACTGATAGGGTAAAATATATCAGGGATAAAAACTTTAACACAACCACTAAAAATAGGAAACAAAAGGATATAAATCCTAGTAGCATTTAGGGCTAGGGTTTGGATAGTATTCGAAGTAAGTCAGGTTCACCAAATGTTTTAACTTTTTAGGGTTATATAGTTTAAGCCCTTGGTTGTTAAAAGGTATGAGTATAGTAAATCATGATAGAAACATGTAAAAAATATAGACACTATTTTGTAAGAAAATTGACCTAATTTGACCTTTCTAAAAATAATAATAAATTTATAAAAAACTATTTAGCTAGAAATTGACTGAGATAGGAGATATGGAGGCTACAAATTGGGACATGTGCTGATCTAAGTGTCAAAAATAGGATCTATGTGTCAAAACCCTTCTTATATAGTAGTGACCCTAATTTGATAGTAGTGAAAATGGTGATAGTGTCCTTATTTTTATGTTAATGTCTTCTATGTATAACTATTCTAAGCTTTTGGGTGCACCTATGTCTGAGTCTTCCAAGCATGTTCCTATGCACATGAGTTATGATTCCCTATAGGTGACACATTTTGATTTATTTTATATGCAAACCCTAAACCTCCATGTTTTTAGGGCATATGGTTGGCACAATTAGTAAATTGTGTTATTAGTGGTGTAGGTTAGACATTTTCAACACACCATTATGATGAGAATTTCTTACATACCAATACTCTAAGAAGGATAAATCCTAATGTAGTTCTCCCCACCTAAGTGATAGTTTAAGTGTAATTGAAGCTAGTATGAATTTTAACTTGAGTAATTTGAGTGTGCTTGAGATTGGAAATCTAAGTAATCTAAGCTTAAGAATGTTGTAGATGATTATATGTAGAAGTAGGGTAGAATAGCGATTGATAAGCTTGAATTTGTATAATTTGTTATGAGTTTGTTTATGTGATTTACATTTGAGTTCAATCTAATTTCCATCTAGTGGATAAAAGGATAAAATTCATGTATATATATTATTCTATTGCTTGTACGAGTTTTAAAAGAGGTCTAGGTTGAACCTAGGTGGTTTTTTATTTGAAAATATATTCATTAGTAATAAAAGGTAAGAAAAGGATAATAATGCCCAAACTGGGACACTACAACCATAGGGTCCTACTGTCCAAATTATGCCACTAGTGTTTAGGTGGTAAAACCTGAGGTATTAGGGATTAAGATGTTGAAGTGAAGGTATAGGAATACTTTAGGGATGTTTAAGGACACATGTGGCCTACACAAAGGTTGGATAAGTGTCTAAATAGTCCCTAAGATAGGTCTATGGATAATCTAGGGATAGGTGGTCTCAAGTAACACTCTTAGCACTCAATTGTCATTTTTAAATGATTGCAAAAGGAAATAAAATAAACCATCCAAAAAAATCACAAATAGAAAAGAATATAGTGGTAACATAAGCTATAAAATAGATGGCATCACAACCCATATCATCACACAAAATTGCCACACCATCCACATCCCAATCTACCATAAGCACCCAAATCCTCTATCCACAAGTCTCCATAACTCAAATTAAATAAATTTTAGATAAAATAAAAATGAAAAATTTCATTAAAGCAGACACAACTATGATAGAATCCACATCACAAGGCACTAATTTTCATCTCAACAAATTATTCCAATATAGAAACACCATTTCTAGACCATTTTTCATGAAAATTTAGATGAATACTAGATGCAATGATGTGTTATTTTGGAAGAAGCAATATAGAAATCAATCCAAGATATCTCCTAGGTAAGTTCATAATATTACATCATGAATGACCCTACAGGAATAGAAAAAAATGACTATTATATTTGGGTGATAAATTCCATGCCAAATAAGATCAAAGGGCCCACATCATCACTAATCTTGAGGAATATGGAGGGCTAATCAATAAATTTAGTGATAAATTTGATCAAGTAGCTATAAATATGGAGACTTTCTATAAATCAATCGATAGTTATTGCCCACAAAATGACATTGTCAACCTAGTTGAAGAGAACATTCAATTGGAACAAAAATCACAATGATTCAATGGATACATGTCAAATAGAAATATTTTGAGGATAATTTACTCATCAAGTACCAACAATTTTCATATATGTACAAGTACAAAGAGATTTATGGGTTTATTCATTTTGGTTATCTCGAGGACAAGACAAAGGTTAATCCAAGGGATGGTGTTGGTATGATTATAAATTGGAGTTTTGAACATATAAGTAAATTATAAAAGAACATGATTATATTGTAGCATCAAACAACTCCAAAATTCACCTATGATATTATTTGTACTTCAAGATATCTCAAAGAAAGAACATAGATGGACAATCACATTGAAGATATGAGTTTATTGATGATTTGAATGTAATATGATAAAATGGAATTAATCAGTATTTTTAATTGAGAATATATTATGATTTATACTTTTCTTGTTTAATACTTATGAATTAATACAAATTGAGTTACACATCATTAATTATGTTATACATTGTTGGTGTTTTATTTTATTATGTTTATAGAGAAATCAATTCACAACCAATCAAATAGGTGGTAGACACATTCTATCCTAAAAATTATAGAAAAATTAATTCAATACCAATGTATGAGTTATCTAATGAAATAAGGAAATCACTCAGGTGATCGGGAGACTACTAGTTCCACCTAGAACAAACAATTATAAGAATAAAGGGCACATTGGTTGCACCTTTCTATTTACCCATACAAGTTCAAAAATAATTTCAACAATGGGGATAATTGTCCAAATGCTCTCATCACATACCTTTTTTCAAACTAAAACTGGTAGAATTTATATGTTGGGATCGTAAAGGTGTTAGAGTATGTATTTCTCATTTTTGCTAGACTATTAACTAGGTATTTCATCTTTTTGTAGTTTGTTCTATGTGTGGAATTATTCCACATTGCTTAGTTAGGCTTGATTCTAGTTTTATCTTTCCTAATTAAGCAAAGGCTCTCCATTGTATTAAACATATATTTTCTAAATATAATTTGAGTTATCTTATTTTACATCTCATTTATTTGTGTTAGGTTTTGGAGCTAAAAGCTTCACTGATGCAAACATGGAGGAGGTTGCTGAGAGGTTGCTGAGTTGCAAAGCAATTGACGTCGGTCTGATCAACCGATGTCGGTCATATCCAGTGAGCAGAGAAACTAACATTGGTCAGGAGTCAGCCGACGTCGGTCACCTCTAGGTAGATAGGGACTGACATCGGTCGCCTGTGTGGTTCTGGAACTATCAATTGCACAAACAGTTAGTTAACAAACTGGTTGTTTGCATGACAAAGGCCAATTATAGTCTTGAAGCTGTGGATCTAATTATTGCAATTGGATGTCTAATTATTATTTGCATGGGATCTATATAATAGACTCATGGGCTGTATTGTAAAGTGTGCTAGTTGAGTTGAGTAGGCTAGCACCTTCTGTGTGTGAAGAGAGCAAGGGTAGCTCCTCCTAGTTCTACAGTAGTGCCAAGTGTGGGTGCTAGTTTGGAGAATCAGAAGGGTTCTTCATGTATGTATGATCTTAGTTAGTAGGTGTGCAAGGCCAGGTTTGGAGATCTGCATGGTAAGTAAGATCATTGATCTGTAGGTGTTTGATCTAGGTTTACAGGTGTTGCAAAACCAAGTTGATTTGCAAGTGGCAGTAAGATCAGGGAGATCAGAACATAACAGATAGCAAGATCAGGTGGGATCTACTTGGAGTACGGTGTGTACTCAGTTGGAGAGCAAAGAGGAAGGCAAGGTAGATCCTTCCAAAGTAAGATCATTTAAATTACAGGTTGTTGCAAGTTCATGGGTGATCTACTTGGAGTACATTTGTGTACTCAGACTCGAGTATGTGTGTATACTCAGTGGTACTGACTGGTTGGAGGTGAACACCAACTCTATGTTTGAGTTGTGTGTTGGGACCATGATTGAGAGAGTGAGCTCTTAAAGAGATTTATTGTTTATGCCCTAGAGGTGTGGGAGCCCTAGAGGTGTGTAAGGAAGAAGACTGTGGCATCTTCTTTGTTGTATTTCCTTCTGGAAGAGTATTAATACAATTGGGTATTGTCTCTCATATTCTATGTTATTTTTGAATTCTAGTTACTTGTTACTTCTGGTTAAATTCCACATTTAGTTGCTTATACAAAGGTAATCAATTGTGTGCTTTCGGGTCCTAACAAAGTGGTATCAGAGCTAAGGTTGTAGGGAGCAGGTTTGTGTTTGATTACAAGTTACTCTTAGGGGTTTCTGATTGAGTGGGAGTATAACAATGGCAGAAGAAAGTACACTAAGAATGGAGGAATTGAAAAGCATGAATGGTCAATTACGGTGTTATGGAAAGAAAGAGCAGGTAAAGAAAGATTGTTGGTTGGTACAAGATCAGCATGAAGGAACTGAAGAAGCAGATATTGTAGGTGTTGTTGTACAGGATGCTCTGGGATGTTCCTTAGATAAAGTAGAATCTTGTTTTATAAATTTTGTTGCCTCTTTCCATGCAGCCTAAAATAGAGTATTTTTCCATGTTAAGGTCCTTGGAGACTTTGGAAAGATTTATTTAGGGGCTGGTGTGCCTTTTCAAATTATTGGCAAAGGGGAAGTGAAGCTAAAATTGCAGGCGGCCAACACATGGGTGATGAAGGAGGTCATGCAGGTCCGTCTTGAAGATATGGCTAATTTCTTCAGGAAATTTGGGTGATGAGAGATGCACAAGAACTCTCACAGCAGATGCACTTGAATTAGCTGGTGGTAAAAAAGTAGGTACTCTTTATCTACTTGCTTATATTACTGATTCTTCTTCTGTTGCAAAGACGTGGTTTTGTAGGCTTGGTCACATGAGTAAGAAGGAGATGTATGTTCTTAAGAGGAAGTCAGATGTCTTTGACAGACTTAAGAAATGGAAAGCCTTGGTGTTTATGGAGGAGATGATGGACAAAGATCAGTGGATGGGACTAAGTAACTCTGAGCAGAGCAATTTGGACAGGGTTTTGATCCAAAGAGAGCTTGTGGGTAAAAAGTCATCACTCACAGGAGAACACAGGTACTGACATCGGTCAGGAGGAATCGACATCAAACAAATAGGTGCTAATGTCGATCATGTGCAGACCAGAGCTAGTGGTGTCAGGCAGGGTAAGACCAACATCGGTTAAGAGGATCAATGTCAGTGACATGTAAGACCGATGTCAGTCAAGAGGACCGATGTCAACGGTAGGTAGACACCGATGTCAGTTAGGAAAACCGGTGTCAGTAGTTAGGACAGTCACATGGAACTGATGTCAGTCAGATGCAGACTGTGTGGTGACTGAGGTCGGTCACTAGAATGGATTTTTGGGTGGACAACAAGCTATCAAGGAGTCTCAGATGCCCATATAGAGGAATAAAAGGGTAAGTAAGCCTCAAATTCATTGTTCCTCTTTTTTATACTCATTGCTCACTATAGAGCAGGAAGGATCTAGGAAATAGTGGGAGCATGGCATGAATAGGATGTAGAACCAAATGAGAGATTTGGTAGGGTTGCCAGCTGGTATGAAAGCACTGAAAGACGAATGAATACCTTAGTTAAATAATAGAGAGAATGGATACATGAGATGGAAGGCTAGGTCATATGGTCTTGAGGAAGCTCCAGGATAGTGGTACAGGTTTGACAGGTGGATGACAAAGCATGGCTTTAGTCAATGTCATTGTAACTACTATGGTTTTTTTACCAGGTGGATGATGATAGCTATATTATCCTATTATTGTATGTTGTGTGTTTGCTTGTATATAGGGTTACACATACAGGGTTTTTTCTGAGCTAAAGGTAAAGTTAATTTAGAGGTGTGTCAAGAAGAATTTGGAGGAGTGAAATTATTTGGCATAAGTGTGTTCTAGAGACATGGAGGTCACAGGTTGATTTTGTCTCTGGATGATTGTGTGAAATTGGTTAGCACACCGATGGTTGGACAGTTCTATGACCAGTGTCCTGATTCACATGATGATGTTAAGTACATAAGTACTGGACCTGGGTTGCCCACGCAGTGGAAGATGTCAGTAAGTTTAGAGCCGATCTGAGAAAAAAGCACTGGAGGGTAGTTCAGTGAATTCTCAGGTATATGAGAGGGACCAACAATAGGTTAACATGTGATGCAGGGTCAAGTTCTTTTCTACATGGGTTTGTAGATGCAGATGCGGTAGGTTACTTGGATGATAGGAGGTGCACCATAGGTTTTGTGGTGGTTGGTCTTCAAGGTTGAGCTTGAAGAGGGATACAAGCCAGGAAATAAATTAGACAGTGCATAGGTATAGGTATAGGTGTAGCTATTTATCTCTAAGTGGGAGATTGTTAGGTTATGGAGCTAAAAGCTTCACTGATGCAAACATGGAGGAGGTTGCTGAGTTGTAGAGCAACTGACGTCGGTCTAATCAACTGATGTTGGTCATATCCAATGAGTAGAGCAACTGACGTCAGTCACCTCTAGGTAGACAGGGACCGGCATCAGTTGCTTGTGCAGTTCCAGAACTGTCAGTTGCACGAACAGTTAGTTAATGAACCAATTGTTTGCATGATAAAGGCCAATTATAGTCTTAAAGCTATGGATCTAGTTATTGTAATTGGATGTCTAATTATTGTTTGCATGGGATCTATATAATAGACTCATGGGATGTATTGTAAAGTGTGCTAGTTGAGTTGAGCAGGCCAGTGCCTTCTATGTGTGAAGAGAGTAAGGGTAGCTCCTCTTAGTTCCACAATAGTGCCATGTGTGGGTGTTAGTTTGGAAAATCAAAAGGGTTCTTCATGTATGTATAATCTTGGTCAGTAGGTGTGCAGGCCAAGTTTGGAGATCTGCATGGTAAGTAAGATCATTAATCTATAGGTGTTTGTGTGTGTTTGATCTAGGTTTGTAGGTGTTGCAAAACCAAGTTGATTTGTAGGTGGCAGCAAGATCAGGGAGATCACAACACAATAGGTAGCAAGATCAGGCAGGATCTACTTGGAGTACGGTGTGTCCTCGATCAGAGAGCAAAGAGGAAGGCAAGGTAGATCCTTCCAAAGTAAGATCATTTGAATTGTAGGTTATTGCAAGTTCATGGGAGATTTACTTGGAGTACATTTGTGTACTCAGACTCGAGTATGTGTGTATACTCGGTGGTACTGACTGGTGGTACTGGCAGTAGTGATACTGACTAGTGGTATTGGCAGTAGTGATACTGACTGGTTAGAGGTGAACACCAACTCTATGTTTGAGTTGTGTGTTGGGACCGTGATTGAGAGAGTGAGCTCTTGAAGAGATTTACTGTTTATGCCCTAGAGGTGTGGGAGCCCTAGAGGTGTGTAAGGAAGAAGACTGTGGCATCTTCTTTGTTGTATTTCCTTCTGGAAGAGTATTAATACAATTGGGTATTGTCTCTCATATTTTGTGTTATTTCTTAATTCTAGTTACTTGTTACTTCTAGTTAAATTCTGCATTTAGTTGCTTATACAAAGGTAATCAATTGTGTGCTTCCAGGTCCTAACAATTTGCACCTTCATGTGATGTTTCTTGTTGACTAACTCTTCAAATCTTGAATTATTAGAATGTTTTTACCATCTCTAACATGGTATCAGAGCTTTGAGATTTGAAACCATCCATGATCTTGAATTTTTTTTTCAAATGATTCTATTTTTTACACATAGATGGAGAGGAAGTTTTTTGAAAGCCTTTTTTCAAGTGAAAGAAGTAGTAGAAGCTTTCTTTGTGGGTCAACTGTGTAGAGTGATAGAAGCTTGGTTTCTAGACTATATTGGAAGAAGTTGATCTGTAATGTTAGAGAAGACTATATTTAAAACCAATAGGTCCTAGGATCTAATTTGATTTTCATAATTCTATTTTGGTAAATTCATTTTTGGGTAAAACTATATTTTTTTACCAAAACATCATATGTTTTGATTAAATTTTCTGTACGCATAAGGAATTTTATGAAACTATTTTTGGGTTATGAGATCCTCTCTCACAAATTTGCATAATATTTTATGATTTTAAATTTTGATGAGTATTAATAAAGTTATGGTCATTTTAACCTGCTATTCTTGGTACTTTTTTCTTAAAAATGTGGTTGTGATATAAACAAAGTTATTTTGACTTTCAAAAGTGGTTTGGAGCCAACAACTATGAGGA
Organism: Torreya grandis; assembly: GCA_037957365.1. Lineage (NCBI taxonomy): Eukaryota > Viridiplantae > Streptophyta > Pinopsida > Cupressales > Taxaceae > Torreya > Torreya grandis. Next base: position 2,994,989 of record JARHVA010000684.1, on the reverse strand, counting down.
AGGATTTTTTTTCATTTTAGTAGGATTGAGGACATCTGTGGTGAAATTATAGTTCTAATGAGTGGTTAGAAGGCTATCTTTTTTTCTAATTTGGTCACTGAAATTAGCTTATGGTGTAATTTTTAATGTTTTTGGCCCACTTTACGAGAATTTGTAAAACCTATATCTTTTGAATGTAACTCATATTTGAGTTCTATTTTTTTTCAAAAGTGTATAGTTTTTAATTTTCTATCTATTGCTGTCATCACTTTGTAAAAATGCTTTACTTTTATAAAGTGCCAAAATTTGGGGGGCCTTACACTTTTTTGAGATTTTATTTGTTAATTATCATTCTTTGAATAGGGAGTTTTTATTTTGAGGGGATCAGTCTTTCTTATTCCCAACTTATTACTTGTATTTAGACAATGGACCCCCTCAACACCTCAAATTATACCCTTGGGAAGATCAAAATGAAGATACACCTTTAGTTGAAAGGCATTTAGAGATTGATACTTGGCAATGATCCTAACTTCACCGATGAGGAAGATATTGCTTGGATTTAATCTATGTAATATGAGGCTCTTCATTTAATTTGTCTCAATGTTCAGACAACTTGCACATTCATATTATGGATGCCAAATCATCAAAAGAATCTTGGGATGCTATTGTAGCCTTATTTAAGAAGGATATTAAATCTTTTAGGTCTTTTACACCCTCTTTTACTTCACCTCCTTTTGTTCTACTTCTTTCTTCTCCTATTAGTGCGGATTTATATTTTAACAGTGACATATATGATACTTCTCTATTTCTTTTTCCTCGTATTAGTGAAGTTTTTTCTTCTTCTGGTATAATTTTTCCTCTTACTATAGTTTCTTATGATGACACATTCCTGATGGATATTGCTCTTGTTTTTATCAAGCTATCTATATGTGATGATTTTTTGCTAGACTTGATATGTCTATTTGTAGAACCTCCCTTTGTTCTTATGTAGGAATTTGAGCCACCACATATTATCACTTCAGAGGACTCTACTAGTTTTAGTAATAATACACTTGTTGATCATTACAATCCACTTCCCATAGACATTCTTTTAGTGAATGTTACATGTATTTCTTTGGATCAATTCATTTTCATGGCATTATATCTAGTTCTAATGCATGGTATTTCTAGACCTATGCTATACTTCAGATTTGGACATGATTCATAGATATTTTTACTATTACCTCCATCTTTCATTATGGAATGGGAAAACTTCCACTACACCATACATGTTCTTCCTTTGGCAAAATGAAGAAATTGTTCCATACAGATGGAGATTTTACAATATTTTAGTTGAGGATCTTGAGACTAACACTGGTCATCTTATGATTCTAACTTGGAGTATTGATAGCTTCAATATCGATGGTATTTGTCCTTGGGGGGGTTACATATGAAGTCCTTTCCTTCTTTTATATCATTTTTGGGGGGAGTTTTATTTCCTATGGGTTTTCTCTCTTTATCCATTTCATGGATATATTGTACATTAGTACCTTATACCGAGATTCATATTATGAATATGTCACTTTATTTTTTGGATATTATTAGCCCCTAGCTTCACTTGAAGGGGGATTTTAGAGTGTGTATTTCTAATGTTTGATGGACTATTAGCTAGGTATTTCTACTTTTCCCTAATTTGTCCTATATCTAGAATTATCCCACATTACTTGCTTAGGCTTGATTGTAGTTTTGCCTTGCCTACTTAAGCAAGGGTGTTTCACTAAAAGTTTGATTTATTTTTTAAGAAGAAATTTGTAAAACTTAAAAGAGTGGTGAGGTTAGTAGAACCTAATGTGTTATGCATATGTGAATCCATATGATTATTGATACTCCTCTTTATCTGGGGAGGATAACCTGTAGATAAGAAAACATTAGAAGAGAATGGTTGATTAGTGAGATAGTAGGGTGGAATTCCTAGCATGAGCTAGATCTAAGAAGCACAAGCTTCTTTGGAGGTTATCCATCCACACTTTTAAAACACTTAAGTTCTAAAAGGCTAAAAATAGATTCTTACATGAAACAAAAGAAAATATTGAAATCAAATACTATAAATGCTTCAAAAGAAACACATGATTCTGACCAAAAATAATATTAAATGATTAAGTGTTGATGTTATATTAATCAAAATTGATTCAAAAAATAAGTTGATCCTCTGTGACAAAATAAAAACTCAAAAAATAGAATTTGGATACAAGTAGATAGGCCAAATTAGCTTGTTATTATAAAATAACAAATAATGACCATCGATGGTTTGGGTATGATTATCAATGGTTAGGTGACCATTGGTGGTTATTAACCATCAACAATTAAAAAAATCCATCGTTGATTAGGTAAAACCATCAATGATTGTTATGGAGTTTGGTTTGGAAAATAAATCTACAAAGAGGAGTTATAGAGAGGTTCTGGGTATTGTGTCTGAGATGAAGGTTGGTCACTAGATAGGAAATGATATCAAAGGTGTCTTGTTTAGGGATTAGGTGTTTGGGTGAATGGAATAAGATATGGTTGATTTTGGATAGGAAGTGAAGTTTCTAAAGTTGTAGAAATCCAACACAAAAAAGTGAGGTGAAATAAAAATAAAGGGGAAAAATACAAGTAATGAAATAAATAGAGCTAATTATTGAATCTTAATGAAAACCAAAGATACTTAGATTTTGGATTCACCTAGGAATCAGAACCTATTACACCTTCGTGATTGATATGAACCTAATGATGATTGATTATTTTGACCTTATCTTCCTCTCTTAATATAGAGGAAAGGGAAGTTCTAATCCAATGATTTAATAAATGGTTCATCACATAGTCTAATTACGCATCGATCATGCAAATAACTAGCCAAATTTAGATAGCTAGTAATCAATGAGTAAATTACAATTAAATTATAGTTGATTCTTTTGATCATGTAAGTATCTCAGGTAACCATCGATGATCAGGTCAACCATCGGTGATAGAGGGTCAACCATCAATGGTTGGGGAAACATAGTCAAAATAGATAGGACTAGTCATTTTCAATTATTTTTATTGTTTGAAGAGTTTAATAAATGGTCTAAGGTAAAAAATGGGGTCATGGGGTGATTCGATGACTAGAAACACATCACACAATTTTTGATTATCTATATTCTACCCCTTTTTGTTGTGTAATTTATGTCAACCAGAGGCAAAACAAAAAATGGAGAATTTTGTAAAAGGTTAGATGCCCCAAGTATGGGAGGAGGTGTTCCCCCTCAAATCAAGAATTGATAAAGTGAAAGAGAGTCAGGTTTGAGTTTGATAAGTGGATAAGTTGGGTGATAAAAAAGATAAAATAGGTTAGTTGATTGGGTTTTTAGGCACAAAAAAGTGAAAATAATATGATTAATTATGATATCATAGATCATGCATAGACTAGGCTGCCATAATTGAGTTAGGGTGCAAAATATGGTTAGATTATAAGGGCAAGTGATAGGGTAACTAGTTGTAGAAACAATGTGTGAATGTTGGGTTAGTGCATATAAACTCAAGTATCCTAGGCCAGGTTGATGTATTCATAGGTATCTGAGGTAGGATCATGAACACCTCCTCCATACTTAGGGCATCCAACCTTTTACCAACTTTTCTATTTTTTGTTTTGCATCTTGATAACACAAACTTCACAACATAAAGGGGAAAAATATAGACACTCAAAAATTGTGTGATGTATTTTTAGTCATTAAATCACCCATGACCCCTTTTTTACCTTAGACCATTTCTTAAACTGCTCAACCACCAAACATAATTGAAAATGAGTAATCCTATCTATTTTCACTATGTTTCCTCAATCGTTGAAGGTTGACCCTCAACCACTAACAATGGACCTAATCATTGATGGTTACTTGAGCTACTTGCATGGTCAAAAGAGTTAACTACAATTCAATTTTAATTTACTCATTGATTACTAGTTGTCTAAATTTAGTCAGTTATTCATACAATCAATTTGTAATGATTGTGTGATGAAACATTTGTTAAACCCTTTGATTAGAACCTCCTTTTCCTCTATATTAGAAGATGAAAAGAAGGTTAAATGGATCAATCATCATCAAGTTCAGATCAATCAGATAGGCACAAGAGGTTCTAACTCCTAGCTGAATCTAAAAGCTAAGTATCTATGTTTTTCATAAAGATTTAATAATTAGAACTATTTTTTTCATTGTTTGTATCTTTCCCCTTTATTTTTTATTTCACCTCAATTTTTTGTGATGGAGTTCTACAACTCCAGCACTTCACTTCCTATCCAAAATCACCCATAACTTATTTCATTCACCTAAACACCCAATCCTTGAACCAACCACCTCTAAATATTATTTCCTATCTTGTGACCAACCTTCAACCCAAACATAATACATATAACTCTCTATAACTCCCCTCAAATTTTTTTTTCCAAGCCAAACCCCACAACAACTGCCAATAGTTTTACCTAACTGTTGATGGATTTTATTAACTACTTATGGTTAATAACCACTGATGGTCATGTAACAGCTAAAGGTTATACCCAGACTACCAACAATCATTGTCTATTATTTTATAATAGTAAGCTAATTTAACCTATCTACCCATACCCAAATTATATTTTATGAGTTTCTATTTTATCAATACTTAATAATTTACTACTATTTTTAGTCAAAATCACTTATTTATTTCCAAGCATTTCTTGTATTTGATTTGAGTATTTTCTATTGTTCATGCAAGAATATATTTTTATCCTTTCAAAACTTATGTGTTTTAAAAGTATGGATTGAAAACCTCCAAGGAAGCTTGTGCTTTTTGGATCTAGCTCATGCTAGGTAATCCACCCTACTTCTCACTAATCAACCATTCTATTCTAGTGTTTTCTTATCCATAGGTCATCCTACTTAGACAAATAAGAGTATTAACAATCATCTAGATTCATGCACGCATAACACATTAGGTTCTACTAACCTCACCCTTATTTTAAGTTTTACAACTTTCTTCATAGAAAATAAAGCAAAATTTTAGTGAAACATTATGGCATGCCTGGTGGGACCCTTGAGATTTTTCTTGGGTTCATAGCTATAAGACATTTAGTTACATTAGAAAAGAGTCATTCTTGCATTTTTTTTTGAAAGATTAAACATTCCTTATTTCCTTCCTTCCCTTCCAAAATGTAAGTTCTAGTTTCTTTTGCTTTCTTAGAAAAAGTAAAAATTGTCATTTTGGCTTTCATTTTTGAAAATCAAAAGTACTCATTCTAGGCCTAGGATTTTGCATCATCATCTAGGTGCATCTTATTTATTTTGTATTCATTTAAAAAGACACCAAAATTTTCTTTTAGATTAAAATTAAGTTTGCATCCATTGTTTACTTGTGTTGATTAGCTCACAAAGATTAATTTAATTAAATAAATTAATCATAGTCTCACTTCTCCCCACACACATGAGACCAAAAAACACATTTAATTAAATATTAAAACATTGAAATAAGGATTGACTAGGATTTCATCATCTAGTGGTCATATTTCATTGGCTATCCTACTTGAACTTCACCACCAAGGGGAGAACCAACTCAGTACCCTAACTGAATATAATCTCTAGCAACTCAGTATATTATAGCTAAGTACCCGACACCCTTATCACTACAATGTGTGAAGTGAGGGAGTAGGCCCAAATATCAAGACATGTAACAAGTTTTCATATAGACCTTGAGAGATTTTAACTACCTAAAACCATCCTTAGACATCTTCTTCTAGTACCCTCTCTACAATCCCAAGTTGGTCTTCATAACTTATAAATTAAGTCATAAGCTTAAAGAGAGATAAAAGGTAACTTAGGATTTTAACACACTTTAGTGTATGCTCTATTTTTCTTAGAGATATTTTTATTTTGATTTATTCTCTTTTGTTTATTGAGATTTCTCTTATCTTCCTTTTCCCCTTCCTTGCATGGTTCTCACTAGACAACAACTAAGAAACCAAGCAAATTGGGATCCACCTCCCAACCACCCATCTTCCTCTTATTCATCCATGGAGTACGTCTCAAGTATAAAGGGTTTTCCACATCCTTTTAGAAGTCTTAATATCCCTTAGATAGTTTCCCAAGGTGATATATATTTTTCCACCCTTCTAGATAATAACCCCATAACCCTCCAACACTACCTTAACACCATATCTCACCATACCACTACTTCAGTTCCATCTATTAATCCACCCTATGGTATGCCACCCCATATTATGGGAAACACCTATATTTCCACCATTTCTATCCAAAATTTGGTCATCCAATCATATTATTCTACTAGTAATCTCACCAATACCACCATCCAAAACCAACCCATCCAACCAACCAACCAAGACCCAAACACCTTCCACCCCAACCAATAACTCTTCTAGTATAGGAGCAACCTAGCATTTGGGTACCTATACTCTACTTACCATTGGATTAACCTCTATTAATATTTCTTGGTGGTTCTAATAACTTCTACCCTTCCACCCATTAGTATCAAGGTTACCACCCATCCTCAACCTATCAACCCAACCATACCTCCAACCCAACCCATGTCAATTCCTCAATAAATGCTTATTGCACCCAACCTAGGTTACATCCCTAACCCATAAGGGTATGTACCTCTACCTTCTACCCAACCTCCTATATCCACTTACCCATACATGCCATCCTCTCAATCACCCATGTCCATATACCAAAATGTGGCAACCTCCTAACCTTCCACTAGCTATCTATATGTTGCATGTACCCAAACCCAATAAAATGTTACCTACAACCATGGGGGTACACAAACACAAACTGATCTAGTTAAGATGTTAGTGGAAGTGATGACCAATTTGGAGTCATCTATTTATAGTACTCATAGCTTCTTATCATATGATCAAATTTGTAATGAACTAATTCATCTATCTATCCCAATCCAACCTTATCCTCCTCAATGAGAACTTCCAAAAGTTTCTAAATTTTAGAGAAAGGAAGATCCTCAAAAACATCTTAGAGTATTTAGATATTCTTTTTATTTGATTGCTTACAATGATGTTCTCCTTCTTCACACCTTTCCCATGTCCCTATCTGACCTCACATTAGATTAGTATAGTATTATTACTAAGAATTCACTCTTTTCTTTTGCCCAATTAGCTCAATCCTTCTTAGATAATTTTTCCATAAATATATCTAAGAAAAATTCCATCATCTAACTCTACTCCATTTGACAATTTGAGGATGAGTCAATTCCTGATTTTGTGGCCCATTAGAGAGGTTCGATAAACTAACTCTCTTTCTCTTTTCCCCAACCTAAGCTAATTGATATTTTCTCTCAGGCTTGTGCCAAACACATTTCCTCCACCTTCCTTGGATGCTCCAAAATTCTTGTTTTAGTGGCTTTCTCAACTTGTGCTCATGAAGTCTTCGTCAAAGGAGGCTTGGCTATCTCCTCTTCTCCTTGGCACCTTGTGGCTTTGGCTTGGCTTGGAATTAATTTGGCATGGTAACACTAATTGTAATAGCTTTTAGAATCATTTGTGCATTATAAATTTTCATTATCAAGGCTTTTTAAGATATTTAAGCATAATAATTTACACCAACAATAGCTTAGAAATGGTGTTCATGGCCTCTCTATTTATATATTTTTGCAAATGGCTAGAATCAACCTGAACCGTCCATCTCAAGATTGAGATGTGTGGCTAAGGATTAATCGAATTATGTAATTAAAATCCATAAATATGCTCATCAATATTTAGGATAGAGGAGAAATTGAGAGGCATAGATGGCTTTGATGAGGCATGGAGGGATTTTATGAGGCATGGTAGACATAAATCTTGATATTTGTGGCATTTATGGCCTAGGGATGTCTTCCCAAGAAATGAGGTCACTTGATGATGTAGATAGTAAATATTCATTTCTAAAAATAAGTATTCAACAAGTTTCCATGGAATTCTTAATTAAGCTCTAATTTTCTTTAATTAGCTCTTAAGTATGATTAAGAACTTTGTGTACAACTTATTAAAATTAATCAAAATGTCTTTTTATTGGTCTGAAATTTGACTTGATTAGAATTAGAAGTCAATGTCAGATGCATTGGATTTGTTATCCCGTTTAGGATGTTACCAACACCAAATAACAAAGGCACATGCCTTGTGCAATAAATTTGATACAAAATAGCAATCCAGAGCACCCAAGTACAAAATTGGCATTTTGACTCTAAATGATCTAATCAAACTTAATGGGTCCATAAATTACATTGCCCTATTTAATGATACCATGGCCAAAATCAGCACTTGAATATATCAATTTCAACTCATTTAGCATGTTTTAGTGTTTTTAAGCTAAATTATGCACTTTGGTAGAAATCGGTCAAAAGCCTAGTTGGATGTTATCGATGGCCAGATTTAGGTGTCTATAGTTTGCTCCTATTTGGGAAGATGTTTTAAATCATAGGCAAATTGATGTCTTCTCAAATAATGAGATATGTCTTGTATGCCAAAAATAAGATGATGGTTAAAGAACAAAGCTCCAAATAGTTTTGAGAAGCCTATGATGATGCCCCCTCAAAGGAGTGGCCATCACATTTATTGATGGACAGTCCCTCGAAAAGAAATAGGAAGAAAGGTGGAAGTGACCCATGGTTGACATTAATCCAAATAAGAAAATGCTTGCATGCATTGATGTAAAAAGGATACTGATTTGCCCAATGGTGGTTATAATTAAGATTAAAAGTCAAAATAATGATTTGCCCATAGGTGGTTATAATCATTAAGAGGACCTAGATTGGCTAAAGATGATTGTGCCCCAGTTAGGGTTGATTAACAAGCTTAACTCAAGGATATCACTTAAAATATAAATTAAAGATGAGTGGGTGCAAAGTGATGAAATAGATGGATATAAGAATAAGATTAATCAATGTGAATGATTTAGTTGTACCTACCAATATGGAGATGCTCATCTTGATTAACAATGATATAACTAGAATGGTCAATGGGTTGATTTGATTAAGGGTAGGATGGGAGGGTTTTCCAAGGTGCCAAGGAGAAACTTCTATGGCTCCATTAATTATAAACCTTTTTTAAGCTAATTTTTGTTGTAGCATGTGATGGTAGATTTCATGATAGAACACCATCAAGACTATCCCAAAATATGCATAAGGACTGACTCTCGATCTAATAAACACTTAAAAATAATGCATCAATGATCAAAACTATGATGACAATGTTAACGTATGAATATGGATGGACTCAAGAGTAATATGCTTGATGAATCACCCAATGAACACATATAGACTGAGTCGAGGCAATAGTGTTGAAAGTAAATAAACAAGCAAGAAAATAAACAAATAGAAAAACAAACAAACAAATAAACAAACAAACAACCTAAAATAGACAAACAAATAGAAAGCTTAAAAATAAAATCAAAATAAAGCATCCTAACAATGAATTTGCACCAGTAGGGTAGATCGAGGATAACTGATGAGGCTTAGACAGGACAAATATTTTTATATTTTGAAATATTATGAATGTTTTTGGTATTTTGAGGTATCTTAACTCGTTATAGAATGATAATATACCTACTTATAAAATGGCAAGAGCATTTGGCTTAGGTTACTCACAAAATAGTGAGAGCATATGGAAAGGGGGACTGAAGTGACCTCAACATGAATTGAGCATGACCAACATAGTCCTAAAATGACCTCAAGTCATAGTAATTCCATCCACACAAAAGGCAAGGAAAAACCAACTAGGTCCCAACAAGTTTTCAAATCTGACAAATGGCCAGTCAAATGAAAATAGTAATGGCAAGGTGATGTGGCAATGCATGATAAACAAGTATTGCCCATATTTTGCCCATAGGTAATTATAACTAGGATACAATGACATAGGTCAATAATACTAATTTGCCCATACGTGGTTATAATTAGTAGCAAGACTGGTGAAATACTGTTTTGCCCATAGGTAGTTATAATCAGGCTCACATAAAAAAGCTTGATATAAGATGGAAAATAAAATATATCTTACCAGATCAATTATCACACTACTTTCATAGACTATCATTTAAACATGGACTTGATTGATTGTTGAAATTTGACTAGAATACTCTCACAAAAAGTGTGGGAAGAACCAAAGGAACCAAGATCAAAACAAGATTGGATATGATGACTAAAAATAGGCTTTGGTCTAGATAGGAATAAAATGATAGGATGGAATGCAATTACTTTAGGATAATGATGGTTTTTGATAGGTTGGATAAAATGGTAAGAGGGTTTGCTCCCAGGTGATAGGGTGAATATCAAGAATATGTGATAATAGAAAATGGATATGTAATAATGGCAATGGCATGGCAATGAAATGGTATGGTACATGTTTTTAGCTTGGGTGTGGTTTTTGCTTCTATTGTTCCTACTGATGGGGAGATGCACATCCTAATCAACAAATGATACAAATAGAATACTTGATCATGTTAATTGCTAGCCCACACCTCATCTAAATAATTACTCCATCAATAACTACCTACAAAATGTGATTTTGAGAATGTTGTTGTGATCTTCATTAATCATTGATTTGGATTCCTTCAAGCATCAAGACAAGGTATCTTTATAACCTCTACAAAGAAAAGTGTGGATATGGATAGTAAACAAGGACAAATAATGGATGGTAGGTTTGATTTTGAAATGGAATAGTAGATGATAATGTAATGTATTATGGTGGGGAAATAAATGAAGATCATGACTTTTAGTCACACGTAATGTTGCTGATGCCAAATTTGATATAATTTTGGCTATGGCAAGGTTGAAGACTTGTTCTCTTAATAGGACCATCAAAATTTTCTATTGTTTGGGCCTAAGAGTAGCTACCTTCTAATTAGGCTATAGATTGGAAGCTATTTTGATTTTATCTTCATCAAGCAATGAAGAACTTTTGTGCTCAGCTATTGGTGCCTCAAAGATGTTTTCACCAATGAAGTTGTCTTGATTATCCTGTAGCACCTATGAGAAGGTTTCACTAAGGAATGCTAAATTTTAAATTTTATTATCTTCTATCACTTATAAAAAAGTTTCACTAGAAGATTCTGAGTGCTGACTTTGATTGTCCCCTTATGCCTCTAAAAAGGTTTCACCAGGAGAGTGTTCTTTTGCTATATAAATGTGGTCTTGGCCTCCTTGCTCTTCTTCAATTACTATGTCACCATAGATGCAATTCAGCAAAGTGTGATTCTATTGATCCCAATCGACACTTGTGGGAGATGGAATGTCAATGATATGGCTATTTTGGTTGATGGTAATGGCCTATGGAATGGTAATGGAATGGGGAGAGGTTGCACAATCCTTATTAAAGATACTAGGATAACTTGTGTTGAAGATGAAATACTCATCCTAAAAAATCATAGAAGGATCACAAATGTATTCAAATTGATCTATGAGGCATGCATAATCAATTTTGTAACAACCATGAACATATTCTTCTTCTGAATCTGATTCTAACTCAAGGGACTCTGAATCTAATTTTAAGATTAATGTTGATTCAGATTCTGATGGTAAATCTAATGTTAGTTCAAGAATGGAACCTGACTCAAAGGATTGGATCAATTGAGGTTTGGATGAGAAATTGGTTATGGTTGGATAATGGTAGGGCATTAGAGAGCATGATTTCTCACATGAGCCAAATTAAAAATTTGTAAAATGGTAACAATAGGACAGTATGGGGCTTGGTTACTCACACAAACCAAAGGACTAGGTCCTAGAATGATGAAGGGGCATTATGGAGCTTGATTGTTTACACAAACCAAAGGATGAGGTCTTGGTATGGGAATGATACAACATTGTGGTCCTAGAATAGAAATGGTATGATGTGGTGGAGCTTGATTACTCACATAAGCCAAGGCATCCAAGTCTTCCTCATAAAACATATCATCCCACTTGTGAGTTGGCTCATAAGTTTGTTCTTAACTATGTTCCATGTATTGATTATTATAAATAAGGTATGGATTTGTATCCCAAACAACATTATATTAGTTGGGTCTTCAAAGTCATCGTCATAAGCCTCTTCATACCAATCGAAGTCTCAAGTTGGATCATAAGCTGGTTTGTGAATTTATTCCCATGAATGATTATTATGAGGTGGATAGAAATCTGTCTCATAAACCATATTATCATCATTAGGGTCTTGACTAAAGCCATACAAGTCATTTTGTGCAGCCATTCTATCATAATTTGGATTATATGTGACTCCACCATAGGTGTAGCTAGACATATCCACATAAATGATGAAAGCTCCAAAAACAAAAAAGACTTAGAGTTTTACAAACTCTAAAAAAACTATGTCTAAAGGACAAATGGTTTAAACTTGGTCTAACTTGGTCAAAAGTGGAGTTGTATCTTCAACATGGTTTGAAAATGGAGTTGTATCTCTAAAATGGTTTGTGATAAGACTTGGCATAAAATAGTTTAACATTAAATGTCTAATTGTAAATGTCATACGCATAAAAGGTCAAACATATAAATAAAAATTAGCATTTCAAAGGTCTAGGTCAAAGTGTTATAAACAAAGTCTAAACTACGAAAGAGAAAAGTTGAGTTACTAGGTCTTTTGGCCAAATGCAAAGTCAAAAGATAGACTCAAAAGAATAGGCATATGCTAAGACTTTTGGGCAAATGGCATCAAAAGATAGACTTGAAACAAAGGTATCATGTGATTTGATTTAATCTAACAAGTTTGGAAACAATTTTGGCATAAACCTGGCACACAGAATCAAACATAAATATGATCAGTTGGCATAAGGCATAAGAGAAAAGGATATTTGAAGAAAGATTGTGTTTTTCCAAATAAAGGCACAAATAATGATAAGGATAGACATTTGAACAAACCATCAATAGTTTTCAAATTTAGGTAATCGATTAATCAAATTTATGCAACCCAAAAGAGAAAGATCAATGTATCAACCCCATGAATTGAGGCTTAAAAAAAAATCAATCAATGTTTGGATCTAACTTAACAAGGTTAGTTGAAAACTCAACATTGAAAACTAGGATTTGACCAAACAATCTAGACAAGATTGGACAACATGATGGCATAAGATAAAGGTCCAAATGGTATACATAAAATGATTTAAAACAATGGTTTTTGATACAAGGTAAACTAGTCTTGAAACAAATTAAGTAGCCTAACGATGTAAGCATGCTTGAATGATGTGATATATGTTATGTTTCAAAGATTAAAAGGCACAATGGTTTTGACATGATTTGGGAAGCATAAAACTACCCTCCACAACTCAAATGACACACACACAAACAAGTTTAGTAAAAAAATTCAAGGCACAAGTGTGGTGTAAAACGGCTAGCATAACACCTCTTTAGACAAAAGAGTGATGTATATAAAAATTGGTTTTAACATGGCTTATGAATAAAAAAATAAGTATTAGTCTCAAAACATACCAAACAAAAATGACCAAAATACACTAAGTATAATCATCTAAATCCTAGCAAGGATATGACAATGTGGGGTTGACTAAACTAGCAAGCTTTCAAATGTTTCTAGGGGAATCAGTTACACAATGAATTTCATATCAAATGATGCAAAATACAAGCACAAAAATTGGGTGACCATGGCATTGGATAGTTATAAAAAGGTCTAGTCCTTTTTACAACCACTACATCCTACTATTCACTCAGTATAGTGCGATGTCCAAATGTAGATACGTCTCATGTGTAACTCAGAAGGAGTAAGTAAAGTCAATGTTAGGAGGTGAAACCCTAGGTCAAAGATTTCCTAAATAACTCATGGGAGGTAATGAAGTACCCCTCACAAGCTAAGTTTGCATGAAATAAAAGACTAATAGAAAGACTTTAGGGTTGTTTTCAATATCACCCAAACTTTGACAAGTTTTTGGGGAGTGCTTTAGATGACATTCTTTCTAAGCCTTGGACTAGGATATTTTCAATAGGAATGGTGATTTTGATTTTGAGGTTTCCCTAAAGGGGATAAATGGAAGAGCATACCCAACACCCCTCTCTTTTCTAAACAAAATTAGATCAAACAACTATTGAAGACAAAAAAACTTTTAGAAAGATGAGTTTATTTTTAAGCATCAAATTTGAAAGATTGGGTTGTGTTCATTTGACCCCTTGGTCTTAACATTGTGAAATTTGAAAGCCTAAATTATGAAAAAATTCATTTAAGCACCTAAATGTTTCATTAAGCACCAAAAACAAAATTCCTAATTCATTTTAAAATCATGTCAAAGATGTCTTAATAGCATGTTTTAACAAGTTCCAAGTCTATTAGTTACTTATCTACCCTTAAGGTATCACCCCAAAAGCAAATATGTTAGATTAAAAACATTTTAAATAGATTTTAAAAGTTTTGTGAAAAATATATGAAACTTGAAGATAAACTAATGTCAAATTCTAAAAATTTAGGAGAAAACATGTGGTTTAAAAATAAAAAAAATCCAAAATGGAATCTGTATGACCCCAAACCAAGCATTTTAAAATGGCTTATTAGCTCTCAGGTTTGTGTTTTAAAAAAAACACAATGACCAATGTCGACTCTATAATTGATGATGGTTACACTTACTAACTAATGATGGTTATACTAATTGATAATGGTTATACCAGCAGTGATCGACGATGGCTATGCCAATCGATGATGGTTTTACTAATGGACGATAGTTACTATGTAAACCTGTGACAAATAAAAATGGAAAAATAAAGTTAGAAAATCAAATTACAAGAGTTTTAATGATCTAAATGAAGATTTTAAATTTTCATAATGATCTTTTTCATGTGCGAGATGCATCTGGTCCCACTAGGCATGCCATTATATGATCTAGGAATTTGACTCAAGAGAGGATGGTTAATATCATGTTAGTTTTGAAATATAAAAAAAGGAAAGAAACACACTAACTAACATAACATCTCTAGGCATAGACATTAGGGAGAGCTTAGTTAACAAATATGAATAAAACACAACTAAATTTCAAAAGAAACCCTCTTTTACCTTCCTTGGATACTCCAAAATGCTTATTTTAGTGGCTTGCTTAGCTTGTGCTCATGAAGTCTTCTTAAAATGAG
Source organism: Torreya grandis (assembly GCA_037957365.1). NCBI lineage: Eukaryota > Viridiplantae > Streptophyta > Pinopsida > Cupressales > Taxaceae > Torreya > Torreya grandis. Next base: position 2,979,941 of record JARHVA010000684.1, on the reverse strand, counting down.
GCTTGGCTATCTCCTCTTCTCCTTGTCACCTTGTGGCTTTGACTTGGAATCAATTTGGCATGGTAACACTAATTTCAATAGCTTTTGGGATCATTTTTGCATTATAACTTTTCATTATCAAGACCTATGAAGATATTTGAACATAATAACTTTACACCAAAAATAGCTTATAAATGATGTTCATGGCCTCTCTATTTATAGATTTTTTCAAATGGATAAAATCAACCTGAACCATCCATCTCAATATTGAGATGTGTAGATAAAGATTAATCTAATTATGTAATTAAGATCCATAAATAGGCACTTAATCTTCAAACTGGTTTCATTCTCAACTAATGCTTTGAATGCTTTGAAATGTCTGAAAGTTTCTAATTTTTTCTTTAAAAGCATTACCCAAATCATATGTAAAAAATTATCAATAAGAAACATGAAATATTTATCACCTTGAGTACTTTGAGTTCTCATAGGTTCACATATATCAGTGTGAACAAGCTCTAACATCTGAGTGATTGAGTGCTCTTTTATTTTTAACCATCTTCTAGCCTGCTTCCTATGCTGACAAGGTTCACAAAGCGTGTCAGATGGCTTTGTAATCTTTGGAATATTTTTGACTACTTGCTTCTTGATGATGTTGACAAGATTGTCAAAATTTATGTGCCCATTCTCTTGTGCCATAGCTAACTTTCTTCAATCTGACTCAAACAACATCTTTGACCTTTGATGTCTAATAACATATACAACTTATTGCTTATTCTCTGAGCATCTACAACCAACATATCTGAATCTTTTCTTATAATTTCATAAACTTATGCATAAAAATTTAGTGTGTGCCCCTAATCACACATTTTAATTACACTCAAAATATTATGCTTAAGACCTTCTACTTACAAAACATTTTTAGTTTTAGTTCTACCATTATCCAAACTTAGTGTACATTTTCCAACAATTTTGGTAGTAGTATTGTCTCTAAATTTCACTATGCTACCATTGATCTTCTTCAAGGTTATGAACTTGCTCTTGTCTCCTATCATGTGCTTCAAACATCCACTATCAATGAACCATGGCTTTTCTTTATTTCTTGCATGCAAAGCTATTTGCACTAATATAGATTTTTCAGGTTATTTCTTTTGCCATGAACCTGTTTGAACTTTCTTCTTGATGAATGAAGCCTTGAAACTCTGGTCCTTTTTGACTGACTCGAACACACTTTTATAGTACCAAGATATGTGTCCAAAGGTGTTGCACTTGTAACATACTATGGCCTCTTCATTGAAGCTTGATAGAGGAGCAAAAGAGTTGTGACTTTTGCTTGACTCTGTCTGAATTTCCATCTCCTCATTTTTGAAATTGTTAGCCTTTTTTCAACATTCTATTTTCTTATGACCATATCCATTACAATAAAAATAGTAACCATAAAAATAGGACCTATTTGTGTATCTCTAACTTGATTGCCTTTTGTATCTCTATTCCCTCTAGCCTTCTTTGTTTGAGATGTCCTTTGTATTCTTAACTTTTTCCCCTTTTATTTTTTCTTTTATAAGAGCTTCAACATAGCTCTTTCCTTTTTCCTTGTTTGTGAAAGTAGTGATTTCATCTTTCTCTTTTTAAAATTCAATACCTATCTTATCTAACATTGATCTTTAATTTTATAATATCTTATTCAACATATTAGTGCTATTCACAAATTTTGAATCATTGGTTGCTCTATCATTGATTACTTTATTTATTTTCTTAAGATCTACTTTTAGAGAAGCAATTTCAATAACATACCTTTCACATTCTTTACTTATTATTTTCAACTATGTTGTTAGATCTTCTTTATTCTTCTTGGCTTCTTTAAAGTGTGCTTGTAGATATTCAATTATTTCTTTTGACTCTTTTTCATTTTTTGCAATCTAGAGCTTTAATATTTGATTCTTCTTTTCAAGAGATTTTAACTCTTCTAAGGCACAAATGAGTTCTCCTTCCAGATTCAATTCTGCTTCATCCTGTTCTTCTTCTTTATCATCTATAATTTTACTTGTAGAGGCATCTTCATGTATGGCCATGAATATAATCTCTTCTTCTTCTAAATCACTGACTCCACTATCTTTGGATGAGCTAGGATCTTTAGAATACAAACTCTTCTTCTCGAATCCCTTCTTGAATTTACCTTTGAAATTATTTTTGTATGTAGACTTTCCTTCTTTATTGTCATCATTATCCTTATTTGGGGATTTAGCTACAAAATGTCTAATCTTTCCATAATTAAAAAATTTAAAAGGTAATTTTCCTTGTTATTTATCTGTGCCCTTTTTTGGCTTGCAAATGAATAGAGCTCCGTTATCATCTTCATCATCACTAGAACTATCACTTGATTCTTGAATATTAGACTTCTCTTTATTTGATGTCTTGAAAGTAGCTTCTCTTTTTGAGGGTTTATCTTGTTTAGTCCACATCTCATATGCTGTAAGAATACCATGAAGCTCATCCATCCTTACTTTTAATAAATTCTTCATCTCTTCAATTGCTAAAATTTTTGCATCATATCTCAATGGTAGAGATCTCAAAACCTTTTAGACCACATTTGATTCTTCTAAATTTTCTCCAAGACTTTGAATCTGATTAATTATTTGATCAACTTGCAAAAGATAACTTGCTATATTTTCTTCTTCTTCCATCTTCAAACTCTCAAACTATCTTCTAAAAGTCTGAAGCTTAGCTTGCTGAACCTTTCCATCACCTTTGTAAATATTCTCAAGTTTTACCCAAGTTTCATGAGTAGATTTATATTGCACAGCTTTAACAAATTTTGATTCACATAAACCACATAAAATAATATTTAAATCTTTAGCATTATTTTCACTTGCCTTCTTTTATATCAGAGTAGTTATAAGTTTGTATGGCTCTTTATATTCGTCCACCACTGCTTTCCATATGTCAAATCCAAGGGCCATCAAATAAGTCTTCATCTTTATGATCCAAACAACAAAATTCATCCCATAAACAAAGGTGCCTTATTTGTATAAAATCCTTCATGTGATCCAGCCATCATGCTTTCTCGATCTACCTTCAAATTCTAAAACTTTTTCAAAAGGAACCTGATCTGATGCCAATTGTTAAGCATGAAATATAGTGAGAGGGGGGGGGGTGAATTAGTATAATATATATCTTTTTACTTAACCTGATTTATTTTCTTTAACCACTTAATCACACATTCAAGATATGTAATAAAACTAAAACAATAATTTACACCACATGAGAGAGAGAGAGAGAGAGAGAGAGAGAGAGAGAGAGAGAGAGAGAGAGAGAGAGAGAGAGAGAGAGAGAGAGAGAGAGAGAGAGAGAGCAAATTTTTACATGGAAACCCAAAGTGGGAAAAACTATGGAGAACAATCTCAAGTATATGAATGAGCACCAACTCAAAATACAAAGTTCACAATCACCAAATTATAGGAGCACCAACCCCTTTACCAAGCACCAACAAAAAAACTATTTGTGAGCACCAACCCACAAGATAACCAACCCCTTACAAAAATTTGTGAGCACTAACCCATAGGAGCACCAACCTCTCTTATGTATAAAACACAACTATCTCTCAATGTTGCTTACTCAACAAATGATAGAACTCTACAATATCTCCTTCTTTTCTCTCTTAGAAAACAAATACAAATAATGCACTCTCTTGCATTATTTCAAATGGATTCTCAATCCTTTATTTATATCTTTTCAAAATACCTTTGGCATTCACCCTTTGTGACCCTTCAATTCTCATGGAAAATGGTGCCAAAATTGCATGACCCTTCGTATCCTTACATTTGAAAAGTCATATGGTGACCCTTCATAAGCAAAAGTGTCCTTTCCTATTTTGTCTTTATCTTGGAAAATTATCATATTCCTTAAAGTGTCCCTTCATGGAAAAATGTGCCATACCTCTTTTGTCTTCACATGGTGACTCTTGAAATTCCTCAAGATGAGTCTTCATGAGAAAATGCGTCCCAATCCTCTTTCATCTTTTACCCCATGACTCTTTGACTTTTCCATGGGACCTCTTTTGACTTATATGCAATCAAAAATATATTCATTATTATTAAATAAATATTAACACACATTATCCAAGATATGAATATTAAAAACACCACTAAATGCAATGGGGCCTTTATCACCAATAATGCTAGACCTTTGACATCAGTGACAATATTTCCAACAAGAACCATTATTCCTTTCAGCCCTCTTAATCTCCAAATGAATATTATCTATGGGGGACTTGATCAACTGCTTTCTACCTCCTTGACCTCCTCTTTCCTTTGATCATTCACCTCTAATTTCTCCTATCTAGATAAACCAGAGTTTATCATGACTTACTTCCATAGGTGTGATTGGAAAGGATTTAGATTAAGACATTACAAACATGGACCACATGAGTTGTTTCCATGGAAAACTCAAAAGCCTTGTGAGATATTTGGTCTCAAATGCACTCCACCTAAAGAGCCAACCAATTAACCCCCCATTACCATCATTGATGAGGAAGTCCCATCCTCATCAATCCCTTCAACATTAAAATCTAAAGATTTTGATATCATCCCCCTTAGCTTTTTTTTTGTTAACATGATCAGCCTTGGATCCCTCACTTACCAAAAGGATGGGGAGATTGTAACCATTCCTCTAACTCACCTTGAGATGGTAGAAGATGACTCTCCTACCATTAATACCATTCAGTGTTAGGATGATGATTCCCTTCTCACCTATCTTGGTGCAAAAGATTCCTCTATCCAAAAATCCTTCCCTCTTAAGACTTCAACCATGTTAAATGAATCCACCATGGATGGCAACTTGGATATTTAGGATAACCCATGAATTATCAAAATTGGCCAATCACTATATTCCATATAGTTTTAAGGTTTTCCTTCATTCCTATGAGATTGTAGCATAACATTTACATGGTCTTATAGTGACATGATAGGAATTGACCTTCCATCACTACCCATAATATTATTATTACCCATGATTCTAAGCCTATCAAGTAGAAGCTTTATTAGATACACCCTTGCATAACCCTTCTTATCAAAAAAGAGCTTCAATTCCTCCTATACATAAATTTCATCCAACCCATTAACTATGCCTAATGGGTTTTGAATGTCATCCCTATCACCAAATCAATAGGGGACTTTGTATTTATGTGGATTTCTATGATCTTAACTTTGCTTGCCTAAAGGATGACTTTCCTTTGCTAAGCATTGACTAGCTTATTGATCTTACAGCTGACCATGAGATGCTATCTCTTATAGATAGTTTCTCAGGCTATAATTAGATCTTGATTGCCCTTGAAGACCAACATAAAACTACTTTTATTGCCTCATGAGGAACCTTCTATTATAGGGTCATGCCTTCTGGTTTGAAAAAAGTTGGTGTAACCCACCGATATGCCAGTACCTATATCTTCCATGACCTTATCCACAAAATCATAGAATATTATGTAAATGAACTTCTTGGGAAATCTAAATATCATAAATATCATTTAATAGTCCTTAAGGTAGTTTTTGAATGTCTCATCCATTACCATATTCGCCTTAACCCCAAGAAATGCATCTTTGGGGTCTTATCAGGAAAGCTCCTTAGATTTATCATCTATCTTCAAGGAATTAAAGTCAATCCCACCAAAATCAAAGTGATCCTGGACATGCCTCCCCCCACTCACCTCAAGTAACTCTGTAGTTTTTAGGGGAAGCTCCAATCCAGTCATTGCTTTATCCCTTAGCTATCTGATAGATGTCAACCTTTTCACCACCTTCTAAAAAAAGATGTATCTTTTAAGTGGGATAAGGACTGTCAAAAGGCCTTTGACTCACTTAAAGAGTACCTTATTTCTCTACCCATCCTTATTCCTCCCAAATAGGGTCAAAATTTCTACCTTTATATTTTTTCCATTGACCAATCCTTAGGGGTAATGCTTGCACATCATAAAGAGAAAGTTGTCTACTACATAAGTTATACATTAACAAAGTATGAGACTTTATACACCCATACCAAATTTTTTTCCTCGTACTAGTCTTTTTGGAGTCTAAAATCTACCACTACTTTCTTAACCACAAGACCTATGTCATAACCAACAGTAATCTACTCAAGTATATGCACTCCAAGCCATAATAGAACCAACATATGGATAAATGGCTCATGCTTTTACCTGAGTTTGACCTTGAGTTCCTCTATAAAAAATCAATAAAATAGCAAGTCATCACTGACTAAATAGCTAATGAACCTTTGGTAGACAACCAACCTTATCCTTTGGAGTTTCCCAATGAGTCCGTCATGACTCTTTCTTGAGAGAACATCACATATCAAAGGACCATATTTTTCGATGGCTCAAAGCGCCAACATGGTGGGGGTGTTGATATCAAGAAAGTGCCAACATGGTGGGGGTGTTGGTATCATGTTCATCCCTTGGATGGTGAACCCCTTCCTTTATCTTTCAAGCTTAATTTTTATTGTACCAATAACATGGATGATTATGAATCCTTAGTGATAGGTTTCCAAACTACTTTAGCCTTGGGAGTTAAGATAATCAGTAGTTTTGATGACTCCTAACTCATGGTCAATCAAATAAATGGATCTTAATAATGTAAAAATGATGTCTTACAATAATATAAATAACTTGTCAATGTATTTGTGGTGTCATTTGAGCTTTACCTCATCTAAGACATTCTATGATCGAAAAACAAGTTCACCAATACGATGGCTTCCCTTGCTTCCCAGATCTTATTCACACCTTTTGGTTCTAAGTTATTTGTCATTATCCATTATCTTACCAAATATTATTACACCCACTCAAACCTTTCTCCTATATTTAGTGTGGAAGAGACCCAACATGACCTTTGGTGTAAGCATATCTTCAACTATCTCAACCTAGACATTGTTCCCTCCAATATTTTTAAGAATGGCCAAAGAGCATTCATTTAGAGTACATCTCATTATACCATATTATGGGAATCCTTTATATGCATGGATTTGATGGCCTTCTTTTCTACTGCTACATAACCATGAGATCTCTCACACTATCAAGGAAACACATGATGGGGTTTGCAAATGAGACTTTAGTGGCTTAGTGGTAATGAAGAGGGGAGGATCTAGATAATTAGGATGAATATAAGGTATTTTTGAATCCTTAAAGGTAACAAGGGTAGAAAGCTGAATAGCTCTGACAAAGGCTACTAGAGGTTATGGGTCTTTGGGTTAGGCCTATATGAACTATAAAGCCTTTACCATTGCCTAGTGATGATGGGGTGAGATATTGATTAGATTATATAATCTCATCTTCACTGGTATTGGTGAAGTTTATTTATAACTACTCTTTGGATTGATTTAGAAGGGTTAGATTGGGAGGCACCCAAGATGAACACCTTGGGTTTAGGTGAAGGTGAAAGTACTTAGGTTTGGTTGGGTGATTGGGTGGTGGAAGAAGGATATATCCATAGAATGGACACCTTTGCCTTCCCATCATCCTTTTGTTGGGTTTGTGACCATGTGATCACATGTATGGTATGGTTTTGGGGAAGAGTTGGGATAGAAGATTGCCTCAGTTACTCCTCACTCTTAGATGAGGGTGTGGGAGTAAGTAAGTGTTGGATGGCTACTTTCAGTTCTTGAATTAGAGGTGCATTTAAGGGAGGTTCATTTGAAAATAATCCATCCTCATCACATAATTGATGGACTATGAAATGGAGAGCTTTTTAATTATCTATATCATGTCCTATAATTTTATGATATGATCAAATCAAGTTATCATTAAACCAAGATAGATTAGGACTATGAGGGTCAAATGGTTTGATGGAAGGCAAATTCAATCAATAAGATTGTAATAATCTTTATAGGATGGTTGAGTAAGACTTAGGCAAAGATGGAAAGGATGTTAGAGTTTTAGATTTGACTTTTGGGGTGGAAGCCCTCTTAGGAGTAGGCTTAGTGATGGGAGGTTTGGGTGGTGGAATGTTCTTGGCAAGTATTTTTAGGGTAGATTTATTGGATTTTAATGGTTTAGAAGTGGAGGATGTAGAGGTAGATGGTTTGGAGGTAGAATAATTAGAAATAGAAGACTTGGTAGTGGATGGTTTGGAAGTAGAAGGTGTGGAAAGGATAGGTAGAGGTGTAGCTAAAAGAGGAGGTTGGGTTTAGGTTATATTTGGGAGACTTGTTTTCTTAATAGAAAGATGAGGTCCTTTGATAGAAGAAAGATGTGGTATTAGAATGTAAAGCAATGTAGAAATGGGTGGAAAGGTTTTGGTTTTTGGGATCCTAGGTGGCTCCACTTTCTTGGTTAGCTTAACATGAGGTTTCTTTGGTGGGATAGATGGTGTTAAATCCAATTTTAATGGATGGTGAGCAAGGCTCTGAGTAGGGAGCATGCCTAGGTTTTTGATGGGCTTCATGGGGATGGTATAAGGTATTTGGGTGGAATTGGTTTGGTTAGTTTAACTATGGTTTGAGAGGTAGAGGTTTTCAATGGTTTAGTTGGGATGATGGTGGGTTTAATAGTGAAAATGGAAGGTTGGGTTGAAAATGGTGTGGTTGAGGGATCTTGCTTGGTTAGGTAAGGAATCTTAAGATGGTGCCAAAATGTGGCCCGATCCATGTTGGGTTGGGATAAGTACTCTAAATTTTGAACCAATCGAGAGCAAGGCTTATAAATGGGTTTGGTTCCTTTGGTATTAGTATCAAAGGACAAACCCATGGGTTGAGAGAGGGAAATAGTTTCCTTATATTTTTATTCAATCAAAGGTTACAAGGTTTAAGAAGGTGGTTCTTTCATGGGAGGAGTAGGTAGATTAACCTCTTTCATAAGAATGCTTTCCAACAGAAGAGTGGATTACTATATGATAGGAGAGAAAGCTATGGTGGTAATGGTTGCCTCCTTTGGTATGTATTCTAAAAGAGGGGTTGGTAGCTCCACTACCTCAATAAATGGAGAAAAGGTAATAAAAGGTGACTCCACTCTCTCAATAAGTGGAGGAGGGGGAGTAGTTACTTCTTTTCTTTTGGTTTTTAAAGGAGTAGAATGTGACTCCACTACCTCAATAAGTGGAGGGGAAGAAGAAGTGATTTGGGCAATGGTTTCCTCAATAAAGAGGTCACTAAGAGCCACAATAATAGTATAGACCTCCCAGTTGTGAGAGGATTTTGTTTTATTATTTTTATTATTCATGGAAGGGGTATGGTTGTCTAAATATGTTGAGTGGCTGATTTAGGGGTATATTGGGGTTATCCAACATAAGTTACCCCTTGTTAATCAACCCTTGGACAATGCTTTTGAAGGTATTGCACCTACTCACACCATGCCCAATGACATGGTGGAAAGCACATAATTCATTCTCCTTATACCAATTAGGTGTAGGGAAAGAGGAATAAAATTATTGTGGGGGATTGATTGGAGGAAGTTGTATGATATTTGCTTTCAACAAATTTTCCAAAATAGAAGAATATGACTCCCCCAGTGAATTATATTTCTTTTGGTTGTTACAGTTTTAGTTTTGGGTATTCTAGTTAAAAGAATTAGAAGATTTGGGTTGGTTAATAACTAAAAGAGGGGAAATTTTAAAGACAAATACATTCATGGTTCCATTGGTTTTGGTGTTGTGTTGGATTGGTTGGTGGTTTTAGAGGAAGAAGTTTCATTTGGTTTGAAACTAGAGTGCTTGTTTCTTAATTTCAGCTTCCCCTTATCAATGGCTCTAATCTCCAATTTCCATGCCATGGTGAAAGCTTCATAAAAAGTTTTGAAAGTCTAAACATGTAGAGTGGAGGAAATGTGTTTAGTGTTAGGTTGTGGAGCTAAAAGCTTCACTATTGATGCAAATGGAGGAGGTTGCTGAGAGTCAAAGCGATTGACATCGTTTTGATCAACCGACATCGATCATCTTTAGTGTATGCAATAACCAATGTCGGTTAGGGGTCAGTCAACATCGATCAGACAAGAACCGATGTCGATAGCCTGTGTGTGCATGCGTCTCTGAAACTGGTCTATTTTTGGACAAATAGTTTATTTGCATGTAAAAGACTAATTTAAGTCTTGAGTCTACATTTCTAATTATTGTAATTAAGAAGTCTAATTATTGTTTGCATGAGATCTATCTAATAGACTCATGGGGCTATATTGTAATTTGGAGAATCATAAGGGTTCTATAGAATCAGAAGGATTCTTCTCGATTGTAAGATCTAGGTCGGTAGGTGTGCAAGACTAGGTTGATCTATAGGTGTGCAAGATCAGGTTAGATCTACATGGTGTGTAAGATCAGTTGATTTGCAAGGTGTGCAAGATCAGGTAAGATCTACATGGGTAAGTAAGGTCGATTGATCTACAAGTGTGTGTGTGTGCAAGGTCAAAGGAGATCTATGGGATAGCAAGATCAAAGGAGATCTACAACACAACAAGGTGCAAGATCATGTGAGATCTACTTAGAGTACATTGAGTACTTGGTTGACTAGAAGTAGGAAACGATGGTGAAAATTGGTTGTCACTTACTGGTGGTACTGGCAGTATTGTTATTAACTGGTTGAGTGAACAACAACTCTGTGTTTGAGTTGTTTGTTGTGATTGTAATTGAGAGAGTGAACTCTTGAGGGAATATTAATGGTATGCCCAAGGTGTGGGAAGCCCTAGAGGTGTGGGAAGAAGAGTGTGGCACTTCTTCATTGTATTTCCTTCTGGATGAGTATTAATATAATTGTGTATTGTCTCTCATATTCTGTGTTGTTTCTAATTTTTAGTTACTTATTCATTCTAGTTTAATTTCGTGTTTAGTTGCTTATACAAAGGTAATCATGTGTGCTCTTATGGAGTGGTAGATCCTGACAAGTGGTATTAGATCTTTGGTTAGGTACACTAACAGGTGGTTAAAGCGTGTTAAGTGTTTGTTGATTATAGGTCACTCTCAGGAGTTTCTGATTGAGTGGGAGTATAGAAATGGCAAAAGAAAGTAAGCTAAGAATGGAGGAACTCAATAGCAAGAATAATCAATTACTAATTTATGGAAAGAAAGGGCAGGTAAAGAAAGATTGATGGTTGGTAGAATATCAGCATGAAGAAAATGAAGAAGCAGATCTTGCAGGTATTGTTGCACAAGATGCTCTTGTATGTTCCTTGGATAAAGTAGAATCTTATTTTTTAGATTATGTTGCCTCTTTCCATGCAACCCCAAATAGGGTTGGTGAGCCTTGTCAAATTGTTGGCAAAGGTCAAGTGCAGCTGAAATTGCAGATGGGCAACACATGGGTGTTGAAGGATGTCATATAGGTCCCAGTCCTGAAGAGGAGTCTAATTTTAGGAAAGTTAGGTGATGAGGGATGCACAATAACTCTCACAGTGGATGCACTTGAATTAGCATGTGGTAAGAAAGTAGGTACTCTTTATCTATCTACTTGTATTATTGATTCTCCTTCTGTTGCAAAGATGTGGCTTTGTAGGCTTGGTCACATGAGTGAGAAGGGGATACATGTTCTTAAGAGGAAGACTGATGTCTTTGACAAACTTAAGAACTGGAAAGCCTTAGTTTTCATGGAGGAGATGATAGATAGAGATCAGCTTAAGGGGCTAGATATTTCTGAGTAGAGCAAGGTTGGTTTGGACAAGGTTTTAATCCAAAGTGTGCTCACAGCTAAAGGTCATCACTCATAAGAAAACATAGTTACCAGCATCAGTCAGGGAACTGACATCGATCAAATAGGTGCAAACATCAGTCATGTGTAGACTGGGGTCAATGGTGTCAGGCAGGTGGATGCCAATGTCGGTCAGGGAATCGACATCGACAGTTAGGTCAGTCGCATGGAATTGATGTCGGTCAGGTGTAGACTGAGGGGTGACCAACATCAGTCACTGAGATGAATTTTAGGTAGATAACACACTGTCAAGGAGTCTCAAACACCCATGTGGAGGACTGAAAGGGTAAGTAAGCCTCAAATTTGTTATTCCTCTTATTTATACTACTTTTTGCTCACTGATGGTCAAGAACCAAGAAGTTTTTAAAGAAGCAATGCAGGTAGAATCCAAAAAATAGTGGGAGCATGGCATGGATGAGGAATGTGATTCCTTGGGAAAGAATCAAATAGGAGATTTGGTAGAGTTGCCAACTAGGATGAAATCACTAAAAGATGAATGGATTTCTAGGTTAAAGAATAGAGTAAATGGACAGGTGAGATAGAAGGCCAGGTCATATGGTCTTGTGCAAGCTCTAGGATAGTGGTGCAGGTTTGACAGGTGTATGACAAAGCATAGCTTTAGTCAATGTCATTGTAACCATTGTGTTTACTTTACCAAGTTGGATAATGATTGTAACATTATCTTGTTACTGTATGTAGTGCTTGTTACAGGGTCACACATGCAGGGTTTTTTTGAGCTAAAGTTTAAGGTAGCTTAGATGTGTGCCAGGAAGGATTCAGGAGTGGAAATCCTTGGCATGAGTATTCCTAGAGATAGGGAAGATCACAGGTTGATGTTGTCTCAAGATGATTATGTGAATAAGGTAGTGGCAAGGTTCAAGATGTAGGATGTAGAACTGGTATGCACACCTATGGATGGATAGTTCATAGAATAGTGTCCCCAATCACATGATGAGGTTAAGTACATGTGTACTAGACCTAATGTTGCCCATGCAGTGGGAGCTATCAGCAAGTTTGGAGCCAATCCAAGAAAGAAGCACTGGAAAGTAGTTCAGTGGATTCGTAGGTATATGAGAGGGACCAACAGCAGGTTAACATGCTATACAGGGTCAAGTTCTTTTTTACATGGGTTTGTAGATGCAGATACAACAGGTTACTTGGATGACAAGATTTGCACCATAGGATTTGTGGTGGTTGGTCTTCAAGATTGAACTTGAAGAGGGATACAAGCTAGGAAACAAAATTAGACGATGTACATGTACAGGTAGAGGTGCAACTATTTATCTCCAAGTGGGAGATTGTTAGGTTGTGGAGCTAAAAGCTTCACTACTGATGCAAATGGAGGAGGTTGCTGAGAGTCAGAGAAACTAATGTTAGTCTAATCAATTGACATTGGTCATCTTCAGTGTACATAGTAATCGATGTTGGTTAGGGGTCAGTCGACATCGGTCAGACAAGAACCGATGTCGGTAGCTTGTGTGTGCATGCATCTCTGAAACTGGTCTATTTTTGGACAGACAATTTGTTTGCATGTAAAAGACTAATTTAAGTCTTGAGTCTACATTTCTAATTATTGTAATTAGGAAGTATAATTATTGTTTGCATGGGATCTATATAATAGACTCATGGGGTTGTATTGTAATTTGGAAAATCATAAGGGTTCTATAGAATTAGAAGGATTCTCTCTGATTGTAAGATCTAGGTTGGCAGGTGTGCAAGGTTGATTTGCAAGTGTGCAAGATCAAGTTAGATATACATGGTGTGTAAGATTAGTTGATCTGCAAGGTGTGTAAGATCAGATAAGATCTACATGGGTAAGTAAGGTCGGTTGATCTGCAAGTGTGTGTGTGCAAGGTCAAAGGAGATCTATGGGATAGCAAGATCAAAGGAGATCTGCAACACAACAAGGTACAAGATCAGGTGAGATCTACTTGGAGTACGTTGAGTACTTGGTTGACTAAAAGTAGGCAATGATGGTGAAAACTGGTTGTCACTTACTGGTGGTACTGGTAGTATTGTTACTGACTGGTTGAGTGAACAACTCTATGTTTGAGTTGTTTGTTGTGACTGTAATTGAGAGAGTGAACTCTTGAGGGAAGATTACTAGTATGCCCAAGGTGTGGGAAGCCCTAGAGGTGTGGGAAGAAGAGTGTGGCACTTCATTGTAGTTCCTTCTGGATGAGTATTAATACAATTATGTATTATCTCTCATATTTTGTGTTGTTTCTGATTTCTAGTTACTTATTCATTTTGGTTTAATTCCGTGTTTAGTTGCTTATACAAAGGTAATCATGTGTGCTCTTATGGAGTGGTAGATCCTGACATTTAGCATAAGCCCAAGAAAAAATCTCACTCAGCTTGGGTTGGGGCAAAGAAAAAGAGAGTTGGTTTATCAAACCTCTCCAACGGGCCATGAAATCATTAATTAAATCATCCTCAAATTACCAAATAGAGTAGAGGTCAGTAATGGAAACTTTATTAGATATATTTATGGAAAAATGATCTAACAAGGTTTGAGCTAATTAGGCAAAATAAAAGAAGGAATTATTGGTAATAACACTGTACCAATCTAATGCCAGTCCAAATAGGGACATGGGAAAGGTGCAAAGAAGGAGAGAATCATCATAAGAAATCAAATAAAAAGAGTGTCTATATTCTCTAAGATGTTGCTAAGGATCTTCCTTACTCTAAAATTTTGAAAATTTTGAAAGTTACCATTGAGGAGGATAAGGTTGGATTGGGACGGATGGAATAATTAATTCATTGTAAATTTGATTGTATGATAAGAAGTTATGGGCACCACAAATAGATGACTCCAAATTGGTCATCTTATCCATTAAAATCTTAACTAGATCAATTTGAAGTTGTGCACACCCATAGTTGTAAGGAAATTTTTGTTGGGTTTTGGTAGGTATAACTTATAGATAGCTCTTGGAAGGTTGCCACATTTTGGTATGTGTACATGGGTGGTTGAGAGGATGGCATGTATTTTAAAGTGGATATAGGAGGTTGGGTATAAGGTGGAGGTACATGACCTTGTGGGTTAGGGATGTAGCCTAGGTTGGGTGTAATAGGCATTTTCTAGGGAATTGACATGCGGTTGGGTTAGAGGTATGGTTGGGTTGATAGGTTGAGGATGGGTGGTAACCTTGGTACTAATGGGTGAAAGGGTAGAATTTATGGGAAATGCCAATATTTAGAATGGAGTGGAGATTGGTGGGTTGGAAATAAGAGGAAGGGTGGAAACATTAGTAGAGGGTAATCCAATGGTAACCATATATGAGCAACCCAACCTTTGTACTAATGGGTGAAAGGGTAGAATTTATGGGAAATACCAAGATTTAGAATGGAGTAGATATTGGTGGGTTGGAAATAAGAGTAAGGGTGACAAAATTACTAGAGGGTAATCCAATGGTAAGTGGAGTACAGGTATCCAAAGGTTGGGTTGCTCCTATACTAAAAGAGTTATTGGTTTGGGTGGAAAGATTTTGGGTGTTGGTGGGTTGGATGGGTTAGTTTTGGATGGTGGTATTGGTGGTATTATTGGTAGAATAAGATGTTTGGGTGACAAAGGGTTGGGTGGAAATGGTGGAAATAAAGGTGCTACCCATAAAATGGGATGACATACCAAAGGGTGGATCAACAGATGGAACTAGAGTAGGGGTACGATGAGATATGGTGTTAAGGTAGTGTTGGAGGGCTATGGGGGTGTTATCTAGAAAGGTGGAAAAATGTGTATCACCTTAGGCAACCATTTGAGGGATATTAGGACTTTTATAAGGATGGGGAAAACCTTTTATATATTATATGTACTCCATGGATGAATAAGAAGAGGAATATGGGTGGTTAGGAGGTGGATCTTGATTTGCTTGGTTTCTTAGTTGTTGTCTAATGAAAACCATGCAGGGAAGGAGAAAAGGAAGATAAGAATGATCTCACAACTCAAAAGAGAAACAATCAAAATAAAAATATCTCTATCAAAACAAAGCATACACTAAAGTGTGTTAAAATCCTAAGGTGCCTTTTATCTCTCTTTAGGCTTATGCCTCAATTTTAAAGAAGTTATGAAGACCAACTTGGGCTTGTAGAGTGGGTACTAGATAAGGTGTCTAAGGATGGTTTTAGGTAGTTAAAGGCTCTCAATATTTGTAATATAACTTGGTACATGAATTTATAATAGGGCCTACCCCCTAACTTCACACATCGTAATGATAAGGATGTTAGGTGCTTAGACATAATATATCGAGTTGCTAGATATTATACTCAACCAACATACTGAGTTGGTTCTCCCCTTGGTGGTGAAATCTAAGTAGGATAATCAGGGAAAGGTGACCTCTAAGTGCTGAAATCCTAGTCAGGTCTTATGTCAATGTTTTGATGTTTAATTGAATGTGTGGTTTGGTCTCATGTGTGTGGAGAAAAGTGAGGCTATGATTAATTTGCTTGATTAAATAAAGTTATGTGAGCTAATCAACACAATCAAACAATGGATGCAAAGTTAATTTTAATCTAAAATAAAATTTCATTGTCTTTTTAAATGAATATATAATAAATAAGATACACCTAGATGATGATGTAAAATCCTAGGCCTAAAATGAGTACTTTTGATTTTCAGAAATGAAAGCAAAAATGACAATTTTTACTTTTTTCTAAGAAAGCAAAAGAAACCAGAACTTGCATTTTGGAAGGGAAAAAAGGAATGTTTAATATTTCATAAAAGCATGCAAGAATGAATCTTATCTAATGTAACTAAATTTCCTATACTTACGAACCTAAGAAAAAGCTCAAGGGTCCCACTAGAATGTTTCACTAAAATTTTGCTTTATTTTCGAAGAAGAAAGTTGTAAAACTTAAAAGAAGGGTGAGATTAGTAGAACATGATGTGTTATGTATGTGTGAATCTAGATGATTGTTAATACTCCTCTTTGTCTAGGGAGTATGATTTGCAGATAAGAAAACACTAGAAGATAATGGTTGATTAGTGAGATAGTAGGGTGGATTGCCTAGTGTGAGTTAGATCCAAGAAGCACAAACTTCCTTGGAGACTGTCGATCCATAATTTTAAAACACTTAATTTTTAAAAGGCTAAAAATAGATGATTGCATGAAACAACAAAAAATACTAAAATTAAATATAAGAAATGCTTATAAATAAATAAGTGATTTTGACTAAAAATAACATTAAATGATTAAGTATTAATTATATATTAATCAAAATTGATTCAAAAAATAAGTTGATCCTTTATGACAAAATAAAAACTTAGAAAATGCAATTTGGGTATAGGTAGATAGGTTGAATTAGCTTGCTATTATAAAATAACAGACAGTGACCATTGATAATTTGGGTACAACCATTAGTGGTTAGGTTATCATTGATAGTTATTAACCATTAATGGTTAATAAAATCCATAGATGGTTAGGTAAAACTATCAATGGTTTCTATGGGGTTCGGTTTGGAAAATAAATCTACTAAGGGGAGTTACAAAGAGGTTCTGGGTATTATGTCTGGGTTGAATGTTTGTCATGAGATAGGAAAAGATAATCAAAGGTGTCTAGTTTAGGGATTGTGTGTTTGGGTGAATATAATAGGCTATGGGTGATTTTGGATAGGAAGTGAAGTGTTTAGAGTTGTAAAAATCCAACATAGAAAAGTGAGGTGAAATATAAATAAAAGGGAAAGATAAAAGAAACAAAACAAATGGAGCTAATTACTGAATCTTGATAAAAAACACAGATACTTAGCTTTTGGATTCACCTAAGAGTCAAAATTTCTTACACCTACCTAATTAATCTAAACCTGATGATGATTGATCCTTTCAAACTTCTCTTCCTCTCTTAATATAAAGGAAAGGGAGGTTCCAATCAAAGGGTTTAACAAATGGTTCATCACATAGTCTAATTATGCATTGATAATGCAAATAATTGACTAAATTTATACAACTAGTAATCATTGAGTAAATTAAAATCAAAATGTAGTTGACTCCTTTAAATGTGCAAGTATCTCAGTTAACCATCAATGGTTAGGTTAACCATCAATAATTAAGGGTCAACTATCAATGGTTAGGTCAATCATTGATGGTTGAGGGTCAATCATTAGTGGTTGGGAAAACATAGTCAAAATAGCTAGGATTAGTCATTTTCACTTATTTTGGGTGGTTGAAGAGTTAAATAAATGGTCCAAGGTAAAATAAGGGGTCATGGGGTGCTTCGATGACTAGAAATGCATCACATGATTTTTGAGTGTCTACAAAGGGCTCTCCATTTTATTAAAAATATCTTTTTTGAATATCATTTGAGTTGTCTTGTTTTACATATCATTTATTTGAAACTTCATGTGATGTTTCTTATTGACTAACTCTTCAAATATTGGATTATTGGAATGTTTTTACCATTCTTAACAAAAGGTAGAGTGGCTTAACATATACAAGGTTTAGATGGAATATTCAAACCCATATATAATCATAAAGGATATGAACATGACTATATATTTCTTAATGTTGATGATGACACCTAGGTTTGTAGTTGGATGAGAGCATCCTAGATGACTATGGAAATTGTAAAAAAGGTGAAATATGATCCTTTTATCATAAGGATGGATAAATTTACAATGAAACATATTGAGAAGGAGAAGTATCTAGAGGATATTGAGACTGATGAACAACTAAAGAGAATAACAATCAAGAGCCTTCCTTAACATAAGATTACATGAAAATAGACTCTTCCTATAGACATAAATGGATCTCCTTTGATTTCGAAGGTCACATTTACATTCATCACAAGTATTATAGGTGAACATGGCCCTTCACAAATAATAGATTATCTTGGCCCATCACAAGTGATGAATCATGCACTTTCTCCTCCTCCTATTCATACTACAACACCACATACAATATTTCCTTAATTTAAGAAAAAATTACAATCATATATGACTTACTATGTAGATTAGAGGCCACAATGAGAATGGAGTTTTTAGTACCCAACTTAATAATATTTATGGAATTTCATATTAATCAAGACAAGTCATTATTACATGAATTCCTCATTTAATTAGAACATCTAGATGAGAATACTTTTATCATGACATACAACTAGACCCAAGAAAAATACTGCCAAAAAGTTTCACATGACCACCATTGTTAAAAGAAAGAATTTTAAGAATGGGATTATGTGTCACTATACGATAATAAGTAAAATGTTCCTATAAAACTAAAAATTTGATGGCTAAGACCAAACATAGTTAAATTAATTCTACCAATAATATCATTAAAAATAACAATAATTAGAACAGTTGAGTGATAAAGATTTATGAATGGAGCCCACCTTAAATTATACAATACTACATAATGAATTAAAAAACCTCAAGATGAAAATGTTAAATAGTGGTTTGAGGGAAAATAAAAATAAAATATCATGTTAAAAATTGGTAAACAATGACTTGAGGGAAAAATAAAATCCCAAGTTGAAAATTAGTAAAGGGTGGCTTGAAGGAAAAATAAAAATAATAATATATACCTAGGTTAAAAATTGGTAAACATAGACAATGCCCAAGTAAAATAGGGGATAGTAGCATTGGGTTCTGTAAATCCCATCAAGAAAATTGAGTGAGGATGGGTGAATCAATAAAATATGTTGCGGCATATGATTCCAAATGCTTAATAAAAAATGGGTACATTGACTAGCTAAAACAACATTGGTAGATACATGAATCATATCAAACATTAAAATAATCAAATTACATCAAGTGAAGTATAAAATATTTCCTAGTGGATCACCAATCAAATTGATATCATAAAATATAACAAGATAAAATATAAATAAATAAATAGGGAGTCATCAAAGTTGAATGGATGGAAAGGAGGTTTTATGTCACATCCAACTGATAAAGATGGAAAGCTCAATAAAACAAACATATGCATGATCACCAATAAATCTATTATAGATCTCAATCCACTCCCCCATCACCCCAAACCATTTTAAACACTATAAAATATATCAAGCAACTCTTTCCATTTCACAAGGATTTCTAGGCATCAAAACTCTATATAAAAATCTTATAGTGCCATTTTCAATTAAGTGATCTAAAACAAATAAAATAGAAAAAAATGGCTATCCAATGCATCACTAACCCTTAAAACTTCATGATACCTAAGTAAAAACATGTAACCACTAAAATAATAATCCTAAATCCTAAAGGAGCATTATCCAAACTTCTAGATGATGTTTCACACATAGAAAACAAATTCAAATACATCCATGTACATTGGCAAATATTGACCACATTCGGATGGAGGTTGATTGGGAAAAACTCATTCATTAGGTGTCAAAACATAATACTTTGAATTGGAACCCAAAGAAAATTCCATCTCATAGATGAAGCTATATGTTTGGGCCATATTTCTATGTTTCATTCTGGCAGACACCACAATTAGAATTCAATAAAATATATTCACAATGGGATCTTATTCTTGTACCAAACTCATTTGATTAATTCTCATGACATTCAAAGGGTAATCGGGTTGATGAATAAAGGAAATAACATTCAAAAAATAAGAAGGGTTCCACCAAAGGAAAATATGATGCCAATTATTTGAATTTCACCCAAAGTAAATGCAACATTAACATAATAACCATACATAATATGGCTTATAGATACATGTATTTTTAATACATTAGTGTGTAAATTATACTAGACTAACATTCACCCTTCACTTTAGTCATTCATC
The DNA here is from genome assembly GCA_037957365.1 of Torreya grandis. NCBI lineage: Eukaryota > Viridiplantae > Streptophyta > Pinopsida > Cupressales > Taxaceae > Torreya > Torreya grandis. The sequence goes on along the minus strand of JARHVA010000684.1, from coordinate 2,959,594 downwards.
AACTTGATCTTTGATTGGGTTGGATTAGGGATCTCTATAATTGAGGGTTATCCTTGGACTATAGAAGATGTGAGCTAGGTGCACCTTTTAATTTCATTTTAGTTCCACAAAACCATAGGGGGGATGACCCTCTATATAGATAGATGGCCCCATCTCTATCTGGTGACCCTTGAAGAAGTCACAAGTCCTAAGACCACTTTGGTGGTATTTGATATGATGTCAATGGATATAAAATACAACCAAAGCCAAGGACCCCAAGATAATTTCAATGATAACATATAGAAAATTAAGATAATCAAGTAAAATTTATACTATGGATCTTTATTGCTTTACCTAATAATGTATTATACAAACAACCTCACAAGCACAAATGGGAAAGTAGAACCAGACAAAGACAAAACCATAAGATAACAAATAAAAAACCATTTGGATGCCATGACCATGAAATATCAAGTTACCATCATGATTACATAGGTAGTTGAGTTACAACACACCCTTAGCTTGTGGTATATAATTTCACCTTAAATTATTTCCAAGTATACAAATAGTTTTATTATTTTACCACCACATACTATTCTCTTCATACCAAAATTATTTCACCCTTTCAATATAAAGTTTTAGATGACCATATAGAGTAAATCATTCCATACATCCAGTCCTTTCCAAAAGTATTAGGGAAGTATGATAACAAATACTTACAATCCACTATAGAGGAATTAGTGGCCAAATTGTAAGGGAAACCATATAGTAACATGTTGGAAAAAGAGGAAGAATAAATAGAGGAAACCTTAGAATAATTAACAACACCTGAGGAATCAGGTGAAAGTCAGGTCAAACATGTTAATTTTAAATTTGTGGCTCGACCATAAAAAATAGGTAAAGTAATTTCCATGTACCAAATGGATGGGATACAAGCATACCAAAAGATCAATAAAACACATATGGTTGAAGTAGACATTGGGCCCATGAGTAGTGGATTTATCCAAAAATAAAAGAAACAAACACACATTGCACTACAAACATAAGCATAATAGAAAAAGGGATAAAATATCACACAAATTGGACCTAATTGAAGGAAAAACCCATCGACATATCAAATATAGAGGTCAAATAAGAACCATTGGAATGAAAAAGAAGAAACCCTAAAGAGAGCCACACCTGCCAGATTAGCAAAAACACAAATAGAATCTACAAAATCATTGTAAGAGATAAAACATTTTGGAATAATAAACCAAGTGACAAGAAGAAGGTAAAAAAAGAGGAGAAAAAATAAAATAAATTAAAAATACAAAATTAAGAAGAAAATAAGAAGGTAAAACATAAGGCCAAAAAAATAAGGTAAAGAATAAACCATGAAAAATAAGTAACCCATTGAGAAAAACGCTGAAGAAGTGGTCATGTTCAAGTAAAAAGAAACAGAGACCTTAGCAGCATAGAAAAAGAAAGAATGAGAAGAAAAGGAGAAAAAAGATAAGGAAGAGGAAAAATATAAAAATAAGGTTGATGATGATGCCAAAGTTCATGAATATCAAAATAAAAAGGCAGAAGAAGATGTCACTCACAGAGAGGAAAAGAAGAAAAATAAAAAGTTGACAAAAGACTTCATGCTCAAATAAAAAGAGGATAAAAATAAAAAGGTGTCAGAAGATGCCACCCACAAAGCTGAAGAGGAGAAAAAAGAAAAGGAGGTAGAAGACACCACCAGTAAAAGTAGATAAAAATAAAAAACTGGTAGTAGAAGATGCCCAAAAGGTAAAGTAGGAGAAAAATAAAAAATGGTTGAATAGGTGCAAAAATCACACCACTCCAAACCCCACCATCCATTTCCACTTAATTATTGACCACCAGTTCCCCTCCTCTACACACTTCATCTACCTAAAATATCCCACCCTATGATTCCCTCACCCAATTCAAAGTTCTCTTGGATTGATGCAAGTAAGTGAACATCAAATTAACACCCACTTTTTTTAACAAAACCCTACAAGGAACAAGTATATGTTTAATGATTTAACCCTTATTAATAAGAATAATTTGGGGACTGTCATTCAATAAAGTTTTCAATATGACTGGATGCATTTGTGTACAATAATGGAAGAAACATTACAAGACACCATTGAGGATATAACTAAGGTCATGCCTCAATTTGAAGGAAATAGCCAGTGGCCATATTAGCCAAAAAGAAAGCCTTAGACAATGTCAAACAAGAATTAAACCAATCCTCATCCTAGTATGATATTTTTAAGGATCCCATAAGCATAGAAAGGGCACATATTTTGGAACTTGGATCTAGTTTTTGGGAGCGATAGCAACAATGAGCATAGTTAATAGTCAAACTTGAGGAATCAGGTGACCTCAAGCATTTCATGTGTAAGCTCAAATAAATTACAAAGTATATCAAAAATTATTTAAATTATATTTAGAATCATCATAACCCTAATAATATCATATAATTGGTTCAAGAGAACATAAAATTAGTAGAAAGATAAAAAATCCACTAGTTATCTCACAGAGTGGAAAAAATTTGAGACCCATCTCCGTAATAACCATAAGCAATTTTGGCAACAAGTTATAAGTACATAGATAATTTTGCAAGATTATTCATTTTGAAATTTGGAAGAAAGTTATAAGTACATAGATACAAAGAATTAAGTTTGAGGATGATGTTGGTGGGTGTCTTCATATAGTTCAAAACCAACAACCATGACACCAAGCACATAGAGACATCTACACAACATAAGCTATACTTCATGGCATCCTATGAGGCTACACATAAATAGAGATAAACACATAAATGAATTGAATATTGGATTATGGAATTATATTTAAATTTACTAAAATAGATAATTTTTAATCTATCCAATCATTTAATTTGATAATTATGAATACTATTTATAAACTATCACATGTAACCACTTTGAGTATATCAATGAAAAATATATAGGGAGTTTTGAATCTATATATGCATCATGTGTGTTATGTCTAATTATGCTTAAATAATATATTTTAAGTAGATATAATTGAATACTTTATCTATATGTTTTCATAGTATAAATAACATAGATTGGGAAACTGTGAATTCTACATGACATCAAGATAAGAATATTGACCTCTTACAAAGAAGCCAATATTTTATCTTGTGTAGAATGGGTAAATGCCCATTACTATCTTATGTAAAATAGGTGTAATATTTTTAATATATTATGAATAATTATAGAAATAATATTATAAATAAACCTCATTTTCCATAAGATAAATATATTTGATCATTGATAATATTTAGGTATCTTGTGTAGAATGAGCAGTTGTCCAATCTACATGTCAAATATCTGTTGAGTATGATGTCAATATGGTTACTTGAGTTATATTTTTAGAATTAATATATTTTGATTTTTTAAGTATTTTTAGGGTTATTTAATTTATTTATTACCTTAATTAGTGTTTTGGTCTCTTTGAGTCACTTTTCAATGATTTCCTAAAAAAAGTTCACTTTAAATCACTATAGTTCAATTCAGTGTACTCTAGTTCACTATTTGAGTACTGAGTTGAGTCTAAGACATTATTAAATAATTAAAAAAGATTAATAATTTGATTTCTTGATTATATTACTTAAATTAAATATAATTTGAGTTATCTTTATTTAATTATCTTAGTTGGAACTCTAAACTGATTAAGATGACTAGTAGTTGCATGTTTGACTTTACTATTAAAGAAAGCTTCTTGCATGATGTTAAAATATTTACAGTAAGTTAAATTAAATTTATTTATTATATTTTTTGTTCAATTTAAATTCAATTAGTGGTATAGTATTTTATTTTTATTTTTATATTTAGTCTTTACTTGCAATACAAGTTATCTTGTAATAAACTTATTTTAGCTTTTTTATTAATAAAAATTATACACAATGGTTGTGTAATATATTAATTCAATTTGAGGAGTTTTTTTGTATATTTTATCTCTTATATTATTACAATTATATATTATTTTAGATTATTTATCACATATTTTCAATTTTAGAGTTATTCATTACATTTTTTGATCAATAATTTCACTCACAACATAATTAGTTTGACATCTAGTAATTTTAGGATATTTTTGTTGATACATAGATTCAATTTTAGAGAGAAAAAAATGATTTAAATTAATACAATCATTCAAAACCTTCATTTTATATCATATATATGTTCAAATAAGGTTTTGAAGGTTTTTGAGGCTATTTTTAGAAGATACAATAGGTTCAGTAAATTCTACTTCCATGAATATTTTTATTTTCAAATGTGACAAATTTGAGTATTGAAGAAATAAATTAAAGATAATTATTGTATATAAAATATTTTATAAGAATTTTATCTATGGGTACACAACACCTAAATATTATAACTCCTTGACATAGGATCAAAGAAGATTTAAAAAGATGAATAAAATGGAGATGCATAAGCTTTCTTCTATATTTAGAATGCAATAGAACCAAGAATTTATCTAAGAATTATACGATGCAAGAATGCCCATGAGGTATGGAATACTTGGATACTTCATATCAAATCTTTATTAAAGTAAGAAAATTAAAAATCCAAACCCTTAAAATTAATTTTGAGAATTTGAGAATGTTAGATTCTTAAGGAGTTGGAGATAATTACATAAGACTGAATAATTTAGTTCATAGAATGAGGGTTTATAAAGAAACTATACAAGATAGTATTATAATAAGAAATATTTTAATATATTTAAGCTAAATATATTTTCATATCTATATTATAATTACTCTTGAAGAATGTAAAGACATGAACACTATAAGTGTTGATGAGTTAGTGAGTTCTCTTTTGTCTCATAAGGATAAGATCAGGGTTCACTTTAAGAGGCCTTGATGGAAACTTCCCTAGGTTTGTTTAGGCAAATTAGATTCACTCTCTTAGAAAATTAGAGCATACATTGTAGGTGAAAAATCACCTTTTATTTTTCATGATAAATAATTTACTATCACATGATATTGTGATGTCAGGTGACATTACACTACCATGCGACATTATGCTACTATGTGACATTACACTGTCATGCAACATTGAACTATACTAAGACATTAACCTATCAAATAACATTGTGCTTTCATGAGACATTATGCTATCATACAACATTTTGTTATCATGTGAAATTTCACTATCACATGACATTGTGCTATCATGTAATAACATTGTGTCACATGATATTACACTATCACATGGCATTATGCTATCATGTGATAATTGTACTATCATGTGATATTTTTATATCATACAACATTGTACTATCGTATGGTATTATTCTATCACATGACAACATGGTGTCACATGGTAACATGGTGTTGCATAAAAACGTGGTGTCACGCAACAACATATTTTCACATGATAACATGGTGTCGTGCGATAGCATAGTGCCATCTGGTACCTTCTGCCAATCATCGATCATGGGAATCATTTACCCCAATTACCCTCCTTACCTATACATAACTATACAATGACCTCTTTTCACACTTTAATTATATATTTTTTCGTATCTACCTACTTTCAAACTAACCTACCAACTGTTTCTCATCCCTACAATCTACCTAATTCCAAATTGACCTATAGGTACCTACTTCTAGGCTCTAACTCAAAATTTTTAGGTTTCCATGGCTTTTGTATTTGTAGAAACTCAGAGTCCATCAAAGAGGATGCATAATTGTGTTTTCAAAAACCTATTATGTTTGAATTCCCTCCAAATGTTAGAACAACCAAAATTATATGTTAGATGGGTTGATCAATTCCAGCTCAGAGGCCTGACACAAATGCTACAATACAATTTGGCTATCAACAACAATCTATTGAGATCTCTACTTGGCAGTTATAACCATAGTGAGAGCTAGTTCTATGTCTAGTTTAACCATAAAATAATATCATTTGGGACATCTCCATTAGACATCTAAAATTTAATAGATCTTTTACTTTGTAATGTGATTCTTGTTAGCACTAAAGTTGTCTTATTTGATGATGATAAAAATTACTTAGAGACGATTTATAAAGTGTCCATTGACCCATCTGGTAAGTGTTGTTATTTCATTCATTTTTTAATTTTCTACAACTAAATCATTTATTATAAATAGTTTGGTATCCTAATTACATTGCATGTTTTACTTTTCTATTTTCATTATAGATAATCAAAATTGAAGGGGATCCCCATTGATAAAATAAGTAATCCATTTCTTAAATCTATTGTCCATTTCTTTCAAGTAAAAATTATTTTACAAAGAAGACCATCAGACATTCCCTTATGGATTGTTTACTACATTCTTCATTCTTTATTGGGTGTTATATGTGATTGGTGCATAGTTATTTCAAGTAGGATTAGGTAGGAGTTGAATTTTGTATTCTCAAAGGATAGTTACATGATTTATTATTCTAACTACATTATATCTTTGTACTTCAAGGCCTTATATGAAATCCAAAAAACTATAATTCCCACTAGCCTACATCAAAAAATGAAGGCCAATGCTTTATCTATTGAGGAATAGGAGGTAAGTTTAGTTTTCTCTAGTCTCATTAATTTTATTTTATATATATTTTAAATTTTAACATTTTTAGCCTATTATTTATTACAGGTAAGAGTGCATGTTTATGACATAAAAAAATATGATGACAATTAAAGGTCAACATGATCCAAAGGGCTCTGGTGATACCCAGTAGATAGAGTCTTCATTCAATTCATTTAGAATTACAAAACACCTAATAACTATTTCTATTTCATCTCCATTTCCAAGTTCCCCTGAATTTTCTTCAATTTCTTTTAATGTATCTCTAACAAACACAATAAATCAGTAAGATCCAACTCCCTCAACCATGATAGGAACTAAAAAGACAACTCTGGTAAGGACACTCAAAATGGGTGAGGTAGTCACCCCAACATGGACAAGTAATAATATTAACAAATTCAATTTGAATTTGCATCTATTTTATGTTTTTGAATTTACTATTTTTGAATAAATGTTTTTTTGCATTCCACCCAACCTCTGTTAGTAGATTGAGAAGTACTCCACCACCCCCACCACTAGCCTAGATTCATATAATAGGTAAGAACATATCAATCCCTATATAAAGTAGAGTAATGCATCAAATTTCATATTTCTCAACTTTCTCGATTGTTCGTCTTTCGAGTGCACATGGACGATATGTTTGCAGTAGATTGATCTAGATGAATAATTTTTTGGCATTGAAAGTAGGCCCTTAGATTTTGGTGGATTCAATCCACATGAATTTATTCAAGTTTATAATATTCCTTCACAAGTACCTCATACCTCTTCCCCAGGCCAACTACCTCTTCCCCCCACTAATGATAATTTAAATGTATCTGACAATTCTTTTACTAGTTTTTTCTTAAACAATCTGATTTCTAATGATCTCCTTTGTAATCTACAGGAGGGTATTATTGATGAATTTAATGAATTAAAATAATGGGAGGTAAGGGTGAAAGCTCTTATCAAGGAAATAAATTCCCTTTACCATAACCACTCCCAAAGAATGAATTTATTTTTTCTTGGTCAAAATTAACCCTTCAAGATTGATGCTTTATAATAATATGATTTTAGATATTATGATCAACAAATTAAAAAACTTTAATGGTGAAGCCCAAGCATATTTCAATAAATGGGCTAAAGATATCAACCTAGTTACCATCACTCAAGTAGAGAAGGATAAAGTTGTGGTAAGTTTTCTTTATTTATAATGCGTATTTTGATTATTATAATACCTTCATATGTGTTTGACACATATATTATTTATTGATTGTAGGAAAAATATGAAAATTTTAAGCAATAAGCACATGTTCTTAATGTGTATTTGAAAAATGAATGGAAAATTATCTCCACGGCTATTGCATTGAAAGAAAAGTTGTTTCTATTGAATAAATAGAACAACACATTGAAGAAAATAATTAAGGCGCATGGTATGGATCTGAGCATTCTATTAAAGTTAGAGATATATGAGGATCCTATAATTATTTCAATAGGGGATGCATCGAAGGAGGAGAGGATGATTCTTGCATAAATAAATTCTATTGTAGATGATCTTCAAAAGGAAAGAGTGATAATCAATGATTCAGTTCTACAGGCATGTCAAGAAAGTGGGGTTTCCATGGGTGGGGATGGAAAAATTGGTGGTGGAGAGTCTCAGCCAGATAAATGTTGATTTATTTAAGTTATATTATCTAAAATGATAGCTTTTATTACTTAAAACTGTTTATACCATGTTTATTTCAAAGACACTTGTTTTATTTAATGATAGTTTACAATTATTCAAAATGATAGTTTCTATTGTTTAAAATAGTTTATATATTGTTTGTTTAAAAGATAAATGTTTTACTAAATGATAGTTTATAGTTGTTCAAAATAACTTTAGCTATATAATTTTAATATTTTATATATAAAATGTATTTTTGTCAAGTTTATATATTGTATGGAGAAAAAACAAAGTAAATATTCTATGAAATTATATTTTTCTATCACAGTTCTATTATTTGAATGCATTCTTATACTCTTATAGTAGTTATAGTATTTAATCCATTGTTATAGTGTTATATTGTTCTACTAGTATATTTGAATGCATTGTTAAACCATTGTACTATTGGCATTGCACGCTTTGCTTGTGATGAAATTTAGAAATATGCAAACATAACTATGGAAAAAAATATTTTTGGTAGTAGTATTTGAATATTGTAGTAGTTGTAGGAAAAATAGCCTATTGTGGAGTAAATATTCCATAGAATGATAGTGTTATAGTCTTTAATGCATTATCAGTGTTATATTATTCTATTAGTTATATATTTGAATGCATTGTTACAATGTTCTAGTAGCTATTGCATTGAATGCATTGATTATGGTGGAATTTAGAAATATTTTCTATATATTTGTGTATTGGTACTAATGTAAACATGCAATAGAATAATTATTTTTACATTGTTATGTATGTATGCATTATATATGTGTATCTACTCTCCAAATTACTATTATAGACAATTATGATAAAGAAAAACAATAAATCTTAATAATGGGAGTTTTAATGACAATAAAATTGGTGTCCTATGATGTACTGTGCATATACGTATAGACATAAGACTTGTATGCTTCAATTAATTCTATAATGAAATGCTCTGTATAATGTTAATGACAATTATGATTGCTACTTAATTAATGACATGCATTACAAAGATAAAAGTACTATTTAAAATACATAATTTTAATAGGATAAAAAAATATCAATTCAAATGTATTGAATAAGATTCATTATTGTAATATATATGAAATAGATTATATAAATTAATGTATTTATAGATTAAAGAATAAAAAAATATTTCAAAAAATAGTAATTGCTATACTTATCAAATTAAAATTCAGGTAGCTGAAACAATCTTCGAGAAACTTGCTTATCATAAGTGTGCTTTGCATCTACCATGCCAGTGCCATATTTAGTCTCTGCATTCTCATCATATGTATTGGTAGTTTTATTAGTTACACCTCTTCTTTCCATTAGATAATTCCATGTTTCCACTACTCTATCATATGGAAACTTGTCCATAGAATTACATGAAACATATAGTCTCAAGTAAGTCTCTAGATTTTTATCCAATTTGTTTCTTAGTTTTAACTTCACGAAAGATAATGCACTAAACACTTGATCATCTTCCAGAGAACCTAAAATCATTGTTTGAACAAGTTCATACAATCTAAAATATTCAATAATACTTTCTTATAATACGCTACTTGGATAAATGTTTTTTCATAGATAAGTAATGGAACCATTTTTTTGGGGTCATTTAAACACTAAAATTGATTCATCATTGTAATCCCAAACTGTGTTGATTGAGATGTCAGTAAATTTTTATTTAAACTACCATTAATTTGAACTCCATTCACACACACACGCACACACACACACACACACACACACACACACACACACACACACATTTACATAAATGCATTACAATTGTACCCATATATTTATGAAATAATGTGCTAATTTATTCTTAACTGTTAACACTATTCTAAAAAATGAGATTCACAACTTTCATGCCCTCTAACAACTCATCCCTTTGAAAACATTCTCTATTCTCATGTACTAAATTTTTTGAGATTTTGCTCAATTTAATTTATGTTTTAGACAAAAAAATATCATATAGTAAATGTGTCACAGGTACATCTTCAGGCTCAACTCACACAACTTCAAGTCTTCTAAAGCATGTGTGCATTGGGATCTTAATGCCATTAACCATGACACAAAGATGATCATGTATATTGAATTTCAAATAACTCTTTGGATTCTAAATATCTGTCAAAAATTTTTAGGTTCTAAAAATAAGACCATCAAATCTTTCTTTTGATGTATATAATATATCTAAACATTGACATACATGTTTTCTCAAATTTATGAAGTCAAAAATATAGCTAGATCTCTCTTGGGCATGTTTCATTAAATAGTTTATTTCCTTCAACATTGACAAAATATCACATAATGTGAGTAATGTTTCTAAATATATTAAATGACATAGAAAATATTTTTCTTTGTCAACTTCCTATGATATTTATAAATAAACCCTTTCAAAGATGGATATTCCTCAAAAATTCTAGAGACAGGTTCATATATGGAAATCCATCTAGTTTCAACATCTTTAAATATTTTTTTACCATCTATCACCCTAGTTGTAAATTTATGGAACTCCATAAATATTTTTGGGCTACTTAACATGTATGCATGCAAGTCATGAATCAACTCTTCCACTTTTGTGATATTACTGAATGTGCTAATAATTTTATAAGCAAGATTCATCTTATGTGCCATGCAATAAATTAGAATCATAAATGGAAAAACTATTATTTGTAGTCGAACACAAAGACCCTTTCTATGCCCCTGTATCATTGATGCTCCATCAACACCAATACACACCAGCTTCATAGCTATGGAATAATCAGCCATCCCATCTCTCTCCCTTAAATTAGATACAACCAATTTATGGAGGTTTTCTAAATTACAATTTTCTACCAATTTTTGGACAACTAAAAGATGAGATTTCCTTGAATAGTTTTTAAAGATGTATACATGTATGCAAGCCCATGTTATGTTGTCAACTACATTGAATTCATTGATGGAAAAAGAGATAAATTGTGATTTCTTAACACTTTATTTCAAATCTTCCTTCTCAACAATGACTAGACATTTTGCCATTTCCCAAGCACTATTATCTGATGAATGTGACTATGGAATATCCAGAAACCCATTATGTTGAAATAAAATTTTGTAATCTACAAAATAACAAATGGGTCTTCCCTTTTTTAAAATGTGAAAATTTTTAGATAACTGTACATATTTGTCCCTAAGATTGAACTGCATAACTTTTGAAAATTGCACTTTGATGATTTCCCCTTTCTCAAAAATATGTTTTTATCATTTTTGATCATTTTCATATTCTTGTGCATATCTTACATGGATACATACTTCTCTATTTTTCTATTTGTGAGTTCTTGTTATCTGTCCATCTGGGTGCTTGAGGGATATATATATATTTTTCCACAATGCTTCTTAATTCTGCCCAATTTAAGTTACATTCTTTAATCTTTTTCAAGTTTCTAACTGTAACTTGTACATCTGCATTTGGTTAGAGGCTCATAACTATTTTTTGATTCTATAGGTTCTATAAATGGAAATTTTGCAACCCAGTCAACTTAAAAGGACATTTCTATTGTCCATGTACTTCTCTTCCTCTGTAACCTTTTTTGAGTGAAATTTTTAATAAAATTAGGTGTCTAAAAAGAACTGCATATTTCTTATGAAGTGCCTAGAGGAGTGTGTTCTACTGAAATACCCAAAGGTGTGTCTTTTAGTGGTGGTATTTCATCAATAAAATATTTAGATGGTGAGAAGTTGTTAGTATTAATCCTTTCTAGTGAAATATTATCAATATCCATGTCAATTTCTATATTGAAATAGTTTTGTAATTATTCTATAGTAAAAAAAATTAAATTGATATTTTTTAAATAAATTTTAGAATTACATGTATTCAAAGTGCCTACTATTTTCACAACCCTCTTTCATATATTTCTAAAATAAGATATGATGTTAGATTTTTTTGGTATTTACAATGGTGCTTTACCCTTTCTGTTACCTCTTGATGCCACAACTTTATTTTTAGGTGGTTTATTACAACTGACTTCCCCATCACCATCGAATGTCAACCTAAAACCACATAATATAATGTTTATAGGTAGTAAGGTGCCACCCCATGGAATAATGCTTTAGGGCATTAGTCTATGACTACACAACACACTACCACTAGATGTTATATTATTGCCATGTGGCACCTTACCATCATGCAACACATTGTTGTCACATGACACATTGCCATCACATGACACATTAATATTAGGTAGTAGGTTGCCATAGCCCATCACATTGCCACCTGATGGCAAGTTGCCATTGCATGATGCCTTAAAACAAGGTGGTAGTTTTTTGATGTGCATCACAACAACACTAGGTAGTAAATTGATATCGCATGATGTAGTGCCGCTTGGTGGTAGGTTACCTTTACATGGTGTTATGTTGTCAGGCATCAAATTTATTTTGTGTGACATTATTTTAGTAGAGGTTGATTATTGATAGTCTAAAAATAGTCAAATGGTAGAGTGCGGCCTCAACTCTTAAGTTATTCATAAACTATTAAAGAAAGATACTTCAGTGGTAAGATCATGACCTCTGGGAGTGGCAACATATGTAGTTGTATTATATATATGGTGAATTATATGGATAATGGAATAAACATTATAAATAATTGGTGGGCTGACCCCTAAAAAAATTAAAATCTCAAAATTTTAGGTGAAAGGGTCAATTGTTGCACCCTAAAAACTTGACAAATTTAAATTTCTCAAAATTGAATATTTGTGAATTAACAAATATTCACCACTAAAATGAATTCTGGATAAGATGAGACTATACACTAGAGATCAAGAACAAACACTTAAAACCAAGGCAAAGGTTTCAAAGATCAAAAAGAAAAAAAAATAAAAATCAATGGAATTTATAAAAATCAAATTTAAAATGAAAATATGAATCAAAATTGATTTATAAGAATAAGAAATACTTTACTTGTCATTAATCTAAAAAATCAGGTTACATAATAAAAGATAGCAGGATACTAGCAACAAAGAATCAAGCCAATCAAGAAAGGGAAGAGAGGGATATTTAAGTTGAAATAAAATGATTTTAAATAGGGCTCATATTATTATCTTATATATTTTATGGGAATAGAAGGAGAAAATAATTTTTTGTCTCTTAATTTAGGTTTCTCAAATTAGGTGACAAGTCACAAAGATAATTTCATCAAATTAGATGATTCTTTCAAGATCCAAGAGTAATTAGAAGATGAAAAACCCATAAAAGTTGAAATAAATGGTATCATGAAAATCACTACAAACAAATTTAATGGTGATATATATGATATTATGAGTTTTTCTCATGTTCTCATAGGTTATTGTGATAAAATCAAAGCATACAAGTTTTATAATCCTACTACTAACTCCATAATTGTTTATAGGGATTATAATTAAAAAAAAAAAAAGGTATATGATGATTCTGATCAAATAGATAAAAATTTAATAAGTGAAGGAGACATATTATTATTTTTTATTTTAAGGTATTATAAAGTCCTACATAGGTTTCTTGTTCATCAAGAAATAATACCAGCGCTTTGCAAGATATTAGTAATCAATCTACATTAGTGCCAAACAAGAACAAACGTTTGTTGAATCCTCATATAAAAATAAAATGTTGGATTATAATTATGAGAGGAGGGTAAAAATACTAAAATATTAGTAATTTGATATATTTTATAATACTCATATTGAAAATATTATGTTTTCATTATCATCAATGACTAAGGAACCTAGAAGTTATGCAAAAGCTAGTCAAAAGAAAAAATGGGTTAATGTTATGAAATTAGAGATGGATTCAATTGATATGAATGATAAATGGATTTTATATCAACCTAAATTGAATAAAAATGTCATTGATACAAATTGTGTCTATAATACCAAAGTTAAAAGTGATGGTACAATTGATGAGCTAAAAGTTAGAGTAGTTTTAAAAGGGTTTGCACAAACCTATGGGGTTGGATATAAGGAAACCTATGCTCTTATAACATGTAAAGATATTATAATACTAATTATTTTTGTAGCTGATCATAAATAATGGAAAATATATCAAATATATTTTAAAATTATATTCCTCAATAAAGTGATTGAAGAAGTATATGTGGGGCAACCACAAAGTTTTGACGTAAAGAGTACGTAAAGAATTTTGGTATTTAAATTGAAAAAGGCTCTTTATGGGATAAAACAATATCCAAGAGATTTATAATAAAGAATTTATAGTTGGTTATTGTATAAATATTTTTTAATAATTTAAAATTAACTAAATCATTTACATACAAGTATTAAATTCTAATGTTTTATATGTTTGTCTCTATGCAAATAACTTGATTTTTATAGGTAGCTTTATGGAAATGTTTAATAGTTTCAAGGAAGATATGAAATCATAGTTTTAAATGACTGATATTATATTTATGAAGTAATTTATTGGTATGGAATTCCATCAAAAGAAAGAGGAAGTATTCAATTATCAAGCCAAATATGTCTAGAACATGCTAAAGAAGTACAATATGCAAGATTGCAAGCCTACAGTCACTCCAATTGCAAGTGGAAAAAAATATTATGAGGGAGAATGTAAGTATTTTAGTTGATTAAAATAATTTTAGAATCATGGTGGGAGGTTTGATGTATCTCACTATGACTAGTCCTGATATCAATGATAGAGTTTCACTAATTTCTAGATTTATGGGCAAACTATCATTCAAATATTTATAAGCAATTAATAGAATTATTAAATATGTAAGAGGTATTTATAATAATAGTATTAATTTTATAATATAAAGGCATTTATTTATTATTAGATACATATATTTAGATTAATGAAGATATCTTGATGACGTGAAGTCAACTTCCGGTTATTACTTAACATTGAGAAGTGGGTTAGTTTATTGGTCTTCAAAAAAACATGCTACAATTGCACTATTCTATATTAAATATAAATATACAAACTTTACATGATTTTGGATATATGTTTTATGGTTTAAAATATTATTAACTAATTTTATAGAGGCTCAACTTGAGCCAACACAAATTTTTTGTGATAACAATAAGGCAATACAATTGTCCAAGAATTCAGTTTTCTATGTTAGAACCAAGCACATTGAATTCAAATATCATTTTATCTGAGACTTGGTCAATGAAAAAATCTTTGTCATTTAGTATGTGATAAGTGAAGATTAGTTTTTTGATATTTTCACCAAAGAATTATACAAACATATTCATAAAAGACTTAAGGAGATGATATGAATTTCACCTCTTTGTATCAAAAGGGGGAATGTTGAGTATGATGCCAATATGGACACTTGAATTATATTTTAAAAAAATATATATTTTAGTTTTTTATATATTTTTTAAAATTGATCTTTTTAGGACACTATTCAAATATTTTTAAAAAAATAACTAGAACTACCAATTTACTTCAATGTATTCTAGTTCACTATTTGAGTAATTAATCGAGTCTAAAATATCATACACTCATTTTTAAATAAAAATGATGTAGTTTCTTGATTATATTACTTAAATTAATGATGATTTAGGTTAAATTTATTTAATTAGCTTAGTTGGAACTCTAAGTTAACTACGATGATTAGTAGTTGCATGGTCTACTTTATTATTAAAGAAAGTTTATTGCATGATGTCCAAAGATTTACAGTGAGTTAAATAAAGTTTATTTATTGTATTTTTATTTGTGTTTCAGTTCACTTAGTGTTTTAGGATTTATTATATTTTTATATTTAGACTTTACTTGTGATGCAAGTTATCTTGTAATAAGTTTATTTTATCTTTATTTACTAATAAGAATTGCACACATGTTGTGTAGTGAATTAATTCAAATTGATGATCTTATTATATAATTTATCTCTAATATTATTATAGGTATACAATATGTTAAACCAAAAAGAATATATTTTCAAGTTTAAAGCTATTCAGTATATTTTTTTATCAATAATTTCACTCACAACATAACTAGTTTGACAACTAGTAATTCTCAAATAATTTTGTTGATACATAACTTTAATTTTAAAGAGACAAAACTAATTTACACTCAATCCAATCATTCAAAGCTTTCAATATATTTATCTTGTGTAGAATGAGATTAATTGATAATTTTATTAATATCAATTAATAATTTTAATAATATTATCAATAGTATATTAATAATATATTAGCATGCCCATTCTTCACAAGATATTAATAATATTGTCAATCAGTATCATTATATACAAGATAAATTTTTTTGACATGTATATTGGGTAGTTATCCATTCTTTATGACACCAAGATAAGAATATTGGTCTCTTATAGAGAAACCAATATTCGTATCTTATGTTCAATTGATCCATGCTTATTTTTATCCTATGTGAAGTGGGCTTAATTGATAATATTTTTAATATCTTGTTCAGAATAGGCATGTGCCCATTATATACAAGATATAATTAAGAATGTTATCAATTAATTATATTCTCTATGAGATAAATATATTTGACATCTAAATTGGGCAACTGCCAATTCTACATGCCATCAAGATAAGAATATTGATTTCTTAAAAATAAATCAATATTATTATATTATGTATAATGGGTACATTTCCATTATAATGTTATGTAAAATGAAATAATAATTGATAATATACTTTATATATTTTTATAATGGGCATGTATCAATTCTACACAAGATAGTAAAAATATTATTAAGTAATCCCATTCTACATAAAATAAAGATTTTTGACAATTGATAATATTCCTATCAAACTTGTGTAGAATAGGAAAATATCTATTCTAAACAAGATAAGAATGATATGAATATCAGAGACCTATATTATTAGCTTGTATAGACTACAACAAGTTAATAATACAGGTCATGATACTTAGATTATCAATTAAGAAGATAATATTCTAATTTTATGTGGAATGGACACATCCACATTAACTTCTAATAGTTGATAATATTCCTATCTTGTGTATAATTTTCTACATGACACCACGATAATAATATTGGACTCTTACAAAGAAGCCAATATTCTTATCTTGTGTAGAATGAGCACATGTCCATTCTAAACAAGATATTAAAAATAATATCAATTAAGATCAAACTCTAACATAAGACAAGAATATTAAATATCATAAATTAATCTCATCATGTAACATAAGTTAGGATCATTGAATATTATCAATTATGCCCATCTTGTAACATAAGATACAGACAATATTCTTATCTTGTATAGAATTGGCACATGTGTATTCTACTCAAGATATTAAAAATATTATCAATTATGATCATTTTGTAATATAAATTTAGGGGAATTATTCAGTAGATGTGTCCATTCTACATAAGATATCAAAAATAATATCAATTAATTCTATTCTCTAACACAAGATAGGAATATTAAATATCATAAATTAATTTCATTATGTAACACAAGTTAGTATTATTAAATATTATCTGTTAAGCCTATCTTGTAACATAAGATATGAATAATATTCTTATCTTGTGTAGAAATGACACATTTATTCTACTCAAGATATTAAAAATATTGTCAATTATGATCATTTTGTAACATAAATTTGAGGGTATTCTTCAATAGAGTATTGAATATAAAAGTATATCATAGAAGCTTATGATGATATTGTGGCATCAAAAAGTTATAGACATAATTCATGGTATCAATTATACTTCACGACATCTCACAAAGAAGACCAAAAATATATATGAATGAGGAAAATATGTGTATGTTAATTTTTTTATTATATTTGTCTTAATAATGAGTTATAGAGAAGATACTAATATATCAAATTGAACATGATATAGACATGTACTAGTGTGTTAATGATATGTTAATGAGAATTTAATCACATTTCATCATTTATTTTATGTGTTATCAATATACATCATGACTATCTAGGGCATCGAACTATTAACTCACAATATGAATTAGGGGTTATATCAACATATGATAGGATAAACATTCTTATATTATACAAAATGGGCATATGACTATTCTAAACATAATATTATCAATCAACCATAGGTTATAGCATAGGATAGGATCAATATTATTGTCTTATTTAGAATGGGTAGATTTTGTTCTTAATCTTCTTATAATCTTGGATTATGATCTATTTAAAATATACATGCCCATTCTTATGCCCAATCTAAACTATCAATTATACCCATTTTACACAATCAATTAAGCTCATTTCACACAAGATAGGATTAATATTTTTATAATTAATGTTATATAATGAGACATTAAGATAAATGCAACAAAAAAACCAATACAATGACCAAACAATTGGTCACTTATTTTGAATCAGACTAACTCTGTTTTCCCTTGCTTTTTGTGGCTTCTTTTTGGACTTTTGGCTGATGTTTAGCGGCAGTTTGGCTAGTCTATTGGGTTAGCCATTTTATCTAGATGGGTTGTTTTGTTTTTTCCTATTTTTCATTTGGTTCTCTTTTTTTATGGGTACGGGCCCCTTCAACCCATCTTTTACTAATCAAATAAAAAATTAAGCCTATTCTACATAAGATATAATGAATATGATTAGCTTATTTTTAGTTAATCACAACACAAATAAAAATGACTATTATATAAGTATATAATGGTAAAAACTAATAGTTTTATTCCTATTAAATTGTAAAATTTATTTTGAGGTTTAAGTGGTTGAATTAATTATAATTAAAATTTAATTTAAGATAATACATAAACTTAAAATTTAAGATACATGAAGAGTATTACTATTAAATTGTAGCATTAATAAAAGTGTTAAATTTATTAGAACACAATGGTTAAAAACTAATAATTTTATTCATATTTAATTATTTGATGAATCCAAAATTTTGTGTGGTTAAATGGTTAAAAGTACTTGAAAGTAATTTAATGTATGTGTTAAAGAAAAAAATAATTTCCAATATTAAGTTCATTTATATTTATATCCTTTTTTTTCTTAGTGTTGACAGTGACATATTTTATTAGGACAACAGTCCACTAAATTTGAGGTATTTGTGGACATTTTAAATATATTTTATGTACTAAACTATATGTTGAAATTATTTATAGCACAACTCATAAAGGTAAGAATAAACAATTATTCAAATCATGTTGTATTGACAAATGCTACTGAACTAAAAAATGTAGTATAGACATAACATACTAAAAATGATGCTAGATTATTAATTCCATAAGGTTATGGTAGGGTGTTTCTTATATTTCAAGATCAACGTGGATTTAATGCATTAGGTATTTTTTAAATCTTAAAATTTTTGCACTCAGATTTTGGGTGGCATTTGTTCATAGTCAGATACATTATATATTTTTTAGTATTGATCAATTTCCTTCCTAGTTTATTTTGGACCAAGCAAGGAAACTATACAATAGATATATAGAGAGAAAAATATATTCAAAGGTCAATAACACTACCATAAGGAATGGGAATGTATTAACATATACACTACAAATAAAAAGAGATAGTCAATTTTGATTGATACTAATATTGATCAAGGCGAACAATAACACATTGAATGGCATAGGAATAATATAGTGAAACCACAAAAATAATAATAGATACAACATCAAAATATGTATTTCAGTTAGAATGAACAATAATAAATATAACATCAAATGTTGTTGGCACAAAGAGGAATAAATACGTCTATAACCAGTTTTAAAATTTTTACTTATATCATTTTCTTATTCTTAACAAAATTAATATATACAACAATGACATGTGAAATGTATTTAATTTTTAAATTAAAATGTCAATTGTAATCTCACTTAATCATTGGTTTCCTTTTTAGAATTAAAATTATGTGCAACATTCACATGAAAAATAAAAACTATAAACACATGTGAGTAATCTCCTTGTAGACCCTAAGTATTTGTGTAATATACTAGTAAATGTAGTATTATATATTTAAAAATGTAATTTCATGCAAAAAAAAAAATTATTAGAAATTGAGTCCTTGTATAATCACCTTATAGATTTTTTCCTAAGTTTCAACTTTATTTTCCATTGGCTTGACTTGTATCTTTTTACAAATTTAATTTCATGTAAAAAAAATTATTAGAAGTTATTGTGCCCTTGTGTAATATCCTTTTAGATTCTTCCCTTAGTTTCAAATTTATTTTCCACCTACTTGATTCTTATCTTTTTACAAATGTAGTTTCACACAAAAATAATTATTAGAAGTTAATGATTCTTTGTGTAATCTCCTTCTAGATTCTTTCCTTAGTTTCAACTTTATTTTTTACTGGCTTGACTCTATCTATCTACATTGTACTATCACATAAAAATAATTATCAAAAAATCATTATTTTTATACTTACAAATTCTTCCATCTTTAAAAACATAAAGAATTTAAATTTTAAATAATTATAATGAAATATTACGTAATATTTATCTTGTGATAGTTTTGATTTATGTTTTGGCCAATTCTTAAATGATTGCACACAAACATACTTCTTCTCTTGAATTTTAGCTTTCATTTGACTTTAGATTCTTGTATGTGTGAAAAAGTATTTTTTATGAAAAATAATTATAATAAATTTATTTCATTTTTAATAATAGTAATTATTCCATTTTAAATGTGCACTCATAATTTATAATGTAGGTTGATATTTATCACTTTAAGTTATAATATTACTCAAATATCTTTAAATTTGCACTCAACATATAATTTGGAGTTGATATTTATTACTTTATCTCCTCATATTTCAATATTCAATATAATATCCCCATCACCTATTTCAAAAATTAGTATTTATGTGTAAAGGCCTATATTATACACAAGATTATAAATTTAGATTCTTAATTGATAAAATTATTGTAAATCTATGTAGAATTAACATAATTAACTATTATACATAGGTCTGATATAGTTAGAAATATTTTCAATTAAGAATCCAATGGTCTTACCATGTGTATAATGGGCATGTAGATTGGGCATGTGCCCAGTCTACATAAGCTAAGACTATTAATAAGAGTATTATCAATAAATAATCTAATAGTCCTAACTTGTGTAGAATGGGTATGTGTGGATTCTACATAAAATAAGAATATTGGATCCATGATTATAATTTTCATATCTATATTTGAATGGGCATATGCTCATTATACACATGCTAACAATATTATTGATGGGTCATTTGGCACACCAATTTGGGCAGAGAAAGTCACTCATCTAGCCTCTCGTAAAAGGAGGTCCATAGGGTCTCTCTAAGGTCTATTATCGTCAGATCACGGTGTACTAGGTGACTGAATTGGTCTATATATAACTTATCCAATTCAAAGGGCCATCTGGTTTAGAATATTTCAAACTTGGTTCTAAACATTGTTATTATATTTTTATGGATTTATTGAGAATCAAAATTTCATTGTCTTATTCATGCAAGTTTTTAGTGGGTTTCAAAGAATGAAAACAAACTTGCATTTTTAGATATGCTCATATAGGAAATCAACATTTAAATTTTTTGATTAAATGAAAATATAGTTAATTTTGATTTGTTTTCATTGTATTTAAATATTTAATAGCGTCATCATAAAATAGAAATGAAACATATATAGCAATCGATATAAGCATGAGAAGTGTATTACATTCAAATCCTATGCTAACCCTAGTTAATAGAGATTAAAACTAGTAAAAGAGAAGAAAAATATTGATATTCTATAGTTGTAATCAAAGTTGTTTAAATGAATAAAACCCATGAATTAATCCTCATCTAACTATCATTCAAACAAATGTAACATAAATTAGTCCCAGAGTCTAAGGATCATGCCATGAAGCGGGAATCTCATCATCAAAGTAATCACACACACATACAATGAAATAAATATCCACAACTTATATTAGTAACAATATTCACTTGAAGTACAAATAAGGAATTATAATCATTAATTTGATTAAAATTTAGATAGTATGATGACAAGGTAACAATATAGGGATAAATTACACTAAAAATATAGAAAAATAAATGGTTGGCTCAATATCTCTCTAAGGAGGAACAAAGAGCCAACCCTTAGAATGGATCTCAATCATAATATATAGAAGATTCCAATGATAAATAGATTTTCATCAAAAACATAGTCAAAGGCATTAATTAACTCTTATCAACTAACTTTCTATCCAAAATTTACATCCTTTTCACCTCTTCAACATGCAAAAAATAAAAAATACATTAAAATTTGGCCATTAAAATCCACAATATTAAAATGCCAAGGAAAAACATGAAAATCTTCTATCAGTAAGAAAACATTTCAAAATTTAAATGACCAAAATGTCTAGGCTATAACTAGTTTTTTGACAATGTAAATGGTTTAAAAAGTGTACAAATGAGGTCTAAGATATCGACAAAAAACAAAAATGGCCTCTTATACCTATTCAGGGTTTTAGGAGGCAAAGACAAGTATTAAATTTGCACTTTTTGAATTTTATATTTCCTATTTCTAATTGGGCTTAGAAATCCTAATTAACATTAAAATTGTGCATTGGAGGCCATCTAGACCTAGTTGGGGAGCCAAGTATTGATTAACATTGAATTGGTTAAGTGAGAGTCCCCAAGACCTATTAGGCTTAGGACCCCCAATTATAAATACATTACACTAGGGTGAGCTTTATACTTCTACTTAGGAAATAAGCTCCACATAACATTGTGGGAGAGAAAGGAGGGGCTTGTGGACCTAATTAGGGTATAGGCCTCAATTAACAAAGGAATTGAGGGAGGCGGATGATCCCTAACCTAGTTAGGTATATTCCCCCAATTAACATTGTACATGGATTTAAAACCCAACAAAGACTTAAGTAGGATAAAAACCCCATACCACTATGCCACCACCATTGACAACAACACAACCTAATTGAGGTTAAAACCTCTAATTATAACTATAGGATATCTCATGTATTATAATAAACATGGTCAAGCTTTCAAGCCCTATCAATACTCTAAAATTCACCATCGAAATAATAATACCTAATTAGAAAATATGACTGATTAATAGTATGCCAAAATATTTGAAGTATGTCTTGACTTAATCCAAGTTTTTCACTGGTTAACACTATGGACTATAATACAAACAACCATAGACCCAATTAGTGAAATCTCTTCAATTATAAATGCAAGACCAAATCAACATAAAGCCCAATTAGGTCTTGGGAACTTAGAAAATTTTAAGCAAAACCAAATCAACATAAAAATCCTACTTATAAATAGAGGATGTGAAATTTGACATTAAAAACATAATCGAGGGCTAAAAGCTCGATTAGGTCTATAGACTTCTAATGTCAGAATGACATCAATAAGTCATTTCTAGACCAAGTGTAAAATATGAAACTTTCTCACACAAGTTTGGTCATTTTGATGGGATGGGTTTCAAAGGCTGATTCAACACAAAAATAAAAATAACCCCATAAAGTGTATTAATAGATATAATAGAGCCATATATACAAAGGCAAACTAGGAGGTCAAAAATTTTCTTTCATGTTAATTACTTTATATGGAGTTTTCTCTCATAGCCATGGTCTTTCCAATAGTGGTGCTTGTAGGACCTAATTTCACATACAAACTAAGATGACCTAGCAAGGTAACTTGAGAATGCTACGACCAACTAGCCACAAGTGTAAGTAAGAGCATATTAAGAGGCCAATTATGGGTTTAATTATTATTGAGGAATTAGATCATGTTATGCAAGTAATAAAAAATGGTAGCTCTACTAGAAAATACTCTTAAGTATTTTAAAATTAGAAAAATGTGTCTATAAACCTAGAATATTCAGCCAATATAGGACATAAAAATGAATAGATTTGAGTAAGGAAAATAAGGGAATGGATAAAAGACCAAATATGATATTATCATTGATATGGTGTGTGCAAATGAGTTAATTATCACTTCATTGGACCTACAATGACTATTTATTATAGCTTCAACCATCAAGCTAGTGAATTTTATTTTGAGAAAGTTCACTTGAACATTATTTTACTTCTAGATAGGCATCCATATATCTGATGGATATGCCTTTGATCTCACTTAAGGCCTTACTCTACTATCAACCAAGTATCCATAGCCCTAATACAGATTTATTCAATCATCCAAAAGTTATTTTTTTAAAAAATGGTCTTTATTTTATTTTTCTTTTCTCTTTCTTTCTTTATTTTCACTATCTCAACTCTAGGTTGTTGACCACCATGGAAAATGAAAGGAAGGACTATATATTTTTCACCCTAGATATTAAATTTAGTAGGTTTAGCCAAGCAAACCTAGAAACCATTAAAATGTGATTTTTTTGTGCATAGTTTTGAGAGAATATCTTCAGAGGCCAAATGGTTGACCCAGACACACCCAAACATGAATAAATCTAAAACACACATGATAGCCTAATATTTTAAAACTTATTTAGAGATAGAATA